>VYZX01026657.1:37775-282122 GCA_013401335.1 Brachypteracias leptosomus
CCCCAGTACTGACCCTTGGGGCACTCCACTGGTTACAGGCCTCCAACTGGACTCTGCCCCATTGACCATGACTCTCTGGCTCCTTTCCTTCAGCCAGTTCGTAGTCCACCTCACTACCTGTTCGTCCAGTCCACACTTCCTCAGTTTAGCTGTGAGGATGCTGTGGGAGACCTTGTCAAAGGCTTTACTGAAGTCAAGGTAGACCACATCCACCGCTCTGCCATCATCCATCCACCTTGTTATATCCTCATAAAAGGCTATGAGGTTGGTCAAGCACGACTTCCCCTTGGTGAAGCCATGTTGACTGCCCCTAATGACCCTCTTATCTTTGATATGCCTTGAGATGTCACCAAGGATAAGGTGTTCCATCACTTTCCCAGGGATGGAGGTGAGGCTGACCGGTCTGTAGTTACCCGGGTCCTCCTCCTTGCCCTTTTTGAAGACTGGAGTGAAGATGTCTTTGAATTGATGATGGACATAAATTGAAATGAGAGGTGCTGAGTGGATATAGGGCAAAAAGCCTTTTCACTGTTAGGACAATTATGGATTGGGATGGCCATGAAGGGCCTTTAGTCTGCATCCATAGAGGTTTCACTGCATGGCTGGATAAAGCCCTGAGCAACCTGGTCTGCCCTCCTAGCCAGCCCTGTTTCCAGTAGTAGTTTGGAGTAGAGGCTTCCTGATGTCCCTTCCAACCTGAGTTATTCTGTGAATCTCTGGATTGCGCTTCTGTTTGTTTCATTGTATGATGATTTCAAATCACTGGAGTTCTGAAAAGGAAGAGTGAGAATAACTGCCTTTAGAGTCTGCGTTACCCAAGTGAGAGTGACTGAGCTCTACATCCTTGCTTAGCTGCTTTCTTTTGGTTCTTTACCTACAACTGGGTATATATCAAATACACTAAGTAGGAAAGGTTAGCAAGTCTTCTTTGTTTCCATAGTTTAGAATAGGAATTGTGTACACAACTGAACATTCACTCCTTAGACTTCTAGAAGTCCTTAAAATCTGTCATTTGCTCACATTGAAATCGACAGCCAGCTTACTTTTTCTTTGAAATGTGGCCACATTTGCTTGCCTCGCACTACAGCATATTCTAAAATTGTAGTCTGGTTGCTGAGGAGTACCTGTGCATCTAAAAGTTGCTTTTTTTCATTATAATTCAGTTCGAATAAGGAGGAAATCAAGACGGCGCTCACAGTGGGGCAAAGGCATTATTAAGAAGAGGAAAGTCAATAATTTAAAAAAAGATGAAGATGATGCAAAGTTTGCTGATGATGAAAATCATGGTGAGGACAGTAAATTGCTGGAAAATGGAGAGCTGGAGATCAGCACTGACTGCATTGAGGAGAATGGGGAGGAAACAGGAGATCTCTCTATGACAAATGATGAATCCTCTTGTGATATTATGGATATAGATGCAGAACAGAGGCTTAACAATGGGACATCAGGAAAGGAAAACAATTTTGCATCCACAGAAGAAGAGAGCTCAAATGAGTCTCTGTTAATAACTGACAGCGTTACCCTGAGTGCTGAGAAGGAGTTAAGGAAGGACTCTGCATCAAAAGGGGACTGTGTGAATGGAGAGACATCTGTCCACAGCTCAGAGACTGTGCCTGTCCCATCATGTCACAATGGTAAAATGGAAGCAGTGGATGCTGCTTCACCCTGCAACAACAGTGATGGGTCTAGTAGCAAGCAAAAATCTTCTGAAGATCAGCCAAAGGAGAAAATGGAAGCTTCCAGTGAAAGTCAAGGAGCTGATCTAGTGAAAGCTGAGTTACCACATTGCAGCAATAATGAAAAAACACTACAGAGCACAGACATTGAAACTAAGGATGCTGAAGCAGATAAAGAAGGTATAGCTTGTTTTCAATGTTTGTCCTTATCTTAGTGCCCATGTTAATGTGTATATTTTTAATTGTAATATCTTATGTTAAAATTATTGTTATATGATAATGTCTTACGTACTGCTGTCTGTTGAGTTGAGACTGTTAGTATGGTTACAACATTTAATTCCACGTAGATAAATTAGAAGTCCACCCTTGACTTGCTGTAACGTTATCTTAGGCAAGTAAGTGTTATCTCCATACTTAGACTATTCTGTTTATTTTTGTAGGCTTTATGGGATATATTGTAAATACTGAGATAACATTTAAGCAATAAGAAAAGATTTAAAAAGTATTATCAATGCAGATAAATATATATGTTTTGGTCTATATGTTCTATCTGATCTATGTTTTGATTTATATGATTTGACTTGTTTTGTTAGAGATTTATGATACAAGTATCACTGACATGCTATGAAAGACCATAGAAATACAGAACATTTTCCTTTAAGAATATTTGCTCATAGCAAAAGCCGGATAAACTGTTGTTTATCTATTGGAGAAGGTGTCTGGCTTTGGAGTTACAGTCAACACAGTAACAGTGCAGCAAAAAGATAAGAGAAGGAGAAGGGAAATCCTGGTGGTGCATAAAAGAAGGGGCCATGTCCTTTGAAGACAAGAGACAGTTTCCTCAGGGAAGAGAAATAAAAGTCTTATGCCTGATTGCCTTTTTAATTAGCTTTTCAGAATTATCTAAAAGAATGAAATCTTTACTTCAAAAGTTAGCACTGAGATTTACAAAGTAAATGAGCTTTAATGAGAGATCTGAATTATGAGAATATTACTATATATATATATGTTAGCTGTGTTTGTACATACATATTTTCTCTAAGGGTAAGGAGAATTGTAGAAGAAAGGTCCTAAAAATATCAGAAGAGTATGGTGTATGTTAAGAGACTTTACTTTGCTAAATTTAGTAGCTGGATTTTGTATACATTAAGGATGTTTATAATAACAGGACGTTCTCAGAAAAAAAGGCATTTTAGATAGTTGAGAAGAAAACCAATGAATGAGTGTAGGGAGAGAATCAGGAGATATAAAAATATTTTGTTCTTCACAACATGATTGTGCAACCGCTTTAACACAGAGGTGGAAGAAAACAGAAATGTGTCACAAAAGTTTCAGGGGTAGAGCAGATATTAGAATTACCATAGTGATGAGGACATGGGATGCTTTGGAGAGAAGAATGTGTGTTTGATTCACTTAAAGATTTTGAGCATTAGCTTAATATCTGAACTTCCCTTAGAAGCTGTATGATGTGACATTGCCAAGTAGAAAAGATACAATGGGAAAAACTTTTCAGTGACACTCAATCTTCTGTTGGGACTTGGGAATTCAGTTTAAAGATGGCCAGTTTCATGTGTGTTTTCTGAACTGTGATTTTGTGCACCTATAAACATTCAGAATTCTGCAAAGCTGATGAATAATGTGCACTGCTTGGTCCAAAAAAACCCCAACAAACCAAACCAGCAAAATCAAACCAAAGCAAAGAAACAAGCTGTTCACTTGAGGGACTGACAGGACTGATAATTGTGTTTTCAAATTACAGGTATATTCAAAAGCAAGAAAACACGAAAAGTCACTACGGAACAGTCAAAGCCCACAGGCTTGGAGCAGGTCCCAGAGGAACCATCGGATCCTGTACCTTCTGTAGTTGTTGACCATGACAGACTAAAGGTAATGGAACTGAAAAATATATTATCTGTTAACAGACTCCATGAAAAATGCTTCATTTTTCTGTTTGGAAGCGACGTTTCCTTTATTTTTAACTGCAAACAAGTATTACAGCAGCAGTAACTTTTGAAGATGATTTGTTGATCCGTGTTTTTTGGATGAGAAGTTAATAAAACTACTGAATCCTGACTGTCCCATCATTACTACCTTTACAAATCCACTAATGGCACAGCAGTCCACTATTTTAATTGCAGTTTTTGGAGGTACTCATATGTGTTAATTGGAGATGCCAGTTACTGAGGAACTGCTGGGTGCCTAGTAATTAGGAGTTAACATCATCTTTTCAATCCCCGTATACATATACTTGGGAGAAAGAACTGTTAGTGGATTGGAAAGCAAATTGGAATTTGTGCTGATGTTTTGGCATCAGACTGAATCCCTGCTAGTTAATTTTCTTTCAATTTTGTCTCTTTTAAAGCAAAGTTACAAGAAAATTTCCTGTCTTCTGTTGTAGAAACTAGCTTGACATACTGGAAAATTTAGATCCCATTCACTATGGAGCACAGATGATAATCTCTTTGGAAACAGTAGAAATTTTATGAGAGGATAAGAACTCTTAAATTTTACTATTGACTACTATGTAAAATACTTCCACTTTTCTTTTATGAGCAGTTTTACGTGTCTTGTCCCCCTCCCTTCTTTTATTGTACCATTTTTCAACATTCATGGAATTCCAAATGTGTTTCCATTTGGTACTTCTTACAGTTTCATGCCAATGCAAGTTCTTAAAAATGTCTGCTTTAGCTATCAAAGCAGTTTTTGTGGTTTGCTTTGTCATAATTACTGACCAAGATGATATAGGGTGAATTATCATTCAAACAAACATTGCTCCAGCAATACTGAGTATAAAGTCTAAGACAAAGAAAAGTGTGGGTGTAAGCAGGGAAGTGAAAAGAGACATTGAGTCCTTTTTGGATCTACATAGAAGCAGTGGCTTCATTGATATCAAGGAGTCATCCATTTTATTTGTATGTATCCCTCCAAAATAGGGCTTCAAAAGGAGATTACATTTCTGATTTGTCCTTAATCACTTTTTTGATTTTTTTTTTTAATAAAACCACTCTTAACTTCACCTTTTGTTGTTCAAACAGAAACTGCTTGATTTGGTGGTGAAGAAAAGTGACAACCTGACTGTTGACCAACTTGAGAGATTGTATTCACTCCTCAGTCAGTGCATCTACAGACATCGTAGAGACTATGACAAATCACAACTTATAGAGGTGATGTTGTGCAGTTGCTTTTATTCTTTATCTGAATTTTGTGAGACTGGGTTTTCAAGAACTGGGTTCATCTATCAATTTATTGTTGTACTGGTAGGCAAAAGCTTTAAATAGGCTTTGAGGAAGGTATCTGTAGACAGGGAAAAGTTTAGCATGGTCATGACTATAACCTAAAAGGTGGAGGAAAAACAGGAGAGAATACAGCAGCATGAAGAAGCATGTGCAAGCAGAGTGAAAATGGAGTAGAAGCACTTCCTACATCTGTGGTATGAGTAACAGTGGAGGTAAAGCAGCTGCTTTTTAGGCACACTGAGCCAGCGCTGCTGCAGTTGCCCTTACTGGCATTGGTGTAACTAGGCCAAAAAAATATAGAATACCTCTGCTCCATGCAGTTTGCTGATGGTGACTTTCATAAAAGACCTTAAAAGTTTGCAAACTTCCTCTAGATGGGAAGTATCCCCTTGGGAAAGTCCAGCACAGCATGATGTAAGCAAGTTGTCCACTTTGCTGTCATCCTTTGCTTCTAAAGTGTTTGCTTTCAAAGGCCTCCTGCCTGCATCAACAGCAGGTTGGTCATTTCACCATTGGTGTAAGCTGATCACAACTCTGGATGTGCATTTCTTCCACCATCCTTGTTCTAGCTGTAGAGGCGTTTGGATCAGCTTGCTGATTCAACTGATAACCAACCCTACAGAAAAAAGGACAATAATTGCTAGTTTCCTGTTGGATCATTGAACACTGAAGATTTTTCTTCATTAACATTTTACAACAAAACCTGGAAAGACCTTAACATGGGATATCATAGAGTTCCCACAAAATACTTTTCAAACCATTTTCATGCTATTCTTCTGCCATCTTCACCTAAAAATATGTTGAAAGTCTGTGCCAAATGTTAGGGAGATTAAAAAGGCATCTATCCAGCAGGAATATGTAGATAACCAGTCTTTCCTCTGATTCTCCAAACTGTGTAGACATGTATTTGCAGCTGGGTCACCAGTAGTGTAAGTGTGCAGAAAGACTTGGATTCATGCAGTGTGCCATTGCAATGCTTTCTTAATACATATTGAGTATATTAATTATACAAATGACTCTAATAACACTTCGATTTTCTCATGGGCTGTCATAGTGGAGTGCTTTTCTGCATTAATACTTCTTCAATTAGTTTCCTCTTCTACCACATTTTGATAGCAGATAGCAGCTTATAAACAGAAATGTCTGGTTTCCTATTAATTATTTACTCAGATTTAAGAAAAAACAGACCAGTAAATACAGTTATGCAATGTAATTTTTTTAATCTCTGCATATTTATGTGTAACCAGTGCTCTGTGTCTCTTGCAGGAGATGGAAAGAACAGTTCATGTGTTTGAAACATTCCTGTGAACTCGTCAAGATGGGTGGGTTTATCCTCTCAAACTGCTCACGGGAGAGCAGTCCTCTGAGCCATTCAGTTTCCATTTGCACCAAGTATGTGCAGAGCCTTGGTCTTAAGTGCTCTCTCTTTTTTCTTTCTGTTGAATTTGGTGCTATTGTCTCAGGTACCTGAAACCAACCAGCCTACAAGAACCAAACGGAACTTCATATAGTTGTATCTGATATAAATAAAGAATACAATGCCACAGCTTGGAGATTTTTGGTGCTACAGAAACTGTTCTCATTTCTGCTCTTGTTCACTCTACATGCATTATCTTTGGGGAAACTTCAGGCAGAGTGGAGACCAACACATACAAGAGGACTGGAAAGAGCAGATCTAAGTTGAATATTTTTAAACAGGCAACCTTTTTTTATTTTTTTCCTCCAATTTTTCTCTTCTCTGGGGTAATGGACAAAAAAAAAAAATCTGTTCTAAAGAAGGCAATGGTGCATTGTGATAGGAATCTTGAGTAACTGGATGTACAATAATTTGAAGATGAGGCTCTCTAGAACTGCCTTTAATGTGCCTTTTAGTCAATTGAGAAAGATAAGGCTAATCAATTGGTTTGGATTATAGCAAATGGCAATGTTAGAAAGCTGTCTTCAGAATGAAGATCTCCAAAAGGATGATTTGTGTTCCCTTCATTGGATGGCAGCCAGTATTATGGTTCTAAAATGCCTGTCTTACTCTACAGAACTAAACTAAGACACACTGAAAAAGCCACATACTTTACCAAAATGGTGAAATTCCTTTTTTCCATTGGTATATATTTGTTTCAGAAACAAGTTACACAGTGAAACTCTTCTGTGTTGCTAAACATGAAGCATTTTCCCACCACCTCCTTGTTTTCCATGTTGAGTTCTTTAAGATAACCAAGTTTAATACTGGCAGGTTTCTTTCTGAAGTTCCATGTTTGTAATATAGCTTGGACCGTGCAGGGCAGGTAAGAAGACGCTGTAGTCGGTCAGAGTCCTGGAGCCCAAGCTGACTTGAAAATAAAGCTTAAACCAGGCTCCACAGCTTGGTGCCTGCAAAGCATTGTCAATACTGGGGGGACTGGAGGACAACCTTTTGAATCGTTCTGTTTGGACCAAAGTTCTCTGTGTCTGAATTGTGTAGTTCAGAACCTTTCATGTCGGGGAACTGGAGAGAACGGTCTAGGCAGTTTCAAAAAAACCCATGTTTTCTCACAAGCTCAGTATTAAAACATGACCTGGGCTGCTTTATTTCAAAGGTGTGTGGAGAGCATTTTAGAGAAGTTGGCTGGTGTAACCATCATTAACTGTTCCTTGTGACTGTCCCTATGTAGCTGCGGAAGTGTCTTTCCAGAAATATGCAACACAATGTGATGAGTTTTTAAGTAGAGAAACCAGTCTTGGACTACTGCAGAGATACTGAGCTACCTCAGCTTTTTGTATTTTAGTTACCAACAGTGTTTATGGAGGACTGTAATCGTTCTGCTCCCGTTTATCAGCTGAAGCTAAGGTACTTGTCTCCACCTCTACGGCCAATAGTAGTGTAGCGCTGCAGAGAAACAGAACACGGGCCTTGGGCTACTGCAGTAATCCAAAGTGCTTTGTATATTGTGGTTACACATAAATCTATCTTGGATCTTTTTCTCCCCCAAATGCCACTGTTTTTCTTGATAGCTAATGGCAGAAAAAGATGTGAAGCATTCATGTACATCTAGTTACACCTTCTAAATGCAACCCATGCAGAAACACTGTATTTTCTAGGTGGGAAAGTGCGATTAAAACCAACAAAAACAAGCAGAAAACACATTTTAGATGAGATTCTTTGATCTCGGATTTGATTATGGGATTTTTTTTCCATGTTTCGTTTAGTATTTATTAGCATCATACCTGTTTGAGATATTTTTGTGTCTGGTACATTAACAGCATTTTGTATTTTGATGGGAATTGTTACAGACTTTAAGATTTGATTAAATAAAATGTAGCAGATTTTTTGTAGCAAGTTTCTGATAAAAGGGTTTTTTGCAAGTCTCAGGTTCTTGCTGCAGAATTTTTTAAAAATATTTATTCCAGTTTCACTTACTCAAAGGAGTTTTTGTTCAAGTAACAGCAGCACTTGTGGAAGATAAAACCGCATACATTTTTAAGAAGATAATAAATTTATATGAATTAAAACAGTTGAGGATTTTAGTCACCAGTGAGTGTGAAAAGCAAGTTTAAGCTAATGCCTAGCATTAAAAATGGTTCTAAAAGGCCAGGTTTCTAAAGGAAAATTTTGGCTGTCAGTTGTTGATTGGGAAAAATCATTAAGAGGCAACTTTACAACTGGAGGAGCCGCCGTTGTTGTGTGAGGAGCGGAGCCGATGCGGGACGTTCTAGTGACAGCTTAACCTGGACTGGTTAACTCTCCTTCCCAGCCCAAGTAACCACGCTTCAGTTCTTGTTTTCCTTTACAGATGTCTGGTGGTTCTAGAGTTAAAACAGCTGTTAATCTATCCATGTGGTCTAAACTTGTTTACTCTTTGTATGTTTTTAATTTTGTTTCGCCACCTAGCACTGGCAAGAGTTTGTACAAATTGACCTCTCTTCCTTGTTTCTTGTTGTGAAAATTGCAAATAAACTCCTGTGTGAGTCCTTGTGGTGGGGTCAGTGAAACGTGGCCAGCCAGAGGAACGGAGCCTTCTCTCTGGGGTGGTGGGGCTGTCTTGGAGATAATAGAGTTGCTCTTGGGTGAAGTTGGTGGCTATGGAGTTAATTGTATTTGCAAGCTTGAATCTCGCCTGTGATTAATTTTATTTTGTTTTGTTTTGTGTCCTCTGTATTGTTACTTGATTTCCTCATATGCCAATGTATTTATATAGGATTACTGGGTTTCGTAATATCTTGTCTTCCTTTTTTTTTTTTTTTTTTTTTTTTAAATTTTTTATTAAGTTGGTGGGTCAGCTCTGGTTTTACCTTCAGTCTCCTGAATGGCAGGTCCTGCAGCTGATAGTCATTTATTTTGTTCTTATTTTATTTTGTAATCACAACATAAGCTTGAATTTGGGCTTGTATTTGCATCTTTTGTATCTTGTACATTGGGTTATTTAGACATTGGGGAGTCCTGTTTGGTTTCATTAACGTGTGTCTACTTCGTGGATTAAGTAGACTTCCTTCATCAACTATGGTATATTTTGGATTCTCTAGTTTTATTCAGAACTGTGTTTAAATTGATGTTTTGCATTTTGACTTCATTTTACATTAGTTTGAAGTAAGTTATTTAATTTTTTTGAACTTCTGGAAATTTTGAACATTTTACTGTAATTTGTAATATAACTGCTGTGAAATACTTGAATAAAGATGACAAGGAAACACAGCTTTAGCTCCTTCAAAAATGTATTTAAGAGAAATGCTGCCTTCCAACTGATTTTGGTCTTTTTCTTACCAGACCTCCTCAGTTTCACAGCTCAGATGTTTTATTTGGGGATCTTGCTGTTCAGTTCTTTTAAGCGATGTAATCCGTAACTTGCTTTCAGTGTTCATGCATTAAAGAAAAAAAACACTATTATTAATTTTGACTGGAGGTGAAATCAGCGTTGCCCATTGGGGAGTGAAGAACATAATTGTTACGAAGTTATGCTCTGTGCTTAGAAAATATTTTATGTTCGGTTGCAGATACCACCCAGACACCTTATAGTGCCTCAGCATCCAGGAATATCAGAGTTTCTCCCAGATATATTTTTTTTTTTAAGGAAATACTCTCTTCCCATCTTCATCAGAGTTGTTATTACTTTTTGTGGGGTTGTTTTTGTTTGAGGGGGATTTCCAATAAAAACACAACAGATAATTAATGCATAGGAGAGCAAGCTCCTGGAGGTCATGCAAGTGAAGAATGAATGTAGGCAATTCACCCGGAGCTAATAAACTGTGTGATACATGTAGTGTGGAACAGAGCATGAGAAGCTGTCCTATACATCTGTCCCAGCCTCTCTTGAGGTGTAGGACAGAACACACTTTCTCATCTTTCTCTTTTCCTTTCTTTAGACCTTACACTAGGTTGAGGAAGAGGTTTGTAGTAACTTATTTCATGATAGCTCTGGTTCCATTTTGATAGGAAGCTTTGAAAGCACAATTAGATAGGAAATACAATATACATTAAATAAATTATATCAATAATAAATATTATTATTTACTGTATATTTATATATTATATAATAATACATATTATAAAAATGTAATAATGAAGTTGATCCACAAGAGCCTAGGATAGTTTTGTATCAGCATGGTCAGCTGTGGTTTGATCTGAATGGCATTGCAGATCCCAACACCACACTTGACACCATCCCAGGGGTTTGCAGTCTGTGAATAAAGAATGTAGGGTAGCCCAAGCACAAATACAGGCTGGGCAATGAGTGCATTGAGAGCAATCCTGAGGAGAGAGACTTGGGGGTGCTGCTTGATGAAAAGCCCAACATGAGCCAACAATGTGTGAGTGCAGCCCAGAAAGTCAACTGTATCCTGTGTGCAACAAAAGCGTGGCCAGCAGGTTCAGGGAGGTGATTCTGCCCCTCTACTCTGCTCTCATGAGACCCCACCTGGAGCACTGTGTCAAGCTCTTGGAGGCACCAGTACAAGAAGGACATGGACCTGTTAGAGCAGGTCCAGAGGAGGGCCATGAAGAGGACCTGAGGGCTGGAACATCACTCCTACAAGGACAGTCTGAGAGAGTTGAGGGGGTTCAGCATGGAGAAGGCTCCAGAGAGGCCTTATTGTGGCCTTCCAGTATCTGAAGGGGACCTACAAGAAGGCTGGGGAGGGACTTTTTACAAGGGTTTGTAGCGGTAGGATGAGGGGTACTGGCTTTAAACTGGAAGAGGGACAATTACATTAGAAATTAGGAAGAAGTTCTTCGTTCTGAGGGTGGTGAGACACTGGCATAGGTTGCCCAAGAGGGTTGTGGATGCTCCATCCCTGGAGGTGTGCAAGGCCAGGTTGGATGGAGCCTTGAGCAACCTGATCTATCGGAAGTTATCCATGCGCATGGCAGGGGGGTTGGAACTAGATAACCTTTAAGGTCCCTTCCAACTCAAACTAGTCAATGATTCTATATGAGGTCTTGCATATCTGTTTCCACCTTTCAGCAGTGGTGATGTCCATGTTAACAATGGTTTCAGGCCTGATTCCTGACAGTGATTGTAAAAATAGTCAGAATGGACAAAGTTGTGCTTTATTTGGGCATTGACAAAAGGATTCTTCTGAAAATGCTTAGTGAACTTTGAGTGGTGCTTCAAAAGCATGAATGGTGAGGAATTGTTGGGTTGCATCACAGATTGTCAATAAAGCCTCAGTAGAAGCTTGTGCCAGGCTTGTTTGTCAAGTGGTCACCGCTTAGCGCTGCCTCCTGCTGCTGCTGGTCTCTGCCTGGAGAGTAGTTTTGAAATGCAATTTCCCGTATTTCCTTCAGTTTGTAGGGCTGCACATCTTCTGTTTCCTCCTGTAAGCTCCTCAGATAATTTATTTAAATAAATTAAAAATGAGATTCTTTTGTTCTGTGTCTTGGATAGGATTTGGATTTGGACTTGTAATAGACGGGGTTTTAAACTTGCGCTGCATCTGAATAAATTCCGCAAGCTAGATCAGTAAACTTATGAACTGATTAATGAAGCCAAACACTTCATTTTTTTTTTTTTCTCCTGCTTTTATGCATCACTTGTGGTCATGTAACTATTATGTAAAAATGAGGGATTATAAACTTTAACACTAATTAATTCAGCCTCATTCCATTTCTAGGTAAGTTTTTTACAGTGTAATCATTTGCACAGGGAGTATGTTTTGCTTGAACCCACTGCCAGTAAATGGCTGTGACCATGACCAAATTCCATTTATTTTAGGAGTGCATTTGATTTATGCTTTATTGAGCCTTACATTAACAGTAGGGAAAATCCTTTTCCTTTAAAAATATGATAAGCTGCTAAGAGTTAAAATGGATTCACTGCTTTCAGTGGCATGTTAGTGTAAACCTGGCCATCTGCACTAAGGTTTGCTGATCCATGCATGCTGTTGGAATAAAGCTGCTCTCAGGTTTCAGGTGCAAAAGGCAACCTGGAGTTAAGGTGCGTTAGAAGGCTGCTCAGATGGAATTAAGAGTGGGGCAGGTTGAGAGCAGAGGGGAGGTTCTTCAGGCTCTGCATTTGGGGCATCACTGCTGCAGTGCTTGGGAAGTGTTGGCGTGCTGCAGGAGTTGAGTTGGTTCTGCTGGGGTGGACTCCTCTCCATGTTCTGTTTACTTCTGCCTCTCAGCAATCAGGAATTTGGCAGAGTACACATCAGAAATGTACCAGTCCCTGAGCCTGGATTGCTGCTGGAAATATACTGTTTGTCATCGTGTTTTTATTCTTTGTGTAGATGAATTACATTGTGTTGAAACCCGTGTGCCTCAATGTAAAATACGGATTGTGCTCTAACCCAGAGATGTTCAACTGTGTATGGAAGTAGGGATTTGTAGAAGATGACCTGTCAGCTTTGGGACTCCAGATTGGAAGGAGGGAAAGACTTGGGGGAGTTTCAAAAGGGCCCCCTTTGAAATACTTCTTCAGCAAAAGTAGTAAAGCAGAGACCAAAATACTTGTCCTAGAAAATATGTTACATTGGACTAAATTTGCTAAGAAATTGAGTCTTTCTGCTGTAGAGGGAAATCAAATAATGCTGGTTTAGTTCAGGAACTATTTCTCATTTCCAAAACCCCAGCTCTAGCTTTGTCATAAAGGTCTTGTGTTCTCTTGCTGACTTCATCACACCTCATAGGATCCCTTCTCGATGTGGAGGATGCCTGGGAGAACAGTGACACCTGATTTTGGTGGCAGGGAAGGTCAAACTGCCAATCTGGTGTAGGTCTCTAATGAACATAATTCTGAAATGAGATTTGAAGTGATTCCCACTGCATTCTCTGTGACATTAGAAAAGGTTTAGCGAGATAAAGGATATAAAACGTGAATAGTCACATGTTGTATGTGACTGTTAATGTCAGTTCAGTAGCAAATTACTGTTTTGTGTAGACATTTTAATTATTGGAAGTATAAGCATGTAAGACACACTTTCATGAAGCACCGGAGATGTAACTGGTTTGGAATGAATGTCTAGCCTTCATACTGGGGTTGGAGTGCCTCAGAGTCTTGCGCTAAAATTTAAAGCGTGTCCTGGAGGCAGAAAGCTGAGGGAACTGGGATTGTTTAGCTTGGAGAAGAGGAGGCTAGAGGAGACCTCATTGTTCTCTACAACTACCTGAAAAGAGGTTGTAGTGAGGCTGGTGTTGAACTAATGACAGGACAAGAGGTAATGGCTTCAAGTTGTGCTAGTTCTTCACTGAAAGAGTGGTCAGGCACTGGAACAGGCTGCCCAGGGAGGTGGGGGAGTCACCATCCCTGGAGGTGTTCAAAAACCAAGTAGATGTGGTGCTTCGGGACATGGCCTAGGGATCAGGGAGATGTTGGACAAAGGTTGGACTTGATGATTCTAGAGGTGCTTTCCAACCAAATGATTCTATGATTCTAAAAGAAAAAGCTTCCTTTTCACAAGAGTCGGAAGACAGCCACTAAAGCACAAGCTGAATCTTATTAATCCTTTCAACACATGAGAATAAATTTTGGAGATGGAAATGAGCTGACACCTAATGATGATTTAAATGTTTAGCATCTTGTCACAAAAATTCAAGTTTAGTCATGGAGAATATTATCAGTGGAAAACACTTTGTTGAATCTGCTGCTGTGGCATGTGTGATTTAATCTCATACCTGTGCAGGGGCTGCTAATTTCTGTGTGGCTTAACAGCCTCCAGGAGGGGCATCTTGTCCTGATCTGCAGGGCTTGTCCATCTACCCTGCTCTTTGAGCTTTGATTCAAGTGGTTAAGCTCATGGGTTCCCTATTCCTCATTTGTTTTGGTTCAGCTTCTACTTCCAGGTGCTGTTGCTTGTCTTCTCTTTATGTTCTGGACTTTTTATACATGGCTTTTTCCTCCATGAAGATACTAATGCCCTGTGATCAAGTAGCCTCTCAGTCTTCTTTTTGCTGAGCAGAATGAGCTCTTTTATGGCTTTCACTGCATTTTCTCCAGCCTTTAAGTCAATTTTGTGGCTCTTTTCTGCAGTAGGTCAATTTTTCAACATCTTCTAAAACATTTGTTCACAGAGGAAATTGATGTGGTATTCCAGTGCTGGTCTCACCAGTGCCATATATAGAGCTAAAAATCACTGATTCCTATTCACTGTCCCCCTTTTTACACATCCAAAGATCAATTTACTCTTTTTATGCCATGAAATTGAGCTGGGAGCTCTTGTTGCTTGACTCTTCTCAGACTTGCAGCTTTTCACAATAGCTGATCTCCATCCTGAATGTCAGCCTTCCTCATCCCCACCTCTCCGAGGTCCCACTTTGCTTTATGAAGAGAGGTTTTGTTTTGGTGGTCCCAGCCAGCCACAGGAGCCAGCACAGTCCATATGACTTGTTTGGTCCTCGCTGCCTTCTGCTAATCTCTGTTTCCACAGGTCTGTGACTAGTGATTTATGTCAACATTTTCCTTGAAGAACTTGGAAGAAGAGGATCCCCCCATTGGAAATACTCTGATAATACCAAATTGAGAATTACTCGAACAGATTAGATACTCCTCAATTAATCTGCCTGTTCTTAGCCCATTTAATATTTGCTGTCTGAATACTGTACAGCGAGAAAGTTGAAGTATTTTGTCACATGCTGTTGAAAATCTATTACCTTATCAATCAAATGTGTAATCCTGTCAGAGAATGAGATCAGGTTTGTGTGATACAGCCGATTTTCTAGAAAATCATCGTATTCATTCTTATCTCTTTGATTCATGATCAGTTTGGGTAGATATCATCTTTCCATTTTTACTTGGGATTGATGTCAGGTGAATGCCCTGTAATTACCCACTCATTTCACTTGCCCTTTTGATAACTGTCACATTATCAGCTCTCTTTCTGAAATATGTGTTATTAAAAATGAATGTCAGCAGGGCAGAGACTTCTGGGCGTTTGGGAGATGGTTGAGTGTTAGGTTACCTCCTGAATTTGAAAACCCTCATCCACTAGGGAAAGTCTGGCACCTCCTCCAGGTAGCATGCACTCTGGATGTCTTAATCCTCATAGGGGAGGATACCTCTTGCCCAATAGGAAGCAGAAATGTGAGCCACTCCCAAGCGCTCCCCGGCACATTTCCACTCCTCATTGTCCCCAGAAGGCTGTGTGGCATTGATATGTTCCAGTACGTAAATGGGCAGCTTGCAGAAAAGCTGGGCATAAACTGAAGCAGGTGAAATTGAACTTGGTGTCAAGAATCGTAAAATGGTTTGGGTTGGAAAGGACCTTAAAGATCATCTAGTTCCAACTCCTCTGCCATGGGCAGGGACACCTCCCACTAGACCAGGTTGCTCAAGGCCCCATCCAGCCTGGTCCTGAACACTTCCAGAAGTAATGGGGCACTGCACTCATTGGACAGGAAAGCAAATAATGTGTTAAAAGATGATCTCTTGTAGTGGCTACAGAAATTCCAGTGGGCTTGGAAATCTAGGCTTGCTTTGTGAGAGCTGGTTATTTTTACTTGAGTGTAGGGGCAGTGTTCCTGGTAGAGTGTAATGCTTATTATACTCTGGTATATTTGGTGCGTCACCTTCACTAATCAGTTCACTAATCCTTACTCTGATGCCGTCCACCAGCACAAGGATATTGTATTAGAAATTAGGAACTGCTTTAAGTTCTCAAGATGTGTAGAGGAATTGGTTCCTTTCTACCTGTAAGAGATATTATTTTGATAAACATATATATTTTTTTTAATGAGGTGAGAGGCTGAAGCTTATGTAGGAGTGTTGCTGGTGACCTTAGTTAGGTGTCTGCTCTTCACAAAAATGTGAGAAAAGGTCACTTCTGGATGATGGAAAAAGTGTGTGTATTGCCTGTGGTGCGAGGCGTGACTTCAAGCAATCTTCAGCTTAGCCTCCGTTGTCATCACAGTTCCTAGTTCTATATTTATTTGCTTACAAGCCACGTGCTGAAGTTGCCTGTCAAGCTATTAGAAAAACTGGGTTCCTAGTGCTGTTCTCTGGACAGGTCGTGAACGAGTTTGATACCGTTGCCAGCATGAATCTCGCTGTGTAAGATCTGGGATATGAATGCCGAAGGAAAAGAGAATGCTGTTCAAAAATAACAGATGATGAAATTAAAACCAGCAGGCAGCCTTTCAAGCCCTCATTGTATAGACCACCACTAATGAAAAATTCAGAGGCAGATTTGGCTTGATGACAGCACTGGAGCTTCCTTCTCCAGGTAGCAACCGAGCCAAAACATTTAATTTTGTGTGTGAAGCTGCTCCCGACTGAAGTAGAATTTGTTTAGATAAAGAGAATCAGAATTTGTTACTCTTTAAGAAACCCACTAGCTAAACAGGAATTACCGAACGTGTGTGGGTGATCAAAAGAAAAAACACCTGTGACTCGCAAAGGGAGGGTCATTTCCCAAGGTGGTCTGACACTCACTTTCAGTTCTGGGCCCCTCACCACAAGAAGGACATTGAGGTGTTAGACTGTGTTCAAAGAAGAGCAACGAAGCTGGTGAAGGGTCTAGAGCACAAGGCTTATGAGGAGCAGTTGAGAAAAGGGGGCTCAGGGGAGACCTTCTTGCTCTCTACACTATCTGAAAGAAGGTTGGAGCCAGGTAGGGGTCAGTGACAAGTGATAGGACAAGAGGAAACAGCCTCAAGTTGTGCCAGGAGAGGTTTAGGTTGGACATTAGGAAAAATTTCTTCAGAGAAAGGGTTGTCAAGCCCTGGAACAGGCTTCCCAGGGAAGTGGTGAAGTCACCATCCCTGGAGGTATTTAAAAGATGTGTGGTTTAGTGGTGCCCTGGCAGTGCTGGGCTAATGGTTGGACTCAATGATCTTAAAGGTCTCTTCCAAACAAGATGGTTCTATGATTCCTTTTTGTTTCCAGTCTCCAGCAGTTGGAGACGGTGCTGATCTGCTTGTCATGCTTGTGCAGCTTGGCTAAGAAGCCCATGATGGCAGCTCTTGCTTCATGAATTCTAACCTCAGCAAGTGTTTAATCATGCCTCAAACAGATTGGCTTTTCGGAGGAAAACTGGTGTTTCTGTTCTGGTATCATTGTCCAGCTTAATGTAATGAGTGATGGAAGCACTGTGCCTGAGACACATCCATCTGCTTCCCTCCAGACCATTTTCTTTCTGGCTTTTTCTGCAGCCTGAAGTTATCAACCCAGAACACTTGCCGATGACAGGAACTTATTGCTGCCTTTCCATACGTGCTGGCATCTCTACTTCAGCCAAAGGCACATTTCAGCTCCTGCTTTTGAGCCGACTTGAAATGGGAAAGGAGGCATTAAGGGGTGAGCTTAAGGGGCTCATTTAATTTAAAAAGCTTGTATTAGCATGGCAAGTTGTGAAGATGTCAGAGTGGAGACAGAGTCAGCATCTTCCTGAGACCTGGTGCAGGCTGCAGCCTGCCTGGATTCGATGGCATGTGCTGTTTGGGGTTTTAAGTCACTTTTTCCAATGGTGATGGAGAGGCAGCCTGGCTCTGACACCTCGTTCTTGCATTCGAGACAGTGGAAAAAAGCTTTGGGATCGGTTCTTGCTTTTTTTCAGAGAAATTCTTCACGAGAAGCCGGGTGGGCGGGTAAGTACTTGAAGCAGTTTGTGCCTTTGCCACCTCTGTTGGTGAAGTGTAGTGGTGCTCTGAAGCCAGGCAGAAGCATGGGCTGCAGCTCCTCTCCCAGCTAATCCCCACCACTGTGGAGGGCGGGTGCTGGTGCTGGAGCTCAGCTTGTCTGGACTCCACCGAGGGCAAGCTGAAGTGTAACAACTGCTCCAATTAGCTTGCTTCAACTGCACTGTGCTAAGCTCAGCCTTAACACCCAGCTGCAGCTAATTAAAAGACGGGGTTGTGGAGGTTTTATTAGTACAATGTGTTTGCCACTAGATGAAGCAACGGGAGAAATGTGAATGGTTTGTGTAAATTGTCAGGGGTAGGTGATGACCTGGACGCAGTGAACGGCCCCGCTTGGGGATCACGCTCCCTCCCAGCTGAGCCAGGGGAGAGTCAAACCAGCCAACAAAAGAGTTTTTATCATTATCGGGCTGCTGAGCCAGCCTGGCCCCTCAATTTCTTAAAGCTTTTAAGAAGAAAAATCTCCGAGCAGATATGTGTACATGATTCATTTGGCAAAAGCGCTCGGCCAACTTCCCAGAGGGGAACTAAAATAATTTCCACATACAAGTAAAGCAAATAGCCTGTGTCTTGTTCATCCTACCAAGTATTATTGACTAGTGCTGAGTAAGAGATCTTTGCAGTGTTGATGAAAAGGTGGCAACTCACTCCACTTGGTCTAGATTATTGCAGCATGGGTGTGTAATATTGAATTGCAAGGCTCTTCACGGGCTGTTCAACCTGAGCCACTAAACCTCGACTAAAATGTTTAGAAACTGTGGCTCACACTGTTAAGTGCTTGCACAGAAGTGCTCTGTAAGAACCGGAGACAATTTCAATATACGTTAGAATCTTCCCATTAATGTGTAGAACAGATATTACCTCCTAAGACCCAGCTGAAATGTTCCACTGCGGTGGTATTTGAGAGTAGTTATATTTGGCTCATCTTTGTTCCATATCGAGTTTTACAACTACCAGATGCCACTCTAATGAAACATCAAAGAAAACATGAACAGTTGCACTTAAGTGCTCTCTGAAGGATGTGTCCAGGGAGGTCCAGAGCTCCTGCTCTGGACACAAAGGAATTTTAACCATAGGGCAGAAGTGGCTTTCACCTTTTAGGCATTTAAACCAAAACAAACCAAGTTGTTGATCAGTGGGGTTTTTTTAAGATAGTTTCCTGTATCTTAAGCCCTTTTGTTCTTAGTATTGTTTGGGAAAATAGGTAAAGAAACAGTCTTGCTGAACAAAACCCAAAATAACTTCTAAGAACTGTTTTGGAAAGGAGAATGGAAGTACTTTGGAAGCTACTGAGCATTTAAATATTAGCGATACACTTTTGGATTTGCAAGAGCAGCTCAGTGGGTGGAATGAACACATTTTACCCACGGCTGGGATGAAACCTGAAGTCACCGTTTGTGCAATGCTGTTTCTTGTTCAGTCGTGACAAAATTAATCCAATCTGGATGCTGGATCTAGATCTATAAATATATTTATTATAATATAACAAGAACTTAACAGTAAACATAAACTATATACAATACCATTACAGATAACCCTGTTTTTAATATTATTCACAGAAATAGCCAGTTTTGTTCCAGTGTGAGAAATGAAGAAATAAGCTAAATTGGAAATGTTGAATGTGTTTAGGTCTTGTTGACAGGTAGCACCTCCTTTGGAGGTAGACACACACCAACACTAAAATTAGTCCTGCCCCAGGCAGTTAGAAACTTGTGCTCCAATCTTTAGGTTCACACTTGCACCCTGTTCGACATAAATACTTTAAATGACATACTAGTATATAATTTTGTTGTGCTTATTATTTTTTTTTTTCTTTAAAGAATAAATAAAACAACTGCATAACAAAGGCTGGAACCTCACTGTCAAAATGAGAGACTTGAGTCACCCTATAGCTTGACTCGGCTGACTTGAGCACTTTAAATACTGCAAGATACAAATTTCTTTTTTTTTTTCTTGTATTTTATAAACAATTATTAATAAAATAAGATGATTAGCTAACCATCTGCATTGATTTACCCAAAGCTGTAGGCAGACCTCCCTCTGTATAAAAAGGCTTGCGTATTTGGTATGAAATTCAACTAGACATCGATGGTTAAGATCTCACCCACGCCCTGTACTGGGCCCTCCTTCTTGAATTACTGGCATGGCATTTGGGATCTGAGTCCACAAAGGCAAGTATGGCAACTTTTTTCCCTCTACTTGGAAAGAAATCAGACAATCTTTAGCTTGGGATTACTTCCTACCTGTGAATTTTAAGAGTCTTTCCCCGGCCCCTCTATGTTACCCAGTCCGTCACCCATTTGATCCTCTTATGTATAAATTTATAAAGAATTTCCACATCACAATGCTCTCTGGATAGACAATATTTTAATATATATAAAAATATAACCCCTGTGCTGTGCATATACTTACAACTCTACATAGTAATCATTTGAAGTCTCTTATACCGGGCTTAACTCTATGTATTTTTCTACCACGGGATTTAAACTGGTGTGTTTAAAATCTGTAAATGAGAGAAGCAGAAGGCTTCCGCACCTATGGGGAAGCCCAAAAAACAAAATAAAATAAAACATTTCTCAGACTTTACATAAAAGATAGTGGCATATATCCCAGCGTCAGGAATTTTGGTTGAGAGCCAGAACAGAGAGTATAGCCACAAGAGGAGGCATCTTCTCCGCCTGCTGGATGTGTGGAAACCCCACACTAGGCTGTTTCAATGGGATCCCAGTCAGAAGCGAAGAGCGGGTTTATCAGGAGGATGCCTCTGGAATCAAAATGGTTTCCATTTTGTATCAGGGAATCGAGCACTGCCAGGTTTGCTCATCAGCAGAAACTGGAAGGAAAAGGCCCAGAAGCCCCCCCACCCATGGGCATGGCCACACTTGCCCACACAAGTACCACCGGGAGCAGAAACTCATCCAGCCCAACAGACCATTTTTTTTTGTTCCATCATTTTATGTGGAATTTATTACCAATCCTTCTTCTTCTTCTCCTCAGTCCCCACCTCACCCCACTTCTGGGCTCTCTGCTCTAGAGGACTGAAAGATCTGTTTGATCTGATGGAAGACTGACATCAACGTGAGCCATCTGTCACACAAGATTTCTCTCAGTCATTGGTATTGAAAAGCATGTATTTGTTAAAAACAAATGTAGGAATCAAAGTGGTAAGGACACTTTGACCTTTCAAATAGATTGATGCCTAAAGTGTAATAGTAAAACTAATCTGCATGGTTATTTTAAGAATCAAGCTTGAGCTCTAAAGTAAAATGCAGATTTTTTTTTTTTTTCCTCTCTTCCCCAGCTTAAAAAATATGTGAAATTCTATTGCACCTGGGTTGACCAAAAGCCGACATCCAGAACAAGTGTCACTATAACATCTAGTGACACCCTTGTATTATTAAGTTACAATATCTTACATAGCACGGAGCTCTCTGCTCCTCGTTCACCAAAAGGTGAGGATGATTTTTCTACATTCAATGTAGACACTATTCAAGACTTTAGAGCAATATGTTCACTGGCTGGCTTGGCTGCTTTTGTTTCTTAAGTAGTAGTGTTCTTCTTGCCTGCTTTCAACAGGTACAAGCAGTTCTCCCCTCAACTCCTCGGCAGCATCAGCCGCTCTGAATGTACTTCTTGATTACTACGCAGCCATGTCGAAAAACAGGACAGGGCATATTTGGTAGAAGTGTCCATGTGTTTGTTTTAGGGTCGTAGGCTTCCATGTTTCCCAGGGCAGGTCCTTCGCTGCTAACGATCCCACCAGTGGCATAAATTTTTCCATCCAGAACCACAGCACTGCATTAAAAAAAAAATAAATAAAATTTTAGTTAGTCTTCTTACCCAACAATTTTCTTGTAGGCTTAAAACAAACCCAGTTGTTCATAACAAGGGGTAAACAATGAATACACCTTTTATCTCTATAAAGCTGTGTGGACATTTCCCTTCTCTCTCCCTTTCTCTCCTCCAAGTTAATCCTACCAGGTAGATAAATGTTGTCTCTAATTTAAACAACAGAAATTAGTCCAGGTAAGATGTTTCTCCAGCCCACATATGGGATCTGCAGCAAATGTAGCAGGATGACACATCCCTGTAACACCATGCCCACGAAAAAAGTGATTTTGGGGTCCCTGCTGCCTCGACTGGAGTTAAACCTTGCTTCAGGTTACTCCTCTAATTACTCTTCGCTGCTAACTAGGGAAAAAACTTCCAAAAATGCTCTGTTGCTTCAGCACCTTCCATGGTTGTGTTATGGGGCAGGAGCCTGCAGGTCTTGTTGACTTTGTTCTCCTTGCACACCCAGGACGGGGGGTGTCACATGGGAAACCGACCCAGGGCACACAAATCTGATGGTTGAGGATGTGCAGCTGAGGGATTGGCAGGGGAGCTGTATGGTGGCATCTAAAGAAGACAAAAAACCTTAATGCTTTCTTAAAATGGAAGTGTTTGACTTCAGACATCTTGTGCAAATTAAGGATAATGAGGCTGAGCTACTCCTGTGGTTCATGGGCTCTTGATAAGAGGGAAGATGTGTAAGTGTGGAAGGTATCTGAAGTAAAAATTGCTCTTTGGCTTCATCTCTTCCTCCTCTTTCCACCTAACTCGCTGGACTCACCAGGACTTGTGTACATGGCATGACACTCACTTTGGGCTGATGAAGACAGACAACGAGGAGCTGGGCTCTCATGTGTGTATTTGGAAAGGACAGAAGGATGGTGGGCAGCTGGGTGGGAAGAGCCCATGCAGGGCTGACATGTCCTCCAGGCTGCCTTCCCACGGACAGTGGGAGAATCCAGACATGGGGGCTGCTCTGCTTTTCATTTGCTGGGAAGCCTGAGTTTTCCCCCCCAACATTTAAAGATGTTGTTAAGCTGGATGGGGTTGTTATTGTTTTTTCTGGTGATTGGGGTCCCATCCAGGAGGTTTTGTGGTGGTTGAGTCCTTTCCAAGAGCAGCTGGTGGATGGTCGTGTTGAGAAGGAAAATGGAGACTTGGAGAGCATGTACACACCAGAGGACAGCAGGAAGAAAAAGAGGGAGGAAGAGGTGAAAAATTAATTGCAGCCAAGAAGGTGGCCTAGATCTAAGAAGGTGGAGAAGGGCAGTAACCCTGTAGACTTGGTGAAAGCAAAGTAATTTCTTCTGGCTGATTCTGGAGCAGCGGTAAGAAGAATAATAAAAAGTGACAAAGGCAAAAGACAGAGAGCACCGGAAGACCCAGGATGAACTGAGACTAAAATGGTACCGACAAAACCATGTGTTTCTGAAGAACACAAAACTCAGATGTCCTTGTGGAGAAGCAGAGCCCGAGGTTAAAAATAAACTCACAATGACAACAGTGAGGACTCAAATAAGCCTAGTCCCTGGGTACCGCCAGGAAATAGGAAATAATGAGAATCTTGTCAAAATAACTGTTAATCTGAAAGGAGGAGGAAGGAGAGAGAGGCTTGAAACACTTGATTAGAGCCTATCCACAAATCAGCAGGGCTGGATGATGCATAGCCCAGGGTCCTAAGGGAGTTTGCTAATGAACTAACTGAACCACTGGTAATTATTTTTGAAACGTCAGGGAGAAATGGGGAAGAACGAGGACTTGCATAAAGCAAGTGTCATCCTGAAAGGCAGCTCTGAAAGAGAACAAGCCCACCTCTGAAGGGGCCAGAGCTGGTGGCAGAGAGGCACTGCCCAGCAGGGACTGTGGCCAGGGCTCGGGTCCCTATGTCCAGGAGGAAGCAGAGGTGGCAGGACCAGCTGACCCAGTAAATCAGACACATGTGCAGATTAAACCACAGTTTAGGACTTAAGATATTTGTTGGGGGTGGGAAGCCCATCTCTGTATTGGGACAAGTTACTGTGTAAAGCAAGTCAGGCTGGGAATTACAACTTGCAAAATATGGCATGAGGAGGGGGGAGGATGGTTCCACTTCATGCTGGAACAGTCCCAGTGCACTGGAGGGGCTGTTGCAACCAGCAGGATGAGCTCAGAAATGAGGCCATAAGGTAGTGGTGGCTGTTTGTGTTTCACTTTTGTTTCTTAACAGTGAAGCTGAAGGAGATGGAAGGTTATTTGAATTGAGATATGGTTTGGGATGTGCCGGGAGGAAGGAGGTCCAGTGTCAGAGAGGGACTGTGGTACAGAGCAGCTTTGCTGCTCTGGTTCTCTAATGGCTGATTGGCCATCAAAAAAGTACCCCTACACAAGGCTTGGATGAAAAAAAGAAAAGAAAAAGCAAACGGGTTAATTTGGGAATTTTGTTGGGGGAAGTAGGAAAAAACAAACTCCCAAAGAAAAGAGCCTCAAGAAAGATCTGGCTGCAGAACTATCAGTAACGGGCAAGTAAAAGAAATACTAGTGTGGAGCATGGAGCCTGGGGCTGGTTCCATTGGGGTTGATGATCAAGGTCTAGTCCCCATGAATGGCCTCAGAAAAGTTTTAACTTACTGATGTGGACACACTAGTGTAGATGACTGCACCTCACACCAGCACAGAGAGGATCTTAGTGGCTGCTACCATTTATATTTGGAGCCTGTCTAATACTTACTGCTCATTACCTCACAAGGCTGCTCTGCATGGAGCTTTAGATCTGGATGGGAAGAATGGGATGGGCAGAGGGAGGACTCTGTGAAGAGGCCTTTCTATCTATGTTCTAGGTGACCCTGAAAACAGGAGCCAAGCAACCACCAGCCCTTCCTGGCTGGCTGTGTGCTGCAGAGCTGAAGTCTAGCCATAAGTGCCTGGTATCCCCTTGGGCATCCAGTGTTAGTCTCTAAACAAGGAGATGGGTGCTTTACAAATCCCTGTGTAGTATCTTAGTGTCCCACACTTCTTCTAGTAAAGTCTCCTCAGTGGCGTGTTTAGCAGCAGCTGCTCCATTGTAGAGCAGCTGGGTAGCCAAGAACACCTTCCCCAAATGACTTAGGTCTGGGTTCCTCCCCATCCCCATGCTCTGGATTAGGGGTTACAGCAAGTGGGCAAATGTTGCTCTTGTTCTCCAGCCCCGGGGCTACAGCACTGAAAGAAAGTCCTGCCCAGCAGCTGAGAGAAGCAGCTCAATACCACAGCCTCCCATCACGGTGCTAACGTGTCGAGGAAGAAATGGATGCTGAGTTCCACCCTCTGAAAGACTGAATGAATTTTAAAAGGTGATTAGAGGAGCTTCTGCCCCCTCCATATGCAATTCCCATAACTAAGGCTGGCACAATGCTCAGCTTGTGAGTCATGCCCGAGGTTAAGAGAAGAGGGAGCTCCTCCTGCTTTCAAGAACCAGGCAGCTTTGAGTATGCAGCGGGGACTTACCCGTGCAGGGGACTTTAGAGACATTCAGGCATCTCTGGGGCTAAAGTGGCAGGTAGGTACTTAAGATCAATTAGAAATTTAGCCCTAGATTGCTGCTACTTTGCAGTATTAGGACAATCACTGCTAATTTCTGTGACCTTAGGGAATAGGAAACTCAAGTGGGCTCTAAAACCTTGAGGAAAGTGAGTGGAAAGGAGGATGCTCATTGCTCTTTTTTCATTACAGTGACAATATTTCTTTTCTGCCCTCCCTTCCATCCCATCAGCTGTAAAAACATCGTTACCAAGGCTGACGTACAAAGAAAGAAATAATTACAATAATTAGAATGCGAGTTTATTGCTCGGTGCCATTAATCCTGAGAGATAAAATGATTACAGGCTGTCAGAGCCTGGGAAGGGAGGAAGGAAGCTCCAGAGCCTCGCTGCGGGGATGCAAACCCTCTGGCAGCTCTGGGGCCCCAGCTAAGGAGCAGCTGGACCTTCATCCCTCCAGCAGCATGCCCGGGGTGAAGGTAACTGGCATCAAAATGGAGGTCACTTCGTCCACTCCTTCCAGGAAAATACATTTCAGCATTTTGCAAGCGATTACCTGGCAGGCTAATGACTCTGCCTCCTGCTCCCTGGCTAATTATTGCCCTTTACTGGAGAGGCTTCACCAACAGCCCTGCAGCCGATTCACCCGAGGTGCCAGGGCTTCCTCCAGTGCCCAAACCACCAGCAGGGTCAGAGGATCATGTTGTGACTATACTCCAACACTGCCACCTCTAGTCTGCAGTTTCATCTGCTGACCTCCATGGAGCTATGAATCATGCTCCAATGAGGCTGAGCTGCAACAAGGGTTGGTGAGGACCTGGCTGTCTATGGTTGGAGCCCTTGTGTAATCTAAAACCCCTTTAAATCTCTTCTCTGCCTATCCACCTTGCAGTCTTTTCCCAGCCTGAGCAAACAGGTGGCAGAGAAGATCCCTCTCTGACAGCTGGACATTAAAGGACTTGATGGACAAGGCGAGTCATGAATCATAAAATCATAGAACAGCCCAGGTTGGAAGGACCTTGAAAGATCATCTGGTCCAACTTTTTATGGGAAAGGGACACTAGATGAGATTATCTAGCACCCTGTCCAATTGCAACTTGAAAACCTCCAGTGATGGGTACTGTAAAAAACTCCTGCCCCAGCCCTTCCCTCTCCCTGTTGTGATGACTGGACATAGCACCCAGCAGTAGGACTACCAGCAAAGTCCGTTAATTTTGTTTATTATTATTATTTTATAATTTCCTGCTCTGTCCTAAAGATTACCTTATCAGGAAATGATAAAAAATAATTTTATAAAAATCCTGTCTTGTGATGTCTGGGGTTGTAAGAGTCTTGAAATGGCTGAATTAGTGTGTTGCTTTGACTCCCTGAAACTTCCTATCTTCTGTGGTCAAAAACAAGGCTCCTCTCCCTCCTCACCCTAGCTATGCACGCACACACACTCACTAATTTATTTGGAGCTGTTCCATAAACACTACTAAATATTATCAGTTAGACACAGAATCTGCTTAAAAGAAGAAAACACTCCCCGTGTTTATTAGTGGCTGAATTTCCTTTCTGCCCTAAGATTTCAGGAGGGCTTTACCGGAGGTGGAACTGAATGATGCTCATCAAGGAGTTAGTAGTAGGGTAAGAGAAGCCTGCAGGGTACCAGCTGCTATGGGAAGCAGCTCTGGGAGCTGTTGGGTAGAGCCTTAAGAGTCTTTTAAGGTTCTACTTAAACGAGGGAGGTTTTTAGTGAAACCCGTGTGGTGGTTTGGAACACTGAAGCGAGAAGTCATTGCCGCCATCTCTGTGGGTGGTGGTGGCTGAGGAGCCAAAGTGTTGTCCTGGGTTTGGTGGCTGTGCTGCCAACCTCCGTGCCTGGGTTGGCAGCCAGGTTGTTCTGTTTGAGAGGGCTCAAGCTCGGGTGGCCGTGTTGTGCTGCCAGAGGTGTCATCTTTACGAGGCGGATAAATGAGGGTCCAGATTAGTCATGGTCAATTAGAAGGATATCACACCACTTCTTGGAGCAGGATTATTAGTGTGGGTGTTTTGGCCAAGCTCCAGTTATACTCTCCCCTACTCTGTGAGCACTTTCCCTTGCTAATGATCCAAAACCATCGTGTGGCATGGGTACTTGTTGCTGAAAACCAGCACTGTTTTATTCCAAAGTCCACTGCGCACCAGTAACGGCCCGAGTGCTCTGTCTGCACGTTACGCTTTGCTGCTCACCAAAATCCTTCGTGTCATCAGCTGCTACAGAAATTATTGTTGTTAGTCTGGTGAGGCAGTTCTCATTCGCTGTCTGTGGAGCACAGTCCCAGCCACATGTCTCCTTCCAGATATGCTGGAAGATCTCGTTTTTTTCCCTTCCGGACCACGAACGCTTCCAGCTGCCTGCTGAACAGACCAGCCTTTATGTCTGCGGGCTCGAGAAGTGCAAGGCTATTAAGGAACCATGCTCTGTAATAGCTTCACCTGGGAATATCCATCCAAACAAGCTGTGCTCTAACACCTTCCAGTGCCTGGAGTTGCCATAAACTTTGCAATGAGGAAAGGAATCAGCTCGGGGAGTCTGTGGCTGGTGCTGTACATTACCAATGCCTGGTAGTTAAGCGCAGGAGTCACCATGCTTCACTGTTCAAGAACAAGGGCTTATTTAAAAAGAAGAGGGGAAAAAAAATCCACAAACTGCCCTATTTTTGTGTGGCTCAGCCCAAGTCGAAGTTTTATTAAAGATTTCCATTCGGCAGAACCATCTAATAAATCTTACTGGTTAGCAGTCAGAGGAGGAGGAAGAAAATGCTTTTCTGGTGTCTGTTGGGAATTGCTGGTATTAAATTAGCTGCTCTGGAATTATTGCTGGCACCATCGTGCTGCACTCGTGGAGTCTCTCTGTAACACACGCCTGTTTGCACGCTGTCTGCATCCTAAGCAAGCAGAACATGGAATTTTTAATCATGCACAGAAAAGCACTCGGTATTCTTTTTGCTTGTGGAAAAATAAACCCTTGGAGGGCACAGCGGGAAGGGGGGACTGCAAAGGGAGGACTTGCCAGCACTGGAGGGGAGAGATGTCTCTGCAAGTCTTTCTGGAGGGAGGTGTCCAGCAGAGCAAGATGTGGTCATCTCAGCTCTTCATCCCCATTGACTGCTGTCTGCCACATCCAAAGATCCTGCAAAGCTGGAGCTGCCAAATCGAGATGTGGCAAACAGGACACACTTGCCTCATGCCTGGGAAATGTCAAGTGTTTCCCTCATCCTCATACATCACGTGGAAGATGTTCACGACCTGCATGTGAACTCTCAGTGAATTTTACAACGCTTCAGGCATATTATTGCTCTTTGCCCACTTGGCACCATCCCTCAAAAGGTTAATTATAGGCCAACATGAATTTCTTACTGACTTCCATCAGTCCGGGCTTAATCTGAAAATGATGCTCAATTTTCTCTTCTGTTGATTGTGAGCCGGAGATCGGGAAATTTTTTTTTTTTCATTTTTCATTACAAGTAATTTAACTTGATAATAAAACCATTTGAATGGACCTTTAATTTTTCACACACGGGGGATTTTGCACACATTTCTTGTCCCTGTGTTCAAAGCCACCACACTCCCTAGTCACTAACATGTGGAAACACTGCAGATAAAAATAACAGTGATGCGGTCAAGATTTTTCCCAGCAAATTTGGTATCGAGTGATTCCTGGTGAGAGGAGATCAATAACATGCAGTTAATTTTTAAGTTGTTTATGTTGCTGCTTTTAAGCCATGTTTTTTGTGATCCATGCTAATGAGTGGAATGAGGAGTTTATAGATTCATAGACTAAGGTCAGAAGGGATCTCTGTGCTTAGTTAATCTGAGCTTGTGTATACACAGGCCATGGACTTTTCCCCAGGCAGCATCTCTCTTGGAAACGTATCTAATCTCCTCTTAAAAACACAGTGTTGGTGAGTTCGCTCCCTCCCTTGCTGGTTCACTGTTTAATTATCCTTGCTGTTGGGGAAGTGCCTCACTTCAAGGCTGAGATGTTCGAGCCCTCCTAACCTGCTGCGCCTCGGTCTGCGAGACTGAAAGCTTTGCTACTTGCCCCCAGTGATCGAGTTGCCTCTCAGCCTTTCTTTGATCGACTCCTTAAATTTCATGTCAAAGACTTGATTTGCAACCTGGAGTCATTTTTGCAGCTTCCCTTTGAACTTCTGCTGATATTTCCAGATGTTGATGCGTGGATCCAAGGCCTGCATTCATCTCGCCCACGCCATACGCGGCAGCTCTCTCTCTTCCCAGCTTCAATTTGTTTTCATTTTGGTGTTAGGGCTTATATTATATATCCAATATTGCTTTGACCTTTTATCTACTACATTGCGATGAGAGCTTGTGTTGTGTAGCTCTGAGTGGCCTCCTTTATGTCCTCCTCTGAGTGCCTGACTTTCTAAGGGGAGCCGGGCTGCTCTGTATGTGCTTCCTCCATGTATTATTTTGCATTTAAAATACTGCTGCTAGCTCGAGACCGTCTGAGACATGCAGATAACCGGCTAAAATAGCTCCTTCTGTCATATTTTTACCCACCGAGTGTTATACCACCTGCAGCCTTTACCAGGGGAGTTTTTCTATTACCTGGATTGTTGGTAGATATATTAAACAGTGTTGAAGAAGAATCAATGCTTGCTACTGGTGGCCTTGCTCAACGATATCTTCTCATTAACAACTACATTTTGAGATCTGTCAGTGAAGCAGATTTAATCTCTCTAATGTGTGCCTTGTTAATTCCATATAATACCAGCCAAATACCTTGGAGAAATCGCAATATATTATAGCATCACAGTTGTCTTTAGCAGCCAGATGTGTTTTATTAAAAACCGAAACAAAGAGCCCAATTGTCCCCCCAAAAAGCAAAAGACAACAGGTTGGTTTAACAAGACCCATTTTCCAGGAAAGTGCATTGATTGCTGTTCATTATATTATTAGCATCTAGCTATTTGTTGATGAAATCCCAAATTAACCACTCTGGTATTTTGCAGAGGACCAACATGAGGCTAAGTGAGACCACTTAGCCTGATATCAGCACTTTGCAAAATTAATTGCTGCACTAAAATTCTCCTTTTCACCTTTTCAAAATACAGAAACACTTTGGCAGTGCCCCGATCCATCCTGAACCGTAAGAGTTATTGTAAGAGTTATTAAAAACCAGCATTAGTGGTTCAATCAGCTTCTCAGTGAATTCTCTAAAGAATTCATGTAAATTCAAGGAAGACAGCTGGGTTGCCTGATTTAAGAACTTGATTTCTGAGTTCACATCTTTCCTTGCTGCAACTGCTTTGGTCCCTCACTTTCAAATAGAGACGAGAAATATCTGTCTGATCAGTCTCTGATAAACTTTGTAACTTAGAACTTCACCTCAGCCCCCTGTAGCAACAGACAGTTTTTAGCTTATTTGCTACTGCTAACCTCCCATTTTTCCTATTTCTGTATGTACTTATTTAGTTAGTTTTTGTCATAGGTCTTACATTTCCTTTTGGCTGAAATATTTTTCCTTGACCATTTCCCAACACACTTAAGAATTTTTGAAATTCTGCCTTTTTCAGCATTGAATGGGGATATATGAAGCTAGTCCTTTTTTTTGGTACCTATCCCACTATAAATGTAGGTTTCCAGACCACTATTGCTTTAGGTTTCAGAAAAAAATGTCATTTAAAAGTTTGAAGTTACTTTCTACTGACAGCTGTCATATTCTACTTAAGGAAAGCCAGTTTATTAGGGTGCTTAAGCAGCAGCTAATATTTAGGTCACCAGTTTACTCTCTTTGGTCCATCACCAAGGTCTCTCTCTGGGATCCCTTCTGCAGGGTGCAGAGAAAAGCATCCCTTCACCTTAGAAACCCTGCAGCAGTCCCTGGTTGAAATCACCCATGCAATTTGCAGTGTATTCCAGGTACTTCATTAACCAATTTTTGTTACTTTTTACTAAACAGAAATGTTCAAAGAGCAGTTCAGCCCTCCCTATGGGAGGATAAAGGAACGTATCAAATGTACTAGTTCCTCATATTTCATTTTACTCATTAGAGCTCTAATCCTGAGCTGCATTGTACCCTTTATTTCTGGTTTTCAGGAGAAAAATACCATTAGCAGCTGCCTGAGCACTGCAGCTCCTCCTCACCCCATGTCACCTACTGCTAGAGTGGAGGGACAAGGAAGACCTGTCCTCAGCGCAGGATGCACATGGCCATGGCCACCCTGGATGGAGCTGCTGCTTGGACACCTTTACCTACAATTCAATCTGCTTCAGCAGCCAAGAGAGGGCGCTCCTTAAATTAATAAAAAGGAAAGGAGACAACCAGAAAAAAAAACAGCAAAAAGAGAAAACCTGATCACGCTTTCTTAGAACAAAAAGCGTGGCAGTGTCCGTGGACCAGCGATGGCTTCTCCCCGCCAGCCCCACACGGGATCTGCTCTGTGAGGGACTGGAGCTGTACCAAGCCTGAAACAAGCCCACCTTTCTGTAACAGCCACGTAATACTTTTCAAAAGGCCTTTTAAGTTCTGCCAGTACCTGCGATGGGATGCCAAGTTTTATTTTTGTTAGCCAGTTTAGGAATTTTGTTAAACCTGTGACCAGAATTGGGGAAGCGAGCCCAAAAACCAATCAAAAGCACGTAATAAATAGTAATGAATATCACTGTGTGGTGCTTACTCAGTATTTTTTTTTCTTTCAAGGAACTTTCAGCTAGCTAGCAAAAACTTGTTCCACATTATGGTGGTCTCTCCTACAGTGGATATTTATCATCCTCCAGTTACACATGGCAAACTGAGGAAAACAGCGTTCCTGTAGTCACTGGAGGAGCCCAACACACGTCTCTCCCCGTGATCCATCATGCCTGAACGTGAGGAGACACATGATGGTCCCGAATGTGCACTTCGGGAAATGCTGTGTCACTGAACACGTACCAAAAAAAGAGATGAGGAGAACCCCCAGATGGTACACACCTCCCTTCCCCTCTCCCCTTCACTGTTACATTGTATTAGCTTATTTATCAGCAGAAAATATTAAGGCACCGGTAATTCAGTTTTAATGTTTTTTTCTCACCTGCAGAACTGCCTGGAGTGGTTCATGTTGGGACCTGCTTTAATATTGCCTTTCTCTGGGTCATAGATGGTGGTTGCTCGTGCATAAGCTCCTCCAAGAATAAAGATGAACCCATTGAGAGTGACTGCAGGAGCATATTTGTTATCTGTCAATGGAAAGCAACACTAAGATCAGTTTTAGGCTCAGGTTTGGAGACTGTTTTTTTATTTATACATTCCCCTTATTTATAGATAAGTCACGTTTCTCTAAACCTCCAAGGTTAGGGAAAGAAAAATGAGGAAACCTTTTCTGGTTTTGTTCTCCTCTCTCCAAGTTCTCAAAGGCACTTTTAAAGTTCATCAGTCCTTCATCCCACAGTATGTGTCTCCTTGTAAACTGGTAAAGTACAATTATCCTCTCCAGAAGCCTAATGGTGTCATTGTGAAAGCTCCACTCTTACATATGAAATTACGATGTCAAGTTCTTTCAGAATTTTGAATTGCTGCAGATTTTAACTCAGATTCTTCCCATGCCTGTGCAGCAGCTAAGCACAGGAGAAACCCACAGCACAGAGACCCACTTGATAATATCCAGTAGTTGATTCTCTTTTGTATTCTGCTTTTGCTTGTGGGAAGGTCACTCACATAATCCCAAAGATTTTTCGGAGACCCATTTCTTTTCCCCTTCAGCTGTCTTGTAAATTCACTTGCATCTTTCTTGTCAGATGTGTGTGTACCTCCAAGCAATCCTGTATTTCAGCAATGAACTGCGTGAGGTTGGAGTGTGAAATTAAGCAAGTCCCTTATCCTAAGTTAAGTTCAATCAGAGTTTCCAAGGATGCTTTAAAATTCTTGTTAGCTACATACAACACTGTTAGAAATATTGGTAAAACTAACCATAAATTATCGAATAAAATAATTGTAATTTAATTAGTTGACTTGTCCTGTATGCTGCTAGCACACCATATGCACATTATTAAATACGAGCCAGTTGGGCTGAAATTTCTCATGATGGTGTCTGTCTTGATGTGATACAGGTTTTTTTAACCAACATTTCAGTGAGACCAATCAACAGTGTCTGGGAACAAGAGATGGGAAAATACACTGCTTTATATGAGTTAAAATATGCCTCACAACCTAAGAAGCAAGAGCCTAAGCCCTTTGGAGTGTGAAGCAGATGTTTTCTGTGTGGCTATCCTGGTGTGAAGGGACACTTCTATAAAAATTATCTCTATGTAGCTATATGTTAAAGGCTTTCCAAAATCTGCATTTTTATATGCTCAGAAAAGGTTGATCTTCTTGCATCTCCAGTGGAGAATAAGACTGGACACAATCCTGCCAGCTTCCAACCCCTGGAACTGGGGGCAGAAGGCTGTCATCACCTTCACTATGCTCTTACATCTCCGCCTCTATGTAACGTTGAAGGGATCTATATGTTTCTCCAAGACCTATAACACTATGACCCTGTCCTTCTAGGAACACAGAAAGAGTTGGGCTTAAACCAGCCTCAGCAGCTTTGCTTTTGGCATTTGCTTACTTCTTGTGCTACTGGCATTGTAACCCTGAGGTTCTTGTGAAAACAGGAACCCATTCCACTAAATATGTAACAAGAGATTTAATTTGACATGAGTTAAGCGAAAGCTGATTAATTTCTTCAGAAGACAGAGTTTCCTTAATTGGGGTTTGAGCTGGTTAAAATACAAGCAAAATAATGAGTTTGTGCTGTCTGCTTCTTTTCCAGCATGGCCATGGGGTGGTCTGCCTCATGTCACCTCACCCCACATCGGTACCTGCCCAGGGGACATACGGGGGTTCGGCAGCAACCAACAGGAAAACAGACAAAACACGTTACGGGTTAAATCTGGGCTCCTATTATACTGAATATCTACAGGCATATGTCAAAAAACCACGGATGTATTAGGAAAATGTCACTGATCCTTGGGAACAGATGGGAAGAAACTAATTCACCCAGAAAATAGAACAAGGAGTATTCAGTTTCTTCTTGGTGCCACTAAGCCACTATAATTCATCAGAAAGACTTATCTGTCCTAACAACCCATCTTACATCCCTTTTCAAATCAGACTTGCATATGTGACATTTTTTCCAGCTAAGACACTCATCAGAAATTTTCCGTATTTAATTATCACATCTTCCTGGGTGGTTTTTTTTTTCCTTTGACTAGCACTGTTTTGTAGAAGAATAAAACTCTCAGATAAAAAACCCATCAGCTCCCAAATCTCACAGGGAAATTATTTGGGGCTCCCTCAAGGCAGAAGCAGTGACTTCTCAGGAGACTGAATCACTGACTTCACATTCCTTTGTGGTAAAGAAAGAGAGGGAAACCCCTTGGATATTTTAACAGTAACTTTTTTTTTAATTTTCAAATAGGCAGATTGTCTGATATTATTTTTCTTTCCTTCTTTAAGAGGCAAGTGTTTGATGCGCATCAATTTTTCAATCATCACCTATCTGTTGTCTTTTTACTGCTTTTAGCTTTAGCTACAATTTCATAAGTTGATATAATGTAAGCCTGAGACAGAGAAACAGAAATCTTTGCTGTTTCTTTCAGGAAGGGAGAAGTTAACAGCAAATAATCTCCTGATCCTGATGAAGATATTGCAGAAAGACAAGAGACATACCCCTCAAGAGACAGGTAGAGAGTGTGTTTAATTTTTGTTTTGTTAGAATGGAGGCAGAAATTGTTCATGGATACAGGGAGCTTGGAAAACTCAAGCTGTCACTCCTCCCACCTAGGTGTGGATGACCACCTTCAGTCTTTTTATTCAGTAACTTTAACTTCCTCGCAAGTGCTTCTCTCACTCTTCCCTTGTTGTCCTTTCTGGGGCTAGTTAATCTCATACACACACTCAGGAGACTCCAACTTTTGCTGCTGCTCTAAGTCCTTAACGTGCTCATAGTGCAAGGTGGGTGGTTGTGGACCCTAATTTTGCAAAAGCCTGTTCTGGTTGGGCTTTCTGGTCAATGCTACTGGGCATGAACATGAGCTTCTGTGGGTCAGAGGCTTACTGAGGCAGGGATGTTGGTTATTTCAAAAGTCTGCCAGAGGGAAGGAAGAGAGGGGGGAGGATGCATGGCAACAGAGAAGCAGCCTCCTTTCCCCTCCAAAACTCAAGTGTTGGAGCTGTCAGACACAGTAATCCATTTCAGGCTGGAAAATCTTAAATGCGATTTGTCCAGGACAGCAAGCACACTTGAGATTAAAAGGCAGAATAAATGCAAAGGAAATAATAGATAAAAGGTACTCTTCTCTCCAAGTGGCTAACATTATAACATCACTTTCCTTTGCTGTTGCTATAGGAAAATATGCAAGTATTTCTATTCCAGTGACAGGTCATTGCAGGAAGGGGTATGCACTCAACGACAATCCTTGAGCCGGAGGTGCACTTCACATGGGGTTGACAATTTAATCCACAGGTGTGCTCCTCACTTAGCAATGACAGCGTGCTGTCGGTGATGTGCTCCGTGGCTCTTATATCTCTTGGTACATTATGTGGTCAGGTAGCACAGTTCTGCGTTCCCTTCATGATTGCTTAAAGATCTTATGTTGCCTTCCAGTAGAGCACTCGGTCAGAGACTGAAGTGGCATTATAATGAATGGCAGGAGCACTTCACATGGAAAAAAGGTTATTAAAACCAAGCTAGTCAAACATTTTTAGCAGGAGTAAGAAATGTGGGCATGCCACCAGTCCAGAATAACACCAACTGAAGGGTCTCTCTGCAGGCACAGGTGGCCTGTGGAGGGCTTGATGCACATGATGGAGCAGAGAAGAGAAAGGAGACCAGTTAATAGAAAATAAATCTATTTTAAGAGTAAGTGCCTCTTCCCCTCCCTGAATACCATGCAGACAAGCTCAAGAATGGCATAGTAATGGATAAGATAACGTCCCTTGGCCACCCAGAGACTGTGATCTGATCCTTCACATAGCTCGTGAGGCCTAGGTGCAGACATTGCAATTAACAGCAGGGGCTCGAGTGTCAGCCCTTCTGGCACTGTGCTCTCTGCTGACTTCTCACAACCACACAAGGGATCACAGGGCCCTGTGCTTTCCCCAGTGACCCTGGAGCAAACCCTCCTCAGAGACCCCAAAGTTGAGTGTCCTCACTTGCAAAGGCTGCATTTTGTGTCTCTGTGGCGGGGATCACCCAAGCTGAAACAGGAGGCTTCACCTGCTTTTGTGGGGTAGTTTCAGCTTCAGATTTACGGGCAAACTGTTGATGAACTGAAGAGAGTTGGACAAAGCACGGCCACACAGATGAAGTGGAGGAAAGAAGTGAAAGGGAGGACATCTGCTAAAGGGCAAACACAAAAACACTGACTTTGCTGGGTAGAGGGCAGAGAAAATATGTGTAGGAGGATCACATCAAAGAGCCTAAAGGCCATTCTGAATGGAGAATATGGCACATATGGAGGAGAAATGGGTGAGACAAAGTAAAATTCAAGCTTATTAGTAGGAAAACCACTGAGAACTAGTCATGGGAAGAAAAATATGTCGAAGGATGAGATGAAACACTCATTGCTTCCGGACTTTTAGGGGACTGCTGGACAAACCCACACACAGGTACTGAACTTTTGGCCTTGGGGAGAGGGACAGGCCAAGACTTATATCTGATTTTTCTTGTAAAGTCTAAAAAGAAATTCATGGGGATGATTATGCATTTTAACCAAAGTAAGCCATGGAACAGTGCAGTAAAAATGTACAGACACTGCTAACAGTGTTTTCCAGATATTTCTCCCATTCTTAGCTCTGTCATTGTCTCACTTTGTCCAGACACATCACTCCAGGGGTAAAAGGTATAGTGAGGAGCTAGATACTTCAATCAGAAACCAGAAATGCTCACAGATCTTTGACTTTTGTTGTTCCAATAGTTCTCACCAGATTTTAAAATGTAATAGTGGTGATGATTAAACACTGGTTTTCTTACAATCCAGGAACAGTAATCAAAATTTGTAATTCCACCAGTACAGACACTGACTGTTTAGGGTATCAGGAAAAAAAAGGTATATTTTAGCACCCTGGCATGAGGGCACTAAGTGAACTAAAAGACAGTGACAAGGTAATTAGGCTTACTTACAATCACTGACTTCAGCATGTCTATAGCCATCTTGTTAAATAAGACAAACCTCAGGAAGCTGGGAATGAAATACATTTTTAGCAGGGGTATATAGGACAGCCTGGCGAGAAATGGAAAGGCAGGTGCTGCAAGTATGTGGTCTGGGTTCACTTACTGTTGAAGGACTTTGGCTCGACAGCAGCAAACTTCTTACAGCTCTAAACACAAGAAGGGGATGCACAAGGTGGTTTACCTAACCTGGGAGGCTCCATGACTCCACTAACACTAAGCTGTGGGCTGTGCTGTTGCAGGAACTTTTGTCAACTCCAAAGGTAAGGAGGACAGATGTGGGGCAAAGGATGGGGAGTGAGAAAGACCCTTTCCTCTTCAAACATGGATGTTTGTCTACCCAAGGGCTACCACAGCATCCATATGCAACATGTCATACCTCCTGCACTCAGGCACCCGTGTCCCAACACCTCCTGACAGTTGAAGGCCCGAATAAATGGAAACTGGCGCTACTTATTCCTAAAAGAAATCCAGGCAGAAGAGAGCATGGGCTGAGCTGTGTGGACTTGCTATTAATCGCCACTCCGTATCTCCTCTGCACAGTATCCAGCCTGCTTCACCTCCATTCAGATTAGCCAAAAAATTACCCTCCTCTTTGCCATGGTTGATGCCTTGGGATAGGTTGGCACACACCACTTGGGAAGAGATGAACCTGCTGGGTTAAAATGTGTGCCATGCTGCATTCAACATGCTATCATAAAATATCACAGTGGCTTGAGGTACTACTGGTCTCAAAGTCTCCAGAGACCTTGGCTACTTTCAATGCCTGCATCTACTGTTGCATATCTGAGCACGCTTGAGGTGTTTTTAAATAATCTGTTGTCCTATTTGAGGTCAAACAGATTTCACTGATCTCTGGGGTGACCTTAACCAACACAATTCATTGTTAGATGTCTCAGTTGACTTAGCTCAGAGGGACACTTGTGAGAATTCATAAACCAACACAAAAAGGCTCTGTGGCTGTCAAAGACACCCCAGCAGTGATTGTATCAGGATTTATCTCAGCTCCATTTTGCAAAAAGCACCCCAAGAATCCTTCTCTTTGTTTTAGACCAGCGTTGACTGTACTGCATTTGGCACAGCATCCAGTTCTTGGGGAATACTTTGCAAATACATGTGAAACTACTGTTCTTGTAGAGCTGAAGAAATTAAAGCATATTTCCAGTATTCTCACTGCTTTTTAGTGCAGATCAAGCACCACAACAGCTCAGTTTCCCAGACATTCTCCACCAGGGTGCAATTTTCCAAGCTCTGTGCTATTTTACTTTATTTGCAAATAAATTGACGTTATACACTTCCCAACAAAGACACACAGCAACTCCACATCTCACCATATATTTTATGCCTTCAGCTTAACTAATTAACTTTGCTTACACCAGGAAAACACAAATACCATCTTTTACCTTCACCAGTGTCTTTCATGTGTTTTTGTTTGGAAATAATAGTACAGACCCATTAGTTCATTAGGTGGCGAACCCAGTTCTGGATGGTTCAGATGATTTTTTCCAAGCACCCATGGTGTTGATGCCTGCTGGGCTGTGTAAGGAGCCCAGGGAATGACTTCGTAGCTCCTGTGGCACTTGTACTGCTTTGGCAAGGAAAAGGAATACCTCTTTTCACAATGCATTTGCTTTTTCCATACACTGTGAGGACAGGAAAACCTCACACTGTCAGTCTGTGGATTAAACGAAGGGCGGCAGCTGTGGCCATGTGATGGAAAAAGCCAGGGCCCAGGCTTGTGTGCTCTGCTGTATTACATAAACATGGCTTTTGCTGGCTAACGCCCTCCCGCTGGGCGCTTCATGCTGCATCATATGCATGTCATGTTATGTTAGGCTGGACACCAGCAGCAGCCAGGGAGGAGGAAAGCAGCAGCGCTGCCTGCACGGGGAGGCTACAGCCCTGACTGCACCAGCTCCTCGTGACCTCATCTGCTAGAGCACCCCAAGAAGAGAGTCGTAATAATTAAGACAAGCTATAATTAGAAGAGCAGCTTATTTTAGGTTTCTGAATATGCTTAGGCCTTACCTGAATACCTCATGTGGTTCTATAATGTATTTCTTGCTACTCCTACTGCTCTACCAGGCTCAACGCTGAGGCTGATTTATTTTAAATAAAGTACCTCATGTCACAGTTTCAACACAACTCAGAGGTTTAGAATGATGAAACACCAGAACAGGTTGCCCAGAGAGGTGGTAGATGCACCATCCCTGGAAACATTCAAGGTTAGGCTGGACAGGGCTCTGAGCAACCTGGTCAAGTTGATGATGCTCCTGCTCCCTGCAGGGGGGTTGGACTAGATGACCTTTAAAGGTCCCTTCCTACCCAAAATATTCTATGGTTCTATGATCCTAGGATCCAAAAGCAAGCCACCCCGAAGCATCTTCTCTGAGATGAGTGTGTAAGTGCTGCTTCTTTAGCCACCCAAGAACAGCCAGACCAGAGGCTGCCCACAGCCACAGAGTGCAGAGTAGGTGGCCCAGATCGGCTGCCACCCTGCAGTATTGTCCCTGTGCAGTCAAAGGCTAAACACCATTTCCAAAAGCAGGGTGAAAATTGCCACAGAAAGAAGTAAGTTTCAATCTTCTGAGCACTATCCTAATTTTGGAAGGAAGTGTGCACCTCTGACTGGCTGGTATGGCAGCAAATCTGGCCTCCTGTCTTGCTCTTTGTTCGGTAAAATATTTGGTGAGCATGACTGCTCACAAACTAATAAGCACAGTTTTAATAATCTACATGTCTCAGAGATTTCAGCCTCTGAAGCACATATGGCTTTGGATGCTACTGATAAATCCCAGTTAAGGATGGCCACCACTTCCCACAGGACAGGTGGCACGTTAACAAACCCATGGGGTAATAACCCACTAACTGAGCAGTGCTGTAAAACCACATGGAGCAACACAAGATGCCAGGATGAAGTTTCACTGCATTTTGAGATTTTTTGGATCTAAAATTACTAGTTGTCCGTACCTAATAATTGCTTTCCTTTCTCCTCTATGTTGAACTCATCACTTTTACCTGATAACTAGCTGTATTAATGAGTGACAATTGCCTTCAGTAAAGATGCAGATAATTGCCTCTCTGGTATAATATACCATGCATTCCTGCCAATCTGCTGTAAACATATCTCCCCTCACCTCCCAACTCATTTGCTTTCTGCAAAGGCATTAAAATACCTGTAGCATGAATAAATATGAGTTTACTCTGACATCACGCATCCCTTACCGATCATTGGAGACTCTATAAAACTCCACGAATTCGTCTGAGGGACGTAGGACTGCAAGACTCCTGCAGCTCGGCCAGCTTCGTTCACCCCACCAAAGACGTAGATCTTCCCACCACAAACTGTCGCAGCGGCCGAGTGGACGGCCTTTGGCAGAGGAGCGATGGTCTCCCACTGGTTGGTGATCGTATCGTACCTAGGATGACAGCAACCAGAGTGAGCTGAGATGATGCAGCAGTGGGTGAAGAGCAGACAGGCTAGACAGGCAGAGAAAGCAGGCTGGGACAGAACAGAAAGGCAGCTTGACAAGGAGAAGAAAAGCAGAAGTGGAAACGTATTTTTTAACATTCTACAAATTCAGCCACTTGGTAAACAGGGTAATTAATGCTTCTTCTAAGCTTTTAAAATATTGAGAAAAGCTCAGAGAAAGCTGGTTCTATTTTCTGTATGTGCCTCTCAAATCTCATTATAGTCCAAGCTAAAGAAACTCAGGACATCTTTGTTGAGATGTCTCCCACTAATTAATTTCTTTTAATGAGTACACAATGAGATTATTCTTGCAAATCAGTGCAGTGATATCCAATAGCAACCACAGGCAGGCAACTCTTCATATACTTCAGTTGTTCAGCCTGTGGAACACATCTCACCTGCATCATAATACAACACAATAGCTCTTTCTGCTCTCCTCAACTGACCAGTGACATACATTTGGGGCTGGAATAAGTTGCTCCCATTTAATTTTCATTGTGCAGGACACTGCAGACGTTAATGCTGGAAAAGTTTTCACCATCGCATTCATATTTGACACGAACCAAACAGAAAAGAGTATGGACGAAAGTGCTAAATTAGTTTAAGGTCATCAGTATCTGGTTTAATTAAGCCATTGACCATAAGGGATGTGCAGTTAATAATCCGTGGATGAAGATTCATTTTAGACCATGTCACAAGTACAGATGTAATTTTTAAAAAAGATTTTTTAAAAGATTTTTTTGAAAGATAATGTGGCAGGGATCCAAATAGCTGCTATAAAATGAGTCTTGGAGACAGTGGAAAATAATGTGATTTTCAGGCTTCTATATTTCCATGTAATGACACATTCAGTCAAGTAGGAGCTTCCTGTGCAGCGATTACTCAGAATTGTTGACTGCAAGAACAAAAGCCCTCATCACCCATTCAGGGCTTCTGCTCTTAATATTAGTGATATGCAATATGCAAACATGAAATGAGTCCACGGCCATGAACCCATCTGTAAAAAATGATGCAGCGACAGGGGAATTCTCCCTTTGTAACATGTCCTTGAAATTCTTGCTCCCCAAACTTGGGGAAGGAAATGGGAGACCTGGTTACCCAGGATATGGAGAAGACTGAGGTACTCAATGACTTTTTTGCCTCAGTCTTCACCAGCAAGTGCTCCAGCCACACTGCCCAAGCTGCAGAAGGCAAAGGCAGGGACTGGGAAAATGAAGAACTTCCCATTGTAGGAGATGATCAGGTTCAAGACCACCAAAGGAACCTGAAGGTGCACAAGTCCATGGGACCTGGTGAGAAGCATCCCTGTGTCCTGAGAGAACTGGTGGATGAAGTGAAGTGACTAAGCCACTACCCATCATATCTGAGAAGTCAGCCAGTTGCATCCTGGGCTGTGTCAAGAGAAGTGTGGCCAGCAGGTCGAGGGAGGTGATTCTCCCCCTTCTACTCTGCTCTCGTGAGACTCCACCTTGAAGTCTCAGTGTTCAGCTCTGGGGCCTCCAACGCAAGAAAGGCATGGACCTGCTCAAGCAGCTCCAGAGAAGGCCCATGAAGACGATCAGGGCCTGGAGCGCCTCTCTTATGAGGGCAGGCTTGGAGAGTTGGGGTTGTTTAGCCTGGAGAAGACTCTGGGGAGACCTCATAGCAGCCTTCCAGTACTTAAAGGGCATCTAAAGGAAAGATTTTGAGGCACTCTTTATCAGGGAGTGTAGTGATAGGGCAAGGGGTAATGNAATACCTGGAAGTGTTCAAGGGTGGAGTGGGCTTTGAGTAACCTGGTCTAGTGGAAAGTGCCCCTGCCTATGTCAGGGGTTTGGAACTAGATGAACTTTAAGGTCTTTTCAAACCCAAACCATTCTATGATTCAGTCTATGAAAAGAAAAGGAAGAAATGATATTAATGGTAGAAACAGCACAAAATAATGTGCTTAACAAAAATGCATTAATGAGTTTCCAAGTAATATAACTGAAAGCAATTAACACACTCATAAAACTGAAGCAAAAGCAAGAGGGAGGCAACCTTTAACTAAAACAAAATTAGGAAAGTCCCTTATAATGAGCATGGAGAACTGCCTTGTACAATGCTCTAAATTAGTTACTGAGAAATTAAATTCATCTACAACAAGTGATCAAAGAGGAGAAATCTAACAAGATGAAGCAACACGGTGCTGGGAGCATTCAAGGCGACACACCAATATTGGGCTGATTCCTAATGTCTGGCACCAAGCCCAAGGCTACAGGTGCACTTTGACTGCACAAGCATCTCCTCCAGGTGAGGCAACACATGCTGCACCTCCCACATTTGCCCACAGCACTCAGGGCACCACTCATGCCCATCCTAGAAGATATGCAAAAACCTCACATAATATAAATGGTTTCATATGCTGCTTTTGGGTTACACTTTGCCAACTCACCTACTGCAATAATCCAGTCTTGGTAATTTAATTCTTCACGTCTTATTAAAAGCTGGCTAATCAATTGGTTTTAATTGAGTAGGAACTGTGAAAAGCAAAAGAGTTAAGAACTGACCTAATGTTCTTTCCTGGTTCTTTATGTCCTAAGATACAAATTATACCTGTCACTTGGTATGTATTGTCTCACACTATCCAATCTGAGTTAGCACCAGGAACATTTGTGGCCAAAGTGGTCTGAGACAAGATGGTGAACATCCATGCTGCCTTCCCTGGTGCTGGCAGAAGCACCTGGCAGATCACAATTCCCAAGACAGGTATCTTCCTGCTAATGACTTTCTGTCTGTCCTAATATATTTTTGGGAAAGAGGGGTTACATCCTTCACATATGCTAGGGGCTGGGTGTGGTTGAGGACCATGTTTATAGGAATACTGGAGAAAGGTTTATAGGAACACTGGAGAAAGGTTCAAATTACAAAAACAATTATCGTTTTTCTGGATGAATTTCACTATTGGAACCTCAGGTTCCCTAGATCCCATTTTTCACCTGCTTTCATTGCTCTCCTTTTATGCTCTACGATGACAGAACTGATCTTTATTTCTCCTATCCTCCTTCATCTCCCACTGGGAAACCAAAGATGGCCATTTTCACTTCATCTGCTGAAAGTCAAAGACTAATGGATATAGGTACAACTGGGGCAGCTTAAAAACCCACTCTTACCTTGAAGGTCATTTGATTTAAAAATCAGTGAATAAATCCTTGCCCACCTAACACAGGCATCTAATGTGGGTTTTACATAGGATGCTCAGTGAAGTAAGTTCTCTTAAGTAAGTTCCTAATTTAACCTTGGGGTTGAAGAGAAGTTGGTGCCTTCAAGGCTTCCTGATATCTGTCCAGGTCCCTACACATCCCAGGAACTTACTCCTATGGTTCATTTCCTCCTTGTCAAACTGCAGACCTGATTTCTAGTTTCTGTTTTGCTTCAGCTCCTACCCACTAGAAAGCAAGGGTTTTTTTTTCTGCTGGACTATAAAGTTGTCTACTAGCAATCTCTCTCTTTCATGTAGGGACTTGCAGAAAATAATGAAGTCACCTTTTCATCTCGCTGGGATAAACTAAGTAGTCTAAGCTACTTAAGTCTCTGCAAGGCAGGTTTCCATCATTTGGGTCTATCTCAAGGCAGCTCTTAATGTGTTCACAAAAGGATTTGCACCAGATTAACTAAATTGGTTTAAAAATGAATAAAATTAAATCTTTGTAACCTTCCAGGACAGGAGATAATGACAGCTGCTTTACCTCTCTGCCCTAAGGCCCTTCCCTCTCTGGTGTCATCTCCAGTGTTGCCATCGCTCCACTGCCACCAGTGCTAGTGGGGCTCCTCGCCTGCCTTTAACAAGGGCTCTGCTCAGGGGCCAGCAGGGAGCGAATGGATTCAAAGAATCATCTCTTTCCATTAGTCAAGCTTTGCATTTGAGTCCCCTGTTTGAAGCTGTAGATGGAGACTTAATGGGAGCTGGCTTCAAGCCAAGCAAAGGTTTTTCTTCCCTCTCCTCCACTGCTCCCTCCAGTCCTGATGTATGCACGCTTGTCCTTGGCCACGGGCCTACCAAACCCATTCAATTTGCTGAACTTGAAACTTCAAGGACATCTCTTTTCACATAACTGACTCCTGGTTTTGCAGTCCCTGCTACAGAGTCACGTGTGGTTTTACACAATGCCCTCGCACGTCTTCCTCTGCCCCCAGAGCAGTCCCTGCACCCCGCAGTCCATGGCCCTGCCGTGCTCTGGCCATCAGGCTTTCCACACGTGCAGGACGTGTGTGTCCCCACCTGTCACTTCACTGAGCACCGTCGCCTCACCTGACCCTTGTGCAGTCACTATCCTCTGGTTTATGTTTTATTTATGTACCCATGATATGGCAAAAGATCCAAACCCAGCAGAAGAGAGCCCAGGCTTGAAGAGAGCGCATGCAGAAATAACCTTGCTGGTTTCCACAACTCCCCACTCTTAGGATTTCATCTGTGGGCCAGATCTTCCTCTTGCTTCACTCATGTCATTCAACACCTACTCTCTTGCTCTTTCCCTACCACCTCAGTATGAGCAGCAGAAAACCTTTAATTTCAAGCTGTGCCGTTTGCTTCTCCGCCTTCTTGACTTTTGATCTCTTCAGTATCTGAAAACAGTTTTTTTCCCTCCTCAGTCTCTTAATTTCTCTCCTCCTAAGTTAAACAGCTATACGAGTATCTTCATCTATAAAATTACAGACATTATAAAATCCTTACATCATGGTCACTTACAGACAGGCACCCTCCAGTTTCTTAGACATTACTGAACTCTGTTTACAGGAAAGTTGCTGTTTAAAATAAAGCTGTACAGTGTCATATCGATCTGCTCTTCAGATGATTCACATGTTGTTTAAAGTCACATTAATGGATTATTATTTTTTGCCTTTTTTATTTTCTTCTGACTGTTCTGAGAGGCTTAAGAAACTATACTTGGACAAGGTTATGTATTTAGTTTTCTTAAGATGTCATAGAATCATTTAGGTTAGAAAAGCCCTTTAAGACCATCAAGTCTGTTAACCCAGCACTGCCAAGTCCACCACTAACCCATGCCCCTAAGCATCTCATCTACCTGCCTTTTAAACATGTCCAGGGATGGTGACTCCACCTCTTCCCTGGGAAGCCTGTTCTAATGCTTGTCAACCCCTTCTGTGGAGAGATTGTTCCCAACGTCCAATCTAAAACTCCCCTAGCACAACTTGAGGCCATTTCCTCTTGTCCTATTGCTTGTTACTTGGGAGAAGAGATGGACCCCACCTTGTTCCAACCTCCTTTCAGGTAGTTGCAGAGAACAATAAGGTCTCCCCTGAGCCTCCTTTTCTCCAGGCTAAACAACCTCAGTTCCCTCAGCCGCTCCTCACAAGAGTTGTGCTCTACACCCTTCCCCAGCTTCGCTGCCCTTCTTTGGACACACTCCAGCCCCTCAATGTCCTTCTTGTAGTGATGGGCCAAAAACTGAACCAAGTATTTGAGGGGCGGTCTCACCAGTGCTCAGTACAGGGGGATGATCACTTCCCTAGTCCTGCTGGCCACACTAGTGCTGATACAGGCCAGGATGTTATTGGCCTTCTTGGCCATCTGGACACACCACAGGCTCATATTCACCCTGCTGTCAACCAACATCCTCAGGTCCTTTTCTACTGGGCAGCTCTCCAGCCACTCTTCCCCATGCCTGGAGTGTTGCATGGGGTTATTGTGACCCAAGTGCAGTACCTGGCACTTGGCCTTGTTGAACCTTCATACCCGTCCAGATCCCTCTATAGAGCCTCCCTACCCTGAAGCAGATTGACACACCTGCCTAACTTGGTGTCATCTTCAAACTTGCTGAGGGTACCCTTGATCCCCTCATCCAGATCATTGATAAAGATATTAAACAGAACTGTCCCCTGAACTGAGCCCTGGGGAACACCACTTGTGATTAGTCACCAACTGGATTTAACTCCATTCACCACCACTTTTTGGGCCTGGTCATCCAGCCAGTTTCTTTACACAGTAAGAGTATAGAATCATAGAATCACAGAGTCACTTAGGTTGGAAAAGACCTCTAGGATCATCAAATCCAACCTTCATCCAACATCTCCCTGACCCCTAGACCATGTCTCGAGTACGCCCATCCAAGCCATGAGAAGCCAGTTTCTCCAAAAGAATGTTGTGGGAAACGGTGTCAAAGGCTTTACTAAGGTCTAGGCAGACAACATCCACATTTTTTCCCTCGTCCACTAAGCAGGTCACCTTGTCACAGAAGGAGAATTCTGCATGCCTTGGTGTAGATGCACTTCAGTTGGGTTACTGATTCCATCACCTTTTTGGGGAGAGATGCCCTAATTCCTACGTAACCGCATCTCAGTAAAACATTAGGTTCTGAAGCAGTTTCTAAAGCTTATAAAGCTTATTCTTTATACCGAATTTTTCAGACTGTCTTCCAAGTACACACTGCCAACCAAAGTAATCTTCCAATTTTAGACAACCCTATTGTAAAAGTGTTGTCAGGTCAAGGGGATTCATCTTCTTCTGTCCTTCAAACAGATAATAGCCACAAAGCACCCACATTTCCACACTTTTAGTCACATATATTGTCTTGTCAGTATACGCAGTCTTCTCAGCTCTCAAATTGCATATATTATAGGGCCCATCCATTATCTAAAAACCTAGTTCGTGGATCCACTTCATTTCGCCGCCTCCCAACTCAACTCATATCTCAGAAGAAGACAGCAAGTGTAATACCTTCTCGCCTCACACCTAATGACTCGCTCCCTGGCACACAGAAACTTGCCGGAGGGGCTTGATGGAGAACTGCAGCCGTGCTGTTATTTCCCTAAACACTTATTCCAAAAACATAACTCTCCCTGCACATACATCCACCTACAGTCACAAAAATGGACTTATAACTCAGCCCCTCTGGCACATGTATATTGTTTTAAGATGAGTAACAAATGACTCCAACGTGTCTGTTTGTGATAGTCCCGTAATATTCTCCATCGAGCTGGAATTTTTACTGCCTCTTTACAGACAAATGGCAGATAAAGGGTGAAAACATCTCAGCCTTATTGAAGCTGATGGGAAAACACCCCCTGATTTAATTTAACCAGAATTTCTGGTTGAGGCTGCACCCTTGAGCATCAATGACACAACTAAAAGCACCGAAAGAGGAGCACAGGAGCTGATGCCATAAATCATTAGGAGTCTGGTTGGCCCCTACTTGCTTTAATCCTTTTTAATGGTGCAGCAGATGTATTAGGTGCAGTCAGGTGGCAGGACATATAGCTTAGATAGTGTGATACTTGTTTTTATAAGACAAAATGAAGTAAAAACATCTCTGTAAGATTTTAAACCATGTAAGATGAAATATTATAAGAATTTCAGGAAAAAGAGGTGGAGAACAAGAAGGAAACTGGGATAAAATGATATTTTCTCCATCTTCAAAGACCTGCTGTGATGAGACACCCTGTAGGCTCCATGCTCTGGGGCTGCTAACTGATGAGTTCAGGGTAGGTCACTTTGGACTGGAGACATGCTCTCCATCATGCCAGTGAATATGCATCGCAATCTGGCCAAAGCTGGGCATGGTCACACTTGAGCTAACTGAGCAAGCAGAAAGCAAAATGAGGTTGGGAAAGATAAGCTGCATGTGAATGAAGGGAGGTGGTAGGTGGCCCAGCAAGGGAGGTGTCCAGTGCCTTGACCCCAGGACCACATTGTGTGTCAGAGCTGGATAAGCCCCCATAGCTCCACCTGGGTGGATAACGGGGCTATCATCTCAGGTGCCTCCTTTGAGGAGAAAAATTAACCAAAACCCAAGAGTGCATAACACTGAAATTCAACACTGAGGGGAAAAATGTTAACCTCAGAGGTAAACGTAATTTTTGGTATCACCTGACTTGGAGCATATGGTCATGCCACCTTATTATTTTAATACAGTGTTTTGTAAGACCTTCTGGAATGACAGAGAGGTTCTCCCATCCTGAGAGATGGTATCTCAGTGTCCCATCCAAAGCAACACAATATTTGAAGGGCAATGTGCAGCCCACACAGAAATATGGTGGGAGAAGGTTGGCTGCTTGTAGCTCTTGTGGGGGTGGAAAGAAAGAGAAGACAGAGTCAAGAAGTGGGCATTAACTGCACATAAGACAGCAGACAACTGAGCAATTAAAGTGACTTTACTTTGTATTTTAATGTGCTTTTTTTAAAGTTGCAAGCCAAATTCAGAAAACCTCAGTGCTTGCAGAAGTGGGTACAGTGATTTAAATTCCTGAACCCTCACACAGATCAGCTGCCTAGTCCAAATGGAAAATGCTTTTGTCTGAAAATGCCTGACACTGCCCAGCACAGCTACAAGGGTCAGCTTCTTCTCACCTGCATTTCTAACAGCAGACCCTGCAATAACCTTTCCAAACTGCCCAGCTTCAGCCATGGCATGCTTTGCTTCTGTCACCCCCCACTGTCATTTTAATACAAAGAATAAAAAGGGAAACATCCCCAAACCGCTCTCATTTCTTGGCATAACCCTAAGGAGGCCATGTTGCACTTTTTCCATGGCTTTGTCTCACAAGTCACTTTATAGACAATAGTAGATTAATTATAACCACGGGTTTAGCAAATCCCCATGACAAGACATCCTTATTGTGGTTGAGACAGTGTGTGCTGAAATGATAGGGAGGAAATCTCCTCCTTTCCCACATCTAAGTCTCTTGGTGGACTTGTTACAACTGAAAACCAGCACGGCTGCTCTCACTGAGCCACGCAGAGGCCACCGAGGGCCTGAGTGTGACTTTGCAGGCTGCAATGCCCTTTGTGGCAAGGGCTTGGGTGACTGAAATGAGAAGGAAGGAGAGGGGGGTGACTTTGCTTGATTTGGAGTTCGTTCAAGTGACCAACATTTTGGATGCTTTGTTAAAGAGAGACCATGAGAATCAGAGCAGAGACAGAAATGATGTCCTGGGAAAAATAAAAAGAGAATTTAATCCATGACATCTACCAAGACACCTATCTGCAACAGCGTTATTTTGCTTTATTGAGAGATGGAATGAAACACTGCATCTCTTTCCTGCACCCTCTCCTTCTCATGTTCACAAACACATTTCTGCTAGTTAAAAATCTACTGACTTAAATTACAGGAGAAATATCTCCAGAAATAACTCTGCATAAAATAGTGAGATTTCCTTCAAAGCAAGGGCAGTGCCCACCTTAAGCTTGGGGTCAAGGAGGGAAGCAACACTCACAGGTTACATTCATTGCTATGATCGATCATTCATTCCTACTGTCTACATTTCACTGATTTGCTGAGGGCATCATCACCAACATCAGCTCTTCAGCCCTCTGGGGCTCAAGAAGGCTACCTGCAGACCTTGTCCCACAGCACACATCCTTTCCAGGAGCTATTTGGTCACATCCTTGTCTTCTAGGCACAATAGTGCCAACTTTGTGAAGACAGAGAAATGCAAAAGTAGGGCTGTATGTGAATGGTGACCACTCAGCACCAGACAGGATCTCCCTGGCCATGCTTACAGGTCTGTCCCATGCACTGAACTATGCAGAAATCCTTTGGGAAAAAAAACAGTCATCACATGATTAAAGACTGCACCTAAAAATACATCTGCAGAAGGAAACTTTATTTTTGGCGTTTCCTAATTTTGGTGTGTTTGACTTTGAAACATTAATAAACTTTAAATACAGGTTTTGGTATTCAGTATTTATGGTATCTACGTCAATGAAAAAATAAACACCCCTTCCATAAATGGAATGCTAATGTTGCAGCACCAAAATCCAGAAATAATAGATTGAAAGCATCTTTAATCTAACCTTTTGAAAAATGTTCTTTTTGCATATCTTTCTTAATGACCAGTCCCTTTTTGGCTCGCCTGTTACGGCAACTTTTACTGGGAAATGTCTGCTTCAAAATGTTGCTGAAAAACTACTCAAATTCAGCACTTAAAACTGACAAAAAGAAAAAACCCCTCATATTTCTGGTTGTCAGAGTCACTAAGGAAAAAACATTTCACAAAAATGTGTCATTAATCTATTGTCACAATGAATTTTGAAGTGTTTGGGCAAGGCTAGGGCTGTATTGATCTTTTTGGAATGGAATATCCTTATATACTGCATTTTTATTTTTTAAGGAGAATGTTGATAGGCATATAAAATTTATGGCTTTCTTGAATGTTATGGTTGACATGGAATTAGTTGGTTTTGGAATTCTGCTTTGTGAAATATTTCTTTTGTGCTTTTGTTCCTTTATTTTTTAAGTTCCATGTGAGAAAAGGAAAATTTTTATATCTGGAGTCTTCTTGAGAAGAGAATTTCCATTCTCTCCCATCCCTATTCAGCCCCTCTCAGCCAGGAATTCAAAACTGTTTCCATTTATCGGCTGTTTTACTCGGAGCTTGGCAGGTCCCAGCCCCAGGCCAAGACCACCAAAGGACGGATCTTCCTTCCAGTCAGGGCAAAGATGAGGTTCTCTAGGAGAGCGCGTGTGAGCAACTTACTTTGCTGTTGCTCTTTTTGGATTTAAAAAAAAAAAAAAAGGATTACTGTGGTCTGTAAGACTTTCATCAGAACTAAATTCAAAGGAAGTTTATTAGTTCATTGCATAATCTGTGTAAAGTGTCCAAAGAAGCTTAATTCCTGTCCTCCCTCCCCTGAGCAAACTGACAAACAAACTGGCAGCTTCCGTCTTTACTTTTGAAACAATGCCTTCCACTGAAGCTTTAAAAAGAAATCTAATCCTGCAATAGTTCCCTCCTTTCTCAGCTGTTATAAAAGCTTACTTTATCACATACAGTCCATTTGACGTGTCCTTTAAAAGGGAAATGGTCCTTTAGCATAGCATGAAGAAAAAAGCTCCAGCAAACAGCATGGGTTTGGGTTTTTTGGGTTTTTTTTTACCTTTCCACATGGTCAACGTTGCCTGCCACACCGACCCCTCCAATGGTATAAATTTTCCCATCGTACACCAGACTGTTATGTCGACACCTTGGGACTGTCATGCGGGACACGAGGTTCCAGTTATCGAGCAAGGACATGTAACACCAGACATCAGCCAGCGTGACACCCGACTCCATGCCGCCTGGCACCGCCGCGCGGGCAAGGGAAAGAAAAGGGGAGAATTACGTGAGATCCCGGAACAGCAGCAGCTCTGCACACAGCAATCACAGCCTGTTACAAAGGAAAAACTCTTCAAATTACATTTGACTAATTAAAATAAATCACCCTCAATACCGAGCATCTGTTCCAATGATGCATATCTGTGTCACTTATTCATGCGCCCTAAAGGCTGTTTTTTGAAAAGAAGATGACATGAAGAAATCAAGATGTCAGGCTATGAGGGACATGTACATAAGGGGACAGGCCCTTTTCAGTGTTCATAAATAACTCCCAGGCTGTTAAAGGACTGCAGCACTGTCAGGGTTTAGGGTGCAAGAAGGTGTCAGGAGGCAGAGCCTATCTTGGCTCGTGAGACACAGGCCAGTCTGATCTGAAAGGCTTAATACAGTGATGGACTGAAGCAAAACATACGTGGGCAGAATAAAGTCAGTGTGGGCTTGATGTCTAATATTCTGTGACAAAATTCTTATTTATTTTCGTTTGCTGATAAAGGAAAGAATCAGTTCTAAAACAGTTCAAGATGCTCCAGTGAAATATTTGTATTGGTCGTTTTTTCACTTCTGACTGATGCTTCCAAGGTGGCCATTTGGTGGGTGTCTTACTATCCCCATTTTGAAGCACAATGAGATGAAATTACTTATTTGAGGCCACGCTAGCAGTCAGTGGTTGAGCCAGGAAAAGAAACTAGACTCAGTTCTGTGGTTTAATGGGAAAACCAGGCTTCCTCCCTGCTATTCTGCTCTCCAAACCTATGCTATGCAGTGTGGGGTCCAGTACTTGGAGCTTGTAGAGGCTCATTCTTAGTTCTGTTGGTCCTCCTTCCCCTTTTCCTGTTTCTCATAAGTTTGAGCAAAGTAAAATATCGATCAATATTCAGCTAGGTTTCCAGCCATGAGGGACTTTCAGCTCTCCTATTGTAGCCACTGAATACCATCAGGTCACTCATCCAGATTCAAGGAAAAGAGCTGAAATAAGCTTTGAATTTAAGATTCATCAGCTTTTGTTAGCAGGTATGGCACAGCCTAAAATGGCTCTACATGTTGGAAAGTATCTCAGCTAAGAATAACTAAAAGCAAACATCTCACAAAAGCCTCTGTAGAAGGCTTTTGCTCCAACAGCAAAATGAGCATGGGCAAAAAACCATCAAGAAATAATTTCCAATCAATCCTTAGGGCCTCTATGCAGTATTAATGGAATTTAACACCACAGGCAGCAATTTACTGTGGAAAATGCAGTGAGAGAACTCAGCAAGGGAAAGGCAACAGCTGTAACCCCTTACTGGTACTGCCTGATGGATCTGCGCTCCCAACTACACCCTCGGATTGCACACATCTGCACCTCCTTGCCCAGGCTCCTCTTTTGATCATCACACCTCCACTCAGCTGCCATCAGACATGATGCAGCTGCCTCTGCATCATCTGGTGAGACTTGCTGTTCCCCCTCCAGCCAAGCAGAGGGACCACCAGACTGCAGAACCCAGACACAGCGATGCTGTGGGCGCAGCGTAGACAGATACATTGGGAGTTAAAGCCTTTTAAGGAGCATGGTCTCAGTTTCATTGAAACTAAGAAGATTATAGGGCTAGTGACTACTGTCAAAAGAGAGGTCTCAACAACAAGTACAAAACATGAATGCTCCTGTAAGTAAATACTGTAAGTGTAGGTCACATATTCAGCAGTTCAGCCTGTCTGTCTCAAATTCCATAACCCACCATTTAGACTCAACTACAGGCAGTATTTTAAATTGTGTTTCTATGGCAGTGAAACCTCTTTGCATGCTTGATGGTTGTCAGACCTATTTTCTTCACGTTGCAACTGCAAAATATTGCTGTTGACTGCTTTGAGAGAACATTAATGCCACAGAGAAATGGAGAATGATAAAAGCAGGGAAATCCCTCTCTCTCAACCTCCCTCCCACTTGTCTTTTTTTTTTTCCCAGGAGCAGCTGGGTAAAACCTGGCACGTCCTGCTTTGCACTGCCTATGTTATAAGGATGAAACTTCTCTCCCAGCCCAGTAAATCTGGGCGATGAATTGATAGACAGCAGCCCTGCAGAGAAGGACTCGGGGATACCGGTGCACAAAAATTAGAAGTGAGCTGTTAATACATGTTCACAGCCCAGAAAGCCAATTGCATCCTGGGCTGCATCCAAAGAAGCGTGGCCAGCAGGTTGAGGGAGGTGATTCTTGTGTTCAGCTCTGGGGTCCTCAGCATAAGAAAGACATGAACCTGTCAGAGTGGGTCGCGAGGAGGGACATGAAAATGGTCAGAGCACCTCTCCTATGAGGACAGGCTGAGAGAGTTGCGGTTGTTCAGCCTGGAGAAGAGGAGTTTCTGGGAAGGCTCCGAGAATTGTGGATTCTTTTTCTCTGGAGACTTTCAAGATCTGTCTGGACACGTTCCTGTGTGGCCTGCCCTAGGTGAACCTGTTTTGGCAGGGGGTTTGGACTAGGCAATCTCCAGAGGTCCCTTCTAACCCCTACCATTCTGTGATTCAGTGATTCTGTGAAGACCTTATTGCAGCCTTTCAATACTTAAAGGGGGATTTTAAGAAAGATGGAGAGAGGCTTTTTACTAAGGCCCCTAGTGAAAGGACCAGAGGTAACAGTTTTAAATTGGAAGATGGTAGATTTAGATTGGACATAAGGAAGAAATTTATTACAATGAGGGTGGTGAGATGCTGGAACAGGTTGCCCATAGAAGTTTTGGATGCTCCATCATTTGAAGTGTTCAGGGTCAGGCTGGATGGGGCTTTGAGCAACCTAGTCTAGTGGAAGGTATCCCTGTTCATGTTCATGATCTTTAAAGGTCCCTTTCAGCCCAAACCATTTTGTGATTCTATGTTTCTATGAAATCTGCTGCTTACCTGAGAGATAGATGTTGTCCCCAGCGCTGACCACACTGAAAAACTCTCGATCATAGAAGGGCAGGCTGGCCAAGGGGTACCACTTGTTGTTTTGAGGATTTAAGCAAGTCACTGCTGTTAAAGCACGTTGATTCATGCCAATCATCTGACGACCCCCAACTAAGACTATTACCTCGGCTACACCTAGGATTCAAGTAAGAAAAAAATATTGTAAAAAAGTGTCATCTCTCAACCAGGCAGGAGCATATCAAAAAATACTTGGCAGTCAGGGTAATTTTAATGTATCATATATAAATCTCTTTTAGACTGTGCAATCAAACCAAGAAGGGTGAGAAAAAAAGGGAGTGTGTGTGTGTGTGAGCAGTGGGTGAGGAACAACACGATGAACATTCTTGGGAGAACTTGGGAGGGAGCATGCCATCTGGGAAACATTTGAGGGGAGAAAAATAAAAGGGCAGTTCTGTGTAAGGATGTCCATTGACTTCAACAGTCTTTGAGTGAGACCTGCACGTAGAAAACTCCTGTTTCACTGATAAAAATGGGAATTTTGTCAAGGATTGTGATAGCTTTGGAGCTTGGCCATTTTCCAGGGAAAGTATGTTTGGACTTTAACTTAAAGAAGATGTTCTCATACTAAAAGCCAATGTCTGAAGGAGATTTAGGCTATAGTTATGGTTCTTTATCCTGATCTTCTCTCTGCATATACTCTATTAACATGTAATTTTGGGGTTGTTATTTTTTTGGGCTTTTTTGTGCTCTGAGGGTGGTGAGACACTGGCATAAGTTGCCTAGGGGGGTTGTGGATGCTCTATCCCTGGAGGTGTTCAAGGCCAGGTTGAATGGGGCCTTGAGCAACCTGGTCTAGTGGGAGGTGTCTGTGTCATGGCAGGGGGATTGGAACTAGATGACCTTCGAAGTCACTTCCAACCCAAATCATTTTATGACTCTATTCTTTTCCCAGATAAATCAGGTTTTCCAGATCTAGATAACATGTGCTTAAGCCATAGATCAGAGTCTTAGTGTACTAGGCACTAGGAAATACAACGGAGATACCTCCTGCCTTAATGCAGTTATTAACTGAGATTTATGTGTGCTTAACAGCTCCCTCAAGCCCAAACAGGCAGGGTATACAGGAAGCCAAATTCACCTTGCAAATGGACAAAACTTTTGCAACCCACATCTCAGAGTTTTTATTCCCACTTCAGCGCCAGAGCTAGGTCAGATCTGATTTGAGTGTTACTCCAGATTCACCCCTGCAGTGGTGGGTCACAGTTTAACTCTGGGACATTTTCTGGCTCCAACCCCAAGAGTCACATGCTGGGGATAGTTTGGATTTAGCATTTAGCAGAAGTGTTAAACATCCTTCTGCAGCAATTTTAAGTCCTTGTGTAATTTGTTGCCAGGAGAGGTAGGCTCACGAGCAAGACCAGGAGGTCTCAAGCTGGAGGAATTGCCATTTGGGGAGCTGTGCTCAGGGCCAGACCCGTTGCTGTGATGCGTTATGGTGCCCAGCCTAGAGACAAGTGTGCACAGGTGGAGGGGTCAGAAGTGCAGAAGTGAGATTGCCAGCAAGAGAGACTGGGAGCTGAAGCGGAGAGAAATGTGTCTTCAGAGTAATGGATTATCGTCGTTCTTCATTAGCGCTTTCAAAAAATATACTCGTGTCATTCAAGCAAGGTTACTCTCTTAAAAGTTATTAAGTTAAAGTGCTTCACAGTTTAAAATAAATATTTCTCAGTAACAAGAGATCATTATTTTTGTGCCATACCAGAAAATCTAATCACCTGTGCAAGACATAACTTGATTATAATCAATGACCTCGAGAGGGTATGTGACACGCTGCAGCAAGTCCACAAAGGGTGTTTTGAGATCCTTTGTGCCTACATGAATGCCGTTGATATGCAAAATAACATGACTCTATATAATTAGACTCTGACCTAAAAAACTATAATCACCCTCTCTTACCCTGAGAGAATCACTTTTCCCTCATCAACAAGCTTCTGGAAATGGATCATGTTACACCTACAATTTTATACACATAAAATAAGCACTTTTCAAAAATCCCTTCAAACATCACACCATTAGTTGTCTTCAATGAAAGACTTTTTAGGGTAGATTGTTATTGAAAGTCCTCTACACTTCATCGTTCTGAAAGGTGCCTTGATGAGGCAGTCTCCAGAAGCTGCAAAAGCCGTGGTTTGATATGCCAGCTCCGTGCTGCATTAGCATGAGCGGCAGCGACAGAAAGTTTTGCCTGGCTTTTTGATTATACTTATGGGAGGAAGAAGTACAGGCAGCATGTTAAAACAATTCACCTGGTTCATCTCACTCCTTCTTGGATGCAGTTTTCCTACACAATATTTGCACCACTCTGTTCAGCAAATATTTAGGATATTTCTCACATTACCATGATACGGGCTCAGTTGAGCATTTGGGGTTTTTTCACGTGTTTTTCCAAAAATGAAAATGCACGCGTTTCTCAGGTGAGAAACTTCTTGAAGAGACATGGCTCTCCATAGCTGCTGGAGTTCTAATAGGGAATATATAAGGTATGATCTATTTGTTTTGGAGGCAGCAAATAGCCAGAACTGGTACAGTAAGAGTCACTATGTGAAAGTAATATGAATATATTATTTCACACAGGGCTGTGAAAGTGAAGCTGTTTCATGAGTATCAGCCACATCCTCCCCACAAGAGGCTGAATGGCAAAGCAGCAAATTATTCACCTATTTTTGCATCTAGAGAAACTGAGGCACGAAGGACAAGGGGCTTACTTTCAGGACAATGGGGGAATGTCACGGTCTCTACCAAAGAGAGAAAATCCTAAAAATTCACCTGCTTGTACATCTTGTTTCAGGAGCTTACATCTAAACACCCTCATCTGACCATTGGGAGAGGCTCCTAAATGCTTGAGCAAAGTAGGAATTGAAAACTGATCTTGAAATATCACTAAGCTCCCAGAAGGAGCCAAGGGACAGAGCTGAGGTCCATGCCTGGGAACTGCAGGACCAGGGAGCTGGTGTTGAAGGAAGTTTTGCTTTACCTGCAGAGAGCCTGGGCCGGGTCCTCGGCGTCTGCATCTCTTGTCGGGCGTGCGGCAGCATGTGATAACGTTTAGCTTCGTTCACTAGGTCCCGGCAAGCCTCTGAAGACTTTATCAACTCCTCGTTGTCAACAACATTTAGGAGATAGCTGGGATGGATGAAGGGGAGGCGCACCACCGCCAGCAGCTCCGCCGCGTACTGTGAGGAAGAGAAATAACAACACCCTGTAGCCTTGTGCAAGAGTTCAGCTGCTTGGTATCTCTGTTTCCTTTCCTGCAAATCATCCCCTGCCACCCAACCTGGAAAGATGCTTGTCATGGATGCTGCACACAAGCCCTGCCTAGTGATCTGGTGGGACAGAGACAACACAGCCCTCAGTGCTTCTCGACCTAGGCTGGTTTTGGTCCCGAGAGGCTGAAAATAATCTTCAAAAGGTGGCAACTCTTGTTCTATAGCACTGTATGGAGAGATTTTTTAAAAACAAAAGCTCATTCTGAACTCAGGCTGAATATAACACCCTGTGCACTGGAGACATGGAGCAAGCTTTCAAGTTTTCCGAATTAACCTTGAAATGTAAGCGTGCTTGTTGCACTGTAAAAAAACCCCAACCAAGTCTTTTCTGGCACTGTAAACATGAAACAAAAGCTGCTAAATAGGGTGGGTATCAACAACTGCTATGGCAGAGATTGAATAATATCAGCCAATTTGCTAAAAATCTTTTAATTAGTAGGGTTTATTTGTTGGTGAAACAAACCATGTAGCTCTAGATTTTGGGGAAGTCAGACTCCAGAGGGTGCTATACAAATACTGACAGAAAGTTTCATCTTCTAAATAAATACATTAAACCTCGGAGGGCAAACAACACCCGAGCAAATGAAGCTGTCTGTCACTGAGCACAGCTTAAAGGAGAACAAAACCCCAAGAGAGAAAACTGCAATCGAAAAATGAAGAGTCCATCTCCAGATTTTTTTTTTCTTATATATAATTGGTCATATCACAACATAGCACAGGAGTACAGTGAAAAGCAGGAAAAATAGGAAAACATTCTCAAGAAGCAATGCACACAAACAGGCTACAAACTAAGGGGTGCACATCAAGAAAAGATAATCATCTGTTGTAATAAATATTCATATAGGAGCAGTATCCAAAAATCCCAACTGGGATTGAGGCCAGGATGCAAATAAATATTCCCGAGATCTGTGCGACTGGTCCTGAGAAATGCTGGGCGCCAGGAGCATCTGCTGCCCTGCAGATGCCTCCAGTCTTCCAGAAGCTACTTGGCTCTCACTTTCCTTTTCAGCTGCATGCCTGTCCCTGCAGTGCCTGAGAGCCAGGTCACAGCAGGAGCAGGGATGAGAATGGGACAGGGACATGGACACAGAGAGACTGGAGGGCAGGGATGTAGCCTGAGCCAGCTAATGGCCTGGCCAGGCAGGTGAGGATACAAGGACACCCAGAACTACTTCCAGAGCTTCTCCTTTCCGCTCAAATTGAAGAAACAGGTTTAATTTAGGAGAAAAACAGAGGATTTCTCTTCCCAACAGCAATTCACAGGAGTCTCCTGCCAGAGAACCACGCCAGGATGGTGGAAGCTCAGTCAAAGTAAGGATGTGACTACCTGCAGGGAGTTGAACCCCACATGGCAGCAGGGAGACCATCATGGTCTCAGGCTGACTCCCAGCCCTCTGCTCACCAGCTCTCCTTGAAACCAGGGCCACCAAAGAGTTTTGGTCTGGCCACCCTGCAGTTGTCTGTGGATGAAAAAAGAGAAGTGATACAAAAGGCAACAGAAAAATGACAAGGTTCATCTTCTGCAAAACATCCCACGAGTGATGGGTGCGTGGCTCCTTGCTACTACCTTTGGCGCAACACAGGGCTGAGTAGGGCTCAAGATCACTTCATTAGCCTCCAAAACAGAGAAGAAGACACTCCTCTCTTCCCTTGCTGAAATCCACTTCTAAGACACCTTCTAGGAGGTAAAATGGCTGCTCCCCTTCTCCCGAGTCACAAATGTCAGGCACTTGGCTGCAGATATCTTAATGTCATTAAATGGTACCTTGTAGGAGAGGGAGCAGTGGACATATGGCAGTGGGTGGCAAAGCTCTGATTTCAGGAAGCGCTTTTTTTAAGAAGGTTGGGGGCGTTTAACCTTACATGGGAGCCAAGACAAAATGTGGCATCGGGACACAAGAATAATGCAGATAGTGGGTATACCCGGAACAAGTGAGATAACCCCCATGGGGGAGGTTAATCCCCACCACAGGCTGCTCAGGAAGCAGCACAAGTCGCTAAAGGGCAGTTTAAATAAAGTTATAAAATATATGGAGTGTATAATGGAGCCAACACGTTCCCTGGGAGCGGTGGGACGCACCAGGGCTGCACCCAATGCTCCTGAGGCAGCAGCCATAACATGAAGCAATGCAAAACAGAGGCCCAAACAGTTGTGCCACTAAATTAGGACTCAGGGTTCGACAGGCACCACGATGTCCTGAAGTTGAGTGTGAATTAACACTTGGAAGAGAGCTCTCCTTCGTCGGGGACAGACAATTCCCATGGGCCCAGCGGAGCGACCGCCTCCATCTCTCACCTTTCCCAGAATAAATGGGGCAGCACTGCTGCTTGAGCATGACGAGCTCTCCCTCTCCCTCGCCCACCTTGCTTTAATTAGATAAGTGAGAAAATGTGATTCTGTTTCTCTCCTGGATTCCCCCCCACCCCCACCCTGGCCTTTTCTCTCCTCTTTTGTCTGAGCTCTTGGCTTATTTTGAAGGGGAATAATAATTAGAACATGTTGCTCCCTTTCATCAGCTTGAAAGTTAATGTCACATATCAAAACTGATGTCACTCTTTACTCTTATTCTTCCCTTTGTTCAAACAGCCAGAAAAAGCTGAATGTGTGTGTGCACAACCTGCACAATCTGAACTCGGGCTCGGTGCTAATGGCATGAAGGGGACATCTAATGGCAGTGTTTTTCACCAAGAGGTTCGAAGACTATGAACCATCACAGCATCTCTAGAAGACAGGAGAGGCTTTTATAAACCAACGGCTTTTCGCACCAGCTCTTTTAAGCACTATAGTCAAGGGTGAATTTCATTTAGCCTCACTGATTTAAGAATATTCAAGTGATTTAGGCAATCAGCAGCCTTTTTCTTTTGGATTCTCCTTTATGAAGGCTGCCTAGCTCTGTTAGCTATGATTGTACTAAATATCCTGTTACTATTATCCTTTTCATTTAAGACTGGAATAAGCACCATAAAGCATTTCAACCTCCTTACCATCTGTTATTTGCTCTCCATTCTCTCTTGTCTTTCCATTGTTCCTTATACAGCTATGAAATATCCACTGCACCTGCTGATGTTACTGTTTTTTATTAAAACAGCAGAATATCTGCGCAGGGCACATTGCCAAATTCAGCAGACAACAACCTACGGTCCCTGGAGTTGCAGTTTGTGCCTGTAACTCTGAGGATGTTTTCTTCTTGCTACTCAGCTGCAGGCACTGGTTGGACAAGTAGAAATATTTCTCAGGTCTTTGCTGGGAATCACTTATGACTACTCTACAATCTGCATCACATGCCAGAATGAAGCAGAGAATATTAATGCCCCTTCTGGCCTAAAATTAGGAGTTATCAACTCATAAACATGGGAGACCATGCCTCAGCTCCTTGAAAATGGACACCATTATGCAAAAAATCTAATGAATTTATTGTTTAAAATGCTAGGGAAGTTTTTGAACACCATCAGGACTGGTTTTTCAGATGACATGGACCTCAGCATAGCTCCCACTGGATGAAGGGAGCTGTCTGGGTTTTGCATCAGCAGAGGATCTAGTCCATGAACTCCTTGCTGAGTGGTGATGCTGCATGGCTGGGGTGATTCTGCAGGAGCCAGGGCACTGCTACCACGTGAGCAAAGGCTTTTTGGACAGCCACTGGGGACCCAGTAGAGTAGTGACTTTTGAGAGGTGCTCTCTGGTCTGCTTCAAGGCACCTATTTCACTGATACCGGTGTCAGTGGCTGAACTGAAAGCAGGGTCTTCAACTCACCAGTTTCATAAAAAACAGGCAAGGGAAAATCTGAAGAGATCTTCTCTTTCCTTAATTACCTAAACATTTTGGGGGAGAAATTCAGCTCTAGATTCAGACATCTAAATAGGTACATACAAGCAAGTGTTTACTTGTCAGCTAGACATGTGTAAACTCATGTTATAATTAATAGAGATTTAGTCAACACACTTAACACAGTCCCCAGAGCAATCTGAGCTGGGAGGATGTATCACGCACTGGGGGAAGCAGAGAATATCAATGTCCCTTTCTGGCCTAAAACTGTGAGCCTTCAGCTCCTGGGAAAGGAAACATGTTCCTCAGACCAAGCCATATTGAGAGGTCTTCAACCAGACGTCAACCCCAACTGGAGAGTGATTAATTCTCCCCTCTGGTGGGAATTTTCATGTCCATTTGCCCCGGGCACTGTGCTCAGAAGGTTGTGATCACGCTACGAGGAAGCCTAAATGTTATCATTGGGTCAGCAATGACTGAGAGGAATAGATGATCAACATGATCTGCTGTACCTTGAAGTTGATCCTGCCAAGCCTCTCCCTAATAATCTGTTCACATATAAGTAACTTCCACCTCGGTAGGCAGGCCAGAGCTTGAGCAAACTAGATCACAAAATGGTTGAATGTGGTTTTTTTGTTGTTCCTGGATGGTAGTTTGAGTGAGGACATTTATTTTGCTAAACTTTTTGTGACATTTCTTCTCCTACTAATTATATCGGTATTATGAACACTTGCTTGTAAGTGGGCTTTGTTCTGATATCTTCTAAGTCTCACTTACAAAACCCTCTTCAGTATCACATTAAAAATAATCTTTTTATTCTCAAATCTCTAATCCAGTAAAATTCTCACAGGTATTCTCCAAAAGAACACTCAGTGTGCTCCTGCACAGACTTGGGCTACAACAGTACACTGTTAGTTTTAAAAGGAAATATGTTTACCGCTACAGAGTCAAATTTCCAACTCCTTAAATGCTACACTGGAAAGCTCTGAAGATTTTTAACATTTTTGAAGTAATGCCCAGAGAGGTTAAAATAATGTTTCCCTTATGCCTTAGAACTCATCTGTCTCGCTAGTTTACTGTTCTTCCTACAAAGGACCCTTTGTGCTATCTGCCTAAAGAAACAGGCTTCAGCTAGAAATACAAATACAGAAGTTAGATTATCCACATTACGATAGGGTTTTGCTCCAACAAACTGTTGTTTCAGTTCTCTGTGCATAATTCCAATAGAGTTTTTTTTAAACATTATGAAATATGAATATATTTGGTTCATCTGAGAGCTACGAAGGAGATTTATGTCATTTCACATAAACCCCGTGTTCAGACTTGTCCCACGTCTTGCAATGGCCTGACCTGAGGGCTGCAGCAAGGACCTCCTCAGGCGGAGGAAGCCATCAGGGACAGATCTGAAGCAGAGTCAGTTCCCAACTGCAAAAAACTCCTTCAAAGGAAAAGAGGGACCTCTAATAAAAAAGCACCACCCAAACTCCCCAAAACAGCAGATGATACCTACTCAGTGTCCAGAGAACAAACTGCCCAGGGGCATGTGCCAACAGTGACAGCTGGGGATGCAGCATTGGTGGCCATGCAAGAAGGTGCATTGGAGAAGTGATGTGAGTGGTCTCTCCCTGCAACCATGTCCAGCCCAGTCCAGACTTCCCCAGCAGGTTACCCAATCTGATGTTCAAAATATTGCCAGCTCCAACTTTCCAAGAAGCCCAGCAGGGAACTGCCTGTTTTGGGTAAGGCAGCGCTGTTGGTGCACTGCTTTGCCATTCTCAGAAACATGCCTTTTTTTGGCTAGATTTTCATGGTGCTGCCCTGCTACCTGCTAATGAGGGTACTTGTTTTGATACATCCAACCCTTGGGTATTACAAAGACACGTTATGTTTCCAGTAACTTCCTGAACATTCCTACACTCAAGGTCATATCCAAGCCCAACCTAAACTCTCTACTATGCTCGGTATATTTATTAATCCCCCACATTGACTTCTTGGAATTGCAATGCTGTCTTTAGATTAAACCAAAAGACTTGGTAGCACATCAGCTGACAGCCTCATAATATCATGAGATAAACATGTGGCAGAAAATCTGGTTCGCAGGCGCTGGGTTCAGCTGGTGGCTCGGTGGCAGGATGCCACATGCATAAATCTCATGCCTAGCAAGAAGGAAAGAGCAGCCCCTCTGTCTTCCTGAAATAAGGTTTCAACATGACATGTTTATGGCAGTACAGCTGACTAAACACTGTAATGTCATCAGCGCTGTGTAAAGCGAACTGCTGGCCTCTTCCTCAAACTGTTTGCAAAGCAGCACACGGGTAGGTACTTCTAGCAGCACTATGATGAAAGTTTTTTAAATATGCAGGAAGATAGATCATTGATCAATCATACTTGCAATTGACCTGATACTAAGGCTTAAAAAAACTTCAGTCTTGCTATGCAATCACTAGCTTGCTAACAAAACTCTATCATATACACCCCCTAAGTTCCCCCAGAGGTTACTACAGAGGTGAGTGGAATTTCTTTTATTTATGGACAGCCACTTATTCAAACACCTGTATGGACACAGATGCACCACAAAGGCATGGTGCAACCACAAGACGGCTGGAGCTTCTAAGATGCTTTACAGAACCAAGTAAACTCCTGTTACATCCATCCCTACAACACACTGACAAACAATTCATGTGCAATAAATCCCCAAAACACTTCTTGCCTATGGTGTAAAACAATTTTGTTTCTGGAGGTTGGTCCGTGTTGCTGGGGCCAAGTGCAGCGCAAGATCACACAAGTGAGCATGTGTGAGGAGCTACTTGAGATGTGTGTCTTTGTAAGGCCGTTGCTTCAGCAACAGCAAAGAAATATTTTGTAAAAAATAGGAAAATGTGTTAGAAGAGCCACAAATTAAGAGACTGAGAAGACTGAGACAAAGGAGCTCCTCAAACCAATTTAAACTTGGGAGATATAATTCAGTAGATTTTCAGTCAAGGGTAGATTCCTTTACAAAAACTTAAAAATTTAGTACAGGGGAACTGCTAATGTCACCTGCATCCTCTTTCCTTTTCATTTAATGCAGTTTCTTCCTCCAGTATATAGCTAAGGGCATGTTCCTGCACAAATTCTGTTGCTGCTGCCTTTTCTTCTCCTTCTGTAAGCCTGGACAGGTTCTGAGTGTGTCTGCAGAAGCCTTCTTTAAATCTGAGCTCTCTGAGCAGCCCGTCCCTGGGAAATCACAGGGGTTACTGCTCATCCCTTGCATTTTTCACTTTCAGAGAAATTGGAGCTTCTTGCACTTTCATTATGGCATCTTTTTGGATTTGTCTGCTCTTCCCACAAATGGATTTCAAAGCATCAAGGTAGTTTGGGCTTTTCAAAGAAGCCTAATTGAACTGTAATGGAGTGTTAGTGCCTAATTCACTTAGGCTCCCTTGGAAGCTTTCTCTTCATACTTATTCCAACACTGCTTTCCTGAAGCTTAATGTCCTTAAGTACATTGATCGATCAATTAATTTCCTATTATGATGAACTTAAGTAATTTGTACATGCTGGTATTGGGTATCAGCTTCTGATTATATCATTACCACCTTGTCACCACAGAGCAGAGTTGGGATTGTGCTTGTTCCCTGTCAAGTTCTTCATTTTCCTGGAGCAAGCTGCTCTCCTGCGTAACTTTGGAGACTCCTTAAAATGTGCCTGACAAACTCTGCTACCATCTCAACATCCTAAGTGCAGACCAGGGATCTTCCATCTGCTCTCTCACTGTTACCAACCCCTTCTCCTCTGTTGGATCTTGCTTCTGAACTGCCATTCTTTGTCACAGTCAAAATATAGCTCATGGGCATTTGTAGCATTTTTGACATAAATCCTCTTCTTCTCTCACTGTTCCTTACCCTCACTGACAGATACAGGGCTTTCAGGTGGACTTTATGTTTGCTCAGACTAATTTGCCAAGTCTCAAATTCATCCCTGTGGTCCTTACTGTTGTTACACCCCTCACATCCTTCCAGGCAACTCCTCTTCTTGGGGCTTCAAACACTTGTAGACGCTTATCCCTCTTTAGCTGTCATCAGGGCAACTCATGCATATTCACATCTTTTAATCTTTTTTTTTCTCACATCAGTTCCTTCAGCCTTGTAATCATTTGTGTTGCTCTTCTCTAAATTACCTTCAATTTGTCTACGCATCTCTGGTTCTCAGATGCTGTTTAGACAAATCTGCTTCTGAGGATGCAAGTTCGTAGAAGGCTTTTTGACGTCTTTATGGTGGAGACATTTCATTTTGCTGCTGGACACTATGATTTGAAACAGGGTTTGGAAAAAGGGCACATGATTATATCCTTGCAGAATGCAACAAAAGGTGACCGCCATTCTGCTGAGCCTCTCATCTGTCACTCATCACTGTAGTACCTGCTTCAATTACAGCACTACTCTGGGCAACTTGTTGAAATGTTTGTCCTTTCCTCGCTTCTTGTCCCTCTTCAGGGTGAGAGGGAAGCTTAATGCAACTGGGAGTCTTGTTTTCCCAGGCTTTCTGTTATTAATAAACATGTTACTATGTTTTTAATGTCAGAGAAAACAGATACAACTTCGGACTTGGAGCAGAAGGGGGGAAAGCTTCCAGTGAGCTTTGATACGTCCGTGCTCTGGGAGGCAGCAAACTGCTGCACATCCAGCAACTTCACATCTTCCCCACCCTGCGCTGACGCTGGGCACGGCTGCAGTTCTGTGCAGCTCTGGCAGCTGTCAGTGCTGGTGGACAACGTGCGTGGCCCATTATCCTCCAGATCCCTCAACAGCCCAGCAGAGAGGCATCACTCCCCCTCCCAGCTCAGAGTGGAAGAAATGGGGGCAAAAAGGTGAAACAACCTGCCCAAGGTCACACAGAGAGCTGGGGGATGTGCTCAGGTGAAGACTGCTTGGGGCCCAGTAGAAATCTTTGCTTCTTCGGATGGCTCAGCGCGTGCTGGTTTCCAGATAGTAAAGCCTCCATTATACAATATATTTTTTTGCATGAGTTCACCAGAGTTGTAATAAGCTTATCAAGGGGATAACTGTTAGGATAAACCCTACAATCTTGTCCATCAGTCAGGAAGAGAAATAAATAGAAAAAACCAGTAGATTTAGCTTTTCCAGAAGTGTCAGTCGGCTGCAGGCTTTCCACTTGGTGACAAGCAATCAAGAATACTCTCACAACCAGTGTCTATGTCTGCTGGTCCAGAGAATTGCCTACCAGGTCCAGACCTCCCATCACAGATTGCTTCTTCTGGTTAGGCTGATTTTATGTGACTCCACTACCAGCATCACTGAAATAGCTCCACAAACATTACCATATGAGCTGGTGTGCTGTTCCAACGCACTGGATACAGTTATTTACCAAATCCTAGCTTCAGACATATGTCATTATCTGAACTGCCGTTCTGCCTTCCGTAGATGGATCAGTAACCTTTAAAGCACTGCTATTCCCTCTTTGTAACAAGGCTCAGATGCTGTTTTATGTAATGCCACAGAGCACTTTTATAAGCACTCTAAGACTTCATATAAACACAATTTGCAAAATTACAAGCCAGCTAGAGCACAGCTTTTCAACCTGGGCTGCATCAGAAGAAGTGTAGCCAGTAGGTCCAGAGAGGTGATTCTGCCCCTCTGCTCTTGTGAAACCCCACCTGGAGTATTGCGTCCAGCTCTGGAGCCTCCAGCACACCTCTCTTAGAACACCTCTCCTACGAAGATAGGCTGAGAGAACTGGGCTTGTTCAGCCTGGAGAAGAGAAGGCTCAAGGGAGATCTTACTGCAGCCTTCCAGTAGCTGAAGGGGCCGACAAGAAGGCTGGAGAGGGCCTGCAGTTATAGGATGAGGGGTAATGGCTTTAAAGTGGAAGAGGGTAGATTTAGATTAGAAATTAGAAGGAAATTCTTTACTCAGAGGGTGGTGAGAAACTGGAACAGGTTGCCCAGGGAAGTTGTGGATGCTCCATCCCTGGAGATGTTCAAGACCAGGCTGGACAATGTTGTGGGCAGCCTGGTCTAGTGGGAGTGTCCCTGCCATAGCAGGGGTGTTGGAACTAGATGATCTTGAAAGGTCCCTTCCAACCTAAACCATTCTATGATATGATTCTAACCTGCCTTGCAAGCAAATCCTGGTTCCTTCCCTACCACTGACCTCCAGCCTAGTGGAGAAAGAATTAACAAAAGCAGAAACAGAAGAGCTTTTAGAAAGGCAGAGAAGAGCAGGAAGATAGCAAACTCAATCCCCTTTCAGGGAAACAGGAGGGTCTGTTGAAAATCTCCTTCCCAGAGGCTCTCAGGAAGGGATCTGGACAGGAGGAGAGGCAGTGACGGGTAAGGTGTAAAAGTGCAGCACAAGGAGCTGCCGTGTGTGGAGCACAAGTGGTGAGATTTACTGTCCCCAGGTGTAAGCTTGCACTCCAGAGTGACGCAAAGCCACTAAAGCACAAGGAGGTTTGAAGGGCTGCAGCTGCCCTGGGGCAGAGGATGCTGATTTAGAAAGAAGGCTCCTTCTCCAAGCTCCTCTGCAGGGATGTCTCTGCTGAGCAAGCCCCTGCCAGGCTTTGCCAGGGAAGATGGACATGCAGGTGAGACAAAGAGCACAGACCTTTCCCTGTTTGTGGCAGACATCCACCTTTGGGACAATCACCAATTCAGCACTTGGAAGAAGCTGCCAAAGAGGCATTTTAATCACCTGCCGTTGGAGCTATTGAAAACAAAATGTGACGATAGAGACAGGCCTGTCAGGCAAAGGGAGACAGGAAGAGGGAAGATATGAATAAAGTCCATGCCCTGGAAATCCAGGCCCTGAAAGACTTAATTGTCAGGACAGCCTTTGGGAGAGAGGAATAGAACCAGACCAGTCATCTGAGGAGTGTAGTAGAGCAGGAATGATGTCTCGGGGGTATTGCAATTAATGGTTACACCTCTCACGCAACCCTCCCAACAAATGCCACTGGCTGGGTACAGAAGCAACAATTCTCTTGCTGCATTGGTGTCCTTCATGTGCTGGTTCCCTACCCCAAAGAGTCTAAAGAGAGCTGAGCAAATCCATCTCACCAAACCTTTAATAAAGTCAAAATATCCTGCACAGCTCCTGTAAGAAGGTCCATCCCACGTTCAGTATTGCCATGGTGACCCAGTTCTGCAAAACTCTGAGCAGTCTGTGCACCTCATGGGAGCTCAGGCAGTTCATGGCTTGGTGGGCCTTGCTGCACACCAAGCACAAATTTTCACTCATCATCTTTATCAGAAATAAGATTACTTAGGTCTATCTTCCTTCCTATCCTTCATCAGAGCTATTTGTTCCTGGGCTCTGAGAATGCAGAAGTCATTATTTTAAAGATGGTACTTTTCCTGACAAGTATGAGTTCCTACTTTTAGAAAATAAGTGCCTATTTAACTAAGAGCTTTATAATAGATCAAGCAATGCACAGAGTACAAAAAAAAGTGAGAGCTACGATCCAAAGAAACTAGTTTCATGGTAGGATTTGGCATGAAAATAGTTATCTGCTTAGTATCTTTAATATTAACTTATTCAAGACCCTCATCTCTGGTAAATACAAATTAAAAATTAAAAGCGCTTGTAAAGTAATGCATGAAACCGAAGTACCACAGAGAAATTTGGAGAAGCAAATAAAGCTGTAATCGTAATCTATCAGGGCACTGCAGAAGCAGGGCAGAGGGGAAGGTAACTTGGAAATAAAAAAACCCCAGAAAACCATCCCAACCGCAACATGAAAGGAAGAGAGGAGGAGATGGTGGTGGCAGCAGCAAGAGGAGGGCGAGAAAAACCACCACTTAAAAGGATAAATTCATAACATCACCGCAGCAGGGCGCAGAAGGAAATATTTAAACCACTAATTTTGAAAGCATAACTGGGACCACCTGGTGAGTGTCACCTTCTGTCTGCACCAGGCAAACAGGCTCCTGCACCAGGGCTCCCGTCCTCCAGCCGCTGGGAATAATCCCCGAGGTTCCATTAGGTTCAGAGCTGCACGGAGCTGACTGCTGTCATCAAACTTCAAGCAAGCAGGGAAATACTCCATAAAACAGAGTGTTTTTCAAGGCCAGTGGGAGCCAAAAAAGGGGCCCACCCATTTCAATAAAGCAATGATACCAATAATAATATTGGGCAATATTAAATGGCATTGCTGGCACATGGAGGAGGTGGTCAGAGAGAACGCTCAGAAGGTTGAGGAAAGGTTAACTCTAACAAATATATAATGCCCAAGGGGTTATCTAAGCAGCCAGTAAAGATACGGAATCTTTTTTCTAATGTACTGGAATTATACTTAATCAGTATGTGGCATCAAAAGAAATACAGATTTTCTGACACGATTTTTATTTCCTACTATTACCAAAACACACCCCTTTCTTAAAGCAGCATCTCACACAACTCTAATCCTTCCTAATTTATCTCTGACCAAGCCCGCAGCCAAAAAATTGAGGTCCTACCTTTGTACCATGCATGTCATGAAGGAGATTTTGATTCTAAATGATCAGCTATGGGGATTACATTTTGGAATTACACATGTTCTATGCATAGCCTGCATTGCTTTTCTCTTTTTTTATCTGAACTGCCCATCCCATTTTCTATGCACCCTCATGTTTAAAATTGCATGAGGATGGTTTCTATTTTAAAAGAGGCATTCATGGGAACGGAGCAGAGTGAGGCTGCTGAGAATATTTTTACCTGAGCTCTGATTGCAGCGTCCTTCTTAATCCACTTTATCACTGTTTCATACACCAGCTCCTCCGCTTTGGTGTTCAGGCTGTCATTGGACATGTAGGAAATGAAGTCATCTTTTGAGATATTAAGGATCTCTTCTTGGTTTGCCACCTCTGGGAAAATTTGCAGGGCATATGCTTTGGCCATGTTGTATAGTTCAGTGCACTGCATGGCTTCAGCCATGGCTAATATTCCTAAGCAGTTGCTAGCAGTCAACTGTTTTTCTAAAAGGAGCAAAGGAAAAAAACAAGCAAGTGAGAATCATGAAAAGCAAGATTCACATGTTTACCGAGATCATGAAAAAATTAAGTGCCACAGACAAACCTTCAACCCTAATTAATTTCAGGGAGTTCATCAGAAGCAGCAGCCTGGGTTACTTTAGGACTGGTGTTTAAAGTATAAAAATCAAAGTCTGTCTAACAGCTGAGCCTGGGATGGGGAGAGCAATGTACTTTGAGTCTGCATTTCGTGTAAGCCTTCACAAGGCACTGGGGAAACCTACTCTGACATAATAGTATCTGGGGCTTCCCAAGGGATGGGAACCCAGCCAAGAGACTGCCGCTATTTCTGCTGCCTACAATGTTGCTTTAAGAAACAGCAAAGATGTAAACGCCAGTGCAGACACTTAAGAATAAATGCAAACAGCACTAAGGACATTTCTGAGGATGCTGCAGTTGCTTTATGATAATTTTTGCCCTGTTCAGCTACTAAGCTACTTCAAATAAAAAAGAAAAAAAATCCTCCCCCCTCTTTTTTTTTTTTTCAAAGGAACTTTGTTGCTGCTGAATGTGATGACATCCTTTATGCAAAACACAGATTATACCAACGCTTTCTGTTAAATGTTGTGTAGTGGGTTTCAAAGAAAATCATGCACAGAGGAGACAGCATTATCTCCTACCCAGCAAACAGAAGCAAGGCACAGTGTGTAGCTCTGCTTTAGAAGTGTGCTACACCACACATTCCGCTCTACTTTTTTTCCCTTTCAGCTATTCTGATGAAACCCCCACCAATTTCAGACATTTATAAGAGGAACTTTCAGATTCTTCTCAGCTTTTGTTAACCAAACCACTATTAATACGCAGAATACATTATTTTGAGATATAGGACCTAGAGAAAAAAAAATAAAACAAGAAAGAGACAGACTGCACTAGATCACAAGTGGCAGGCTCCTGCGCTGTCAGAGGAGAAGTGTATCACATTTGGGCACTGTCGTATCCTGTTTCAGAGCACCGGACAGGAATGTGTGATAGCCCCTCATCTCTTCAAACAAAACTCCTATCAGATTGCTTCTGCTGAAAATGCTGGGGGATTTTTCCCTACATCCAGCTTCTGCCTTCATCAGATTTAAAGCCTGCACACTATCTATATGTGACTCTTATCAAAATGGGATTATGACCTACTTTTTTTGGTTTTGTTTTTAACCTGGCACGAGATTAGGAGTTTTGTGTTTTGTTTTGTTTCCCTAACTCTTTTTATTTTCTTTTATAGACCCAGCAATCTTGAAACTAGGCTATCTCATTTTGCATCAGTTGATTGTACTGACTCCAAGCAGCCCATTTCCTCAAGCAGACTGGAGCAGCGGCACTGTTTGCTGTCAGTACATTTTGTCACTCAAAGACTGCCCAGAGACAGGCTGCAAACTGATAGTATGAAGCACAAAACTCCCAAAATTTCTTCTTTTCCTAAAAAAAAAAGAACCAAAATCCTCTTCCAGGTTCCTTGGTTCTGTCTTCTGGCACAGTTCCATGTATACGTACAGCTGGGGGTAAAACAATCATCTAACAGAGCCCAAAACTCTAATCATTGCTTGGCAAATTCTCAAGTCAAAGACAAATCTGACATTGCTCCACCTTATCCTCACAAGGTTTATAATAAAGGTAATAATCAAGTTTGACTCATTAAGCCATTGTTTATTAGCACATGATGGAAAAGACTTGCAAGAATGAATCTTTGCCTTCAAGGGACTGGGTCTGCCTTTATCAGAAGAGATTCCTACACCATTCCCAGCCGAGCCTGTGGTATGGAGCAGAAAAAGCACTGGTCATGACTGGTTTCTTCTGATCTGGACAGATTTTTCTTCCTCTAACAATGCTGGGTGACTGATGCAGCCTGGTACACTGGTGTCCACATAGCTCCATGTTGTCCCTTTGAGCTTCACTCCTTCCTCTTTCCTGAGAAACTGCTCAGTGATAGACCCAAATGGTGTTACCTGTCAGATTCAGCAAGTAAGGCCGTTTAGAGAGGGGCCCCAGGGAGATGCAGACTGGGGTACTTTCAGGAGGCTGGTAACACAATTCTTTGTACTTCATCACTTTTGATGCGATGGGCACCACAGCACGGTGGGCATAGTGATGACTTTTTAAGATGAGGGCTGGCATGTGAACTAGAGGGATTAACTGCAGGTGAGCAAGACAGATTTGGGGCAACAGCTATAGGAGATACAGAAATTCTCTGTCCTGAGAACAGAAAAAATGCACCCTCCATTTTTCACCTCTGACTCAAAATCTGGGGACAGGATTGATCTCACTTGACTCCATGGTGCAACTGAGCAATCACATCAGTATCCCTGCACACTCATAAACAAACAATTCCAAGAAGCAATCTGGTAATATTTTGGATTGATCTGGTAATATTTTGGATAACAACTTAAGGATGAGCAGAACTGTGCCTTACCAATGCCTGTTACTCCTCACTGACTTTAGAGGGAGTCTATACGACTACTTAGCTATGGACTTCTGCTATGTAATACAGCTCATCCCAACTGACTGCAGTCTGGGGGCATGACATGACAAAGAGAGTTAAGGACCAGTTCTGTTCCACCTGCTCCTGAGCTGCTTTCCTTTGGATGCTGACACATTTACAATAATTACTGGTTTTGTCACAGTGACACTGGACTTGTAAAAACATGTTTTTGTGGAGTTTCACCTTGAGCCCATTCAGAACATGACTGCTGACTACTAAGATATTCCCAATGCTCAAGGACAGTTCATAACAGACTTACGAGTCAACCCTGAGGATATCAGGTATAATCTGGTAGGTTCTCACTGGTTTGAAACAGTGCTGGATAAGCACATTCGTTTCTATATATGTCACAATACTGCAGATCTGCAGCCACTATTCTCCACCTGTGTTAGATGTGATTTTGGAATGGGATCCTGTGCAGAGTCATCATGAGATAATCAGCCAGGCAGACTCCTAAGACTGCACTTCTGGGAGTGGGACAATTGGAGATAGTCAGAGATAGCTGGTATATAGGAAGGATTACTCAGCAAGTTTGTGTTAACAGTATGATGGAAGCTCAGTGGCTGATGTAAGCCCCCTCTCTCTGCATTAAGTGCTGTATTTTCACTTCGAGATGCTTTCTAGATGACTTGGATATCACTAAAACTAGTATAAAATGTGCATTTCCTCATCGTAATCTCTGAACATTCTGATGGGGATCTTATTCTTCAGGTATTCCTACTAGTGTCAAAAGCATGTGAAGATGGGAGATTGGTGGAAGAGTTCCAGATACATTCATTGTTCAAAAGACTTCACCTCCCTTGTGAGAGTGTTCCTCATTTCTCCTATCTCCAGATACGGTTGATGCTTCAGTTTCTCCAGTGCTGGCCAGCATGGTTCTACACCTGGTCAAAATCCTCCATCCTCGTTGAACAAAAAATTACCTGTACTACTTTGTCTCGAATTCCATAAAGGCCTCTTCTTCCCTCAGCTGCATATGCCTATTCATGCAGGTCTCATTGCTGCTCCACCATTCAGTTTTTCTCATAGCTCTCTCTCATACTCTGTGCAAAATTTGTCTTTGTGCCCTTTGCTCAGGGGACTAAGAAAATTCAGATCTCCAGCTCTTTCTTCTTCTGCTCCATGAATCTAACAGATTTCATCAACTTCTTTAGACTTAAGGAAGAATACTTTTATTTTAGCAGCAGCAGGCTGAAGAACAAGATCAGAATTTTTTCACTCCTGTGATGGGGGTTTCTGCATCTCGGATCTAAACCATGATACTGATGAATCACCTGAAATCCAATTTGAGCCTGACTGTGATGATAGCACAAAACAAGTATGTTAAAAAAAAAATTAAGAAAAAAACCCTCAAGTCTTCAGCCATATGGATGGAGGCAATACCTATGATGTCCTGACCGGTTTGCAAACATTTGCCCAGTTGTCATATGGCGCCTGCAGGAACTTGTCAGCATCGTTGCATCAGTCGGCACAAACCTGTTGTCATTTCTCATGGTCTAGACAAAAGCAGAGGAGACAGCATGTGGGGGAGGGAGAGAATGTGGCTATAATTAGCCCAGTGAAACTGGTTGAGAAAGCTCCTGTTGAAACGAAATAATTTTCCTGACACGTTTGCAGCATGTTCCCAGCAGCAAAAGCAAGCAGATTTGGGGTGCCTCTGCTTGATGCTGCTGAGGGGCCCAGGAGAGAGGCACAAGAGCTGCATGGACACCAACCAGTTAGGACCCTGCTGGAGCTTCATGGCTGAATAAGGATGACCTGAATTTCCCTGGAGATGTGCTGTGCTGAACAGACCTATTAATCTGGGACTTTTACTTCTCTTGAGGCTCTTTGGACTTTCCTCCACCTCTCCCACTATTTAGATATGGCCACTGATAAGAAATCACTGTTTATACTGGTGAATCCTCCAGAAACCCTGGAAAAAACCCCAGATTTTTAACATATTTTTGCTTTGTGGGGAGCAGAGGTGGCTGGGATGAAAAGGGAAAACACAACCGCAGAGAAGAAAAAATGCCTTTTCTTTAACTTTTTAGATGGCAAACGCTCTACTATCTCTGTAGAGCAATCCAGTCAGAGCTATAAATAAAAATAAGCAATTACACTCCATGAATCCTCCAAATGAGAATACAAAATTCCAGTGACTCCCCATATATCACTGAACTTATAACCAACTCTACTATTTCATACCATAGCATGGTTCACTGATTTCAAATATTAACTATCGGAAAAGAGAAATCTCACATTGATTTAGTGAAATAAATGTATTTTGATTTTGTGGCTGAATCTTTAGAGATGATAGCAGAACTTAAACACATCTCCTGTTCCTGGAAGGGCTGTAGAGACCTAATCACTTTGAAGATGAAGAAGGGAAGCTGGGGGAAGGCAATGTCAGAGCCAGAGCCCTCACTCAAGTTGCACAACCAGTGGAGTGGGATTGCAAAGCACAGATTTCACTTCCCCATTACCCATGCATTTGAGAACAGACTTTTAAACAAGTGACATATGAAAAGCTAGAAAGAAGAGAATTATACAATACCACATTCTTTACTGATACCTGCATTGTATCAGCCCAGTCATGCTACTCATCTTGCCAGCAGGCCAGCTCAGGAGTGAAAATTAACACAGCAGTAAACTGGACTCATTTGAGTTCATTTTTCATTTTGTTTTGTTTTGTTTTTCAATGAGTGCAACATTTTCTAAACTCCCATCTTCCACACTCTGCAATTCTAGATGTGAATTTTAACAGCATGAAGATATAGGTCTTTTCCAATCTAGACGATTCTGTGATTCTGTGATAGTTCATGTGGGTTGAAGAGAGAATGACATCTCCCATACCAAGATGAAGGAAGAGAAATCACATGTCCAAAAAAGGTATTTGGAACTTGGATATAGGAAGTCACAGAACCATAGAGTGGTTTGGGTTGGAAGGGATCTTTAAAGGTCATCTAGTTCATCTCCCCTGCAGTGATTAGGGACATCTTCAATTAGATTATGTTGCTCAGAGCCCTGTCCAAACTGACCTGAAATGTTTCTGGGGATGGGGCATCCACCATCTCTCTGGGCAACCTGGGCCAGTGTCTCACTACCCCCTGTGAAAACAATTTCTACTTTATTCCTAGTCTGAATCTCCCATCTCCTAGTTTAAAACCATCAACCCTTGTCCTGTTGCAACAGGCCCTGCTAAAATGACTGTCCCCATCAATGTAAATTATACAAGACCAAGCTGACACTTTTTGTATTAATAACTGTGTTGATAATTTATAAATGATTACTGTCTCACTAACTGACATTATAGCCATGCTAGCAAACGAGTGGTATGTGACACATGCAGGAATCTGAACCAACATGTGTTTTCATTTGAGCTCCAGTTCAGACTCCTCTTCTTCCGTGGGGTAGAAATGGGGCTGAATGGTTTCAGTTCAGACCAGTAAAGCTTAGTTAACTAAGCTGGGGACCTTGGACTGTTTTGAAATAGTCTATATTGGAAAATCCAAGGAGCGGGATGACATGGTGCTCCCAACAAGAAAAATGAGCTTCTCATGTGGCCATGAGAGGATGGACAGAGGCACCGTTGATGATGTTGATTGGAACATTCTTAATGGGGCAAATGATCCCCGTGCACAGAGGGCACACAAGTTTCCAAGGGAGGGCACAGCAACCTTTCATTCCCATCCCCCATTTGTGATGACACATACCCATCAGGCCGCAACTCTGTATGAAAGAACAAACCCTGTGAACATTCAACCTGAGTGTTGCTCAACCAGATATTGTTTACGAGAACACTGGACATGTGAAAAATTTTCTCATGGATGCAAGAAAGCTGCAGATCCTGACTCCTTTGTAGGATTGCACCTCCAGCTCTCTTAATACTAGACCAGGCTGGCCTGTTGTAGCACCCAACACTTGTCACAGTTATAAGCAACCTGTGTGTTACAGCCTGGTATCTGTGGAGTGATCAATCTCCAGAAGACAAAATGTCATCATGAGCCAAGAGTCAAGAAAAAAGTCCAGCCAAGAGGTGAAAGCAGTTGCCATTCAAACAACAGGCTACATTTCTCTAGATTGTTTTCCACTGGCCACCATATCAGCATTTTAAATTCAAATCTCAACCCAAGGAAACACTGCTTTTAAAAAAATGTATTATATTTAATCTTGGGCTTCCAAATTATCTTTTAAGAGTTGTAAGAAGGCTTAGAAACCTTAAAATGAGATCTTAAAACCTCACTAGATGGAATGACTCTTACCTAGAAATGAAACGCAGACTTTACAGAAAGTATGAAACTGGAACTTGCTGGCAGCTTCCAGTAGGGTTTTTGCATTGGCTGAATCTATGATCAAAGAACCTGTATAAACAAACTCCAGGAGTAATTCCAGGACATCTGCAGTGAGGTTGGACATGGCCAATTCCAGCTTCTCCCCGCTTCTGCTACTGTCTCGTGGTGACCTGGTAACAGCAGACAATTAAATTATGGACATTACACCATCCCCATTTTGTTGGCATTTATTGATTAGTGAGGGCTAGAAAATCGCTTTGCACCTCATTATATTTCTCCATTATTTTTGTTTACGGAACTGAAGAATATGAATTTTTAAATAACTGAACTTAAAAACTTTAACTGGATCTGAAAGAGAAGAGTCTTAAAGCAAGTCTTACAAAAAAAATCTGTTTATTGCTACTCTGCATTTTCATGCAAAAACAATTGCAAAAGAAAAGGAAAAGAAAGAAAAAGAAAAATGAATGAGCCAACATTAATGAAAATGAGGAACAGGATTAGCTTTCAAAGGGAAACAATACATTTTAACATCTTGGTTAACATTTCATCTTCTGTGCATAATGTAACTGTTAAGGAAAAAACACTCTCCAATTTCAAGAGAAAAGGTCATCTACTTTTTCAGGAATCCAGCACTGGAATAATTTTAAATGTCATGTGCATTTAAGGATACATTTAAAGACCTTTTCATAAAAAATAATAATAATAAATATTAATTTCTGCTTAGCTTGAACTTCTCAGCATGCTATATTGAAGTATAGCTATGATGGATATGATACGCATATACAGATGGCCATATTAAAATGTATATATGCTTATTCTAAAAATCTATTGTTCCCTTTTAGGCACTAAAAAATAGAAGCCCTTCATGGCAATTGCTTTGAAAACTGAATACAAGACAAGATAGACAGACAAAATGGTTAGAGCAAAGAAGGGAGAGGGGGGAAAACAACAACCAGCTCTGCCACAGGAAGCCAGCAGCCATCCTCTGGGAGTTTCATGACTGTGGCCTACGGTTTTTCCTGCATGAAGTGCTGAACAATTTGGGGATCAAAGTATCTCCTGCATTTGAAGTGTGGATTAGTGCTTGTGAATTATTGGACAAAAAGAAAATTATACTGAATTAAAGTAAGGGCCCAGTTCTTAATGCATGGTTGGCTGATGTGTCTGCAACACTAAAGGCAGGTTACACCTGAAAGACAAAAGTGATGATAAATTTGGTAACATCAAGGAGGGGAGGGGAAATCTGTTGGAGTAAGAAAATAAACTCTTTTAATGGTTAGGACCATCCAGCACCTTCTCAAAGAAACATGAACTTCTCCTAGTCACTGGACAGTCACCGTCTGCTCGCTCCAGTTCTTCTAGAGTACTTGCAAAAGCCATTGCACAATTGACACAAAACCGGCACACGATGCTGCGTGACTGACACGGACTGGCCAAAGCAGCACTATTCACAGGCAATGCCAGCTTCAAGCACGAGCAACAGCACTACCAACCTCTTGGACTCACCAAGCTGCCTAGCAAGGCGATGGTCAAACCTCTACTACCACAATGGAGGGAAAATAAACAACATGTGAGGTTCAGTTTTCTCCCCTTGTGACACTCCACACCACCCACCCCAGTAACCCCTAAAATCATTTGGGGAAATGCTTAAAATGTGCAGTGGATGCCTTGTCACTGGTCTTCCATTGACTAGCCCTGTTCAACTCAAGGGCACAGCTTTAAGGTTTCATGTTTCTATTGAAGGTATTTAGATGGTGTCCACTACCACAGTGGAGGAGCAGCCAGCAGTCCTTATTTTCATGTGCTTCTCTAAGGTAGTGAACAAAGGTTGCTCCCATTCACGAAAGGAAACTGACGCATAAGGAGACAAAACCACTTGTCTATGATCATAGAGAAAGTTGGGGGCAAAACAAGCAACTAAACCCTATTTTTTAATTCTAAATATTGGACTATCCCTTTGCATGGGAATACAGGTGGGTTAGATCCTATCCCACAAGCAGATGGGTAAAAGTATGTACAGATCACGGTACTCGTGGCACCCCTACAAGCACAGATATGTACGCTGCCCTGAATCCTGATGCTCTATCACACCACAATATTCTTTCTGAACTCTTGCATATGGATTCAGTTTTGCACTCAAGCCAGAAAGCCTCAGGTGTCAAAAGACAAGAGCTGCCATTTCCTAGATCCTCAAGAGGATGTCACAAAATGTTATTTTTTTTCTTTCTCACACTCACATACCGATAACATGCTCCGTATCTGATTTATCTCCAGTTGTGCACACAGCTGGTGCTGCACCCTGGGCTATCAAAGTGCCTCCTGGCACTGATGTAATTCTTGCTGAATTGTTTCCAGAATCCGTATGTACCTGAAAGCGAGTTCGTATTCATCTGGGCTGGTTAATAAGGACATTGCCAAAAATTTTAAGTGAGATTTGGAGGTACCCAGCAAGTGACAGGATCAGGCTCTTTACACTGTGGGATGCCCAGCCACAAGCAATTATTTATTTAACAGCACTAATTGCATGGTGCTGGTGCTGTCTGAGGGATGACTGCGTGTGACCTGTTGGGAATCACACGCTCTCCCTCAGCGCAGGGACCAGGAGGCACAAAGGAAAGGATGATGTGACATCAGTGTCAGCGTAGACACTTACCCATGTTAGCAACAACTGCAAGCTGCTATTTTTCAGAATAATTAAGTAATAATCTCTTTTACTTTGTAATACACCAAGCAATAAACTGCTGCTGCAATTGATTAAATGCCAAAGAAAAGCTAAGGTGTTTAATCAATCACTAGAGCCACTTACGGCAAGTATAATACAAAGCTACAGAGATTATTGATATTACACAATGAGCCAGAAATGGGAAAGAAAATTATCCCCATTCCTTCCTCTGCGATGCCTTGAATGTGTTGTGCTGTTTTGCTTGAGCTTTCCCAGCAGTGAGCACTTCAGCTCCACATTTAGCTGGATCAGACACCGAGCACAGGCTTGGTTCAGCCTGCACAGGGAATCACAGCTACACGGGGGTCCAGGCTGGGCATCTGCCCTGGTATGAGCTGGAGAATGGACAGGGAATTGCTTGAAACAGGTCCTAATGGATAAAAACTGAGTGTTGGAATGAAGAGAAAAAAATAACATGAGGAAGCAGACTGACACGACCGAAGTGGAAAATTCCATGGATTTCTTCTCAAAACCATTTCAGTGAATCCCGTTGTGGTCTCTCCCTTTCTGTGCTCCTTGTTTTCACACATATTAGAATATCAATATGCTCTGTGCAGCTATACTTCATCTATTTGGGATGGAGCTGTGTCTCAGCTGCTCTACAGGAACTACAATGAATCGGCTAAAGCTGTATTACAAGAATAGAATTTAGTTCTGTAAATGCATATGCAGTGGATTGGGGAAAATCTGTCTGAATACATACAGCTATGCCCCAAACAGCTCATCCTGTACCACATCAGGAGGAGTTTTGTCAGTGGCATCAGTAGATGCAAACACTTAGAAAAGTCTGCTCTCAGAAAAGCTCTGACTTCTTGCCTTGAGAGCTGAGGAAAGACACAGCTCTACCTGGTACACACCTGTTCCCCCACTCCTGGCACAAACATGGGGTGTTTTGGGGATGGAGAGCCCATCTGCTTAATGTTTCAGTCTCACTTGAAGCCAGGCAACCTACACTTATCATCCATGGACATCATTACACGTGGCACATTCTGCTATTTGCCCTGTGAACTCTAAAGTTTAAACAGAATGATGTCATTTTATTGGCTTTGTAATCATTGCTCATATTATAAAGGTCACACATTTCACATTGTGGCAGAAAATCAATAGCTCTCCCAACAGCCTCTGGGGGAAAAAGTTTTGCTTCTGAAGAATAATATATAACAAACAATTTTAGCCCTTACTTTATCATGGCTGTAATCTTGGAGAATAGCTACAGTAAAAATCTGGCAAAGGCTGATATATAAACTCATTAAAATTGGGAAGTGATTTAGAACAGACTTTTAAAAAGATTTATCTTGAGCTAAACAGCAAAGAGATTTGTTTAGGTCTACATTTAAACAAGCTCCAAGAGCTCTTTAACAGCTTAATTTTATGGTAGCTGTTGGGGAATTCTTTCAGATTTACAAATCATGTATTTCTCCAGCAAGGTGATAGACCTGAGCAACATGCAAGCAGAACTGAACCCTCAGATAAGCAGGAAGCACAGATACACTCTGAATGTGCAAGGGGGGAGTTACTGAAAAATACTTTGTATTGTCTGGAATAATTAGGTCTAACAAAATAAAGCCGAGGCCTTTGAACATACTCTGGCTACTTATCCTTCAACTTAATTACTTAAACCAGAGAAGACAAAGGCACGGGGAACCTTTTAAAGCAAAAGATGGCTTGACTACACTCTCAAATAACAAATCAAAATTGGTGTCCCTTTCTGTTAACTAATATATAGAAAAGAGCTACAACATTTAAATAATGATAGCAGGAAAAATAACCCCAAGATCTCATCTGCAAGATTTAGGAATGGAAACGACAAAAGCAAAAGTAGAAAACTGTACAGTTTTGGTATTCATTTGTCCTTGAAAATAATTTCCATACATGTAATACACACAGACAAGAATCAGCACTAGTGTTTTCATGCTCAACAGCGATGCAACTGAATTTTCTGCATCTTGAGTTATAAATATATTTATATCTATGCATTTTCCCTACATTATTCGTATCAACACATTCAGCTAACAGAACTTATGCGTGATTCAGTTCAAAACAATTAAGAGGGAGATGCCTTGATTTGCAAAGCCACATTCAGAGCCTGGCTAAAGTAGCTGTGTAAGTGAAACACGGTGAGCGCATCAATTTGTCAATTTATGGACAGCGCTACCGCCTCTAATTCAGGCTTTCCTCATGGTTTGGATATGATGCCTTTAACCAGCTTGCAACATTATTTTGACTGACTAATGGTTTGGCTACAGCCTCACTCAATTTTAGATCGAATACGAAAAGCTACCTATACCCAGGACAGATGCCAGCCAACTCTCTGTTTACAAGCTATAGTCACAAAGTCAAAACAAATTCTGGATGTTCAAAATGGAGCCATCTGCACGGAATAAACATGAAAAATGTGAAACATTTTATGTAAATGTACATTACTGCCTAGGAACAGTTGGTTCAGCTTCCTCCCAGGCTGCCTGGTTGGGAACAGGAGGACTGACAGAGCTTGTGACACCTATTTACATGCGAAGCCATATGATTCACTGTGCCACAGACTCAAAGGTATGATGTATATTTAAGATTTGTGCTCTGAAAAGGCACTGAAATAAATTGTTATCTTTTAAAATAAAGACATTTAGAATTATAATTTGTGACCTTTCCCTGAACATGTGGGACTTGGTGTGTGTCCTTTTCTTTCTACCTCTCCAGGGTCCATCACTTCTGCAAGTGAACAGAGACCCTGTCACCATTACCTGCTTCTCCCAATAGGAGACAATGGCAAAGAGCTAGCTCCATAATATCGTTCATATTACAGTCAGAATTTATCTTTAAGAAACAGGAAAACACATTTGATTCTGGTAGTGTAATAATAATAAAAAAAATGCTATCTTTGACTATCTCTTGCTCAGGATCTCATACAACTCAGGAACCTGGATATCCTCCACTAAATGCATGTTTGAGATAATGGGAGGCCACAGAACTGGCAGCATACAGGCAGGAGCAACAGCTCCACCCTGGACTGTAGCCAATATTTTGGGTTGATCCCTCCCTGCATGGACCAAAGCAATAGCCTGTCCCACTGGACAGCTGCCTGCTGGCCTCTTCACCTCGTGATCTCCCAGGATCTGACCCATCAGCTCGACTGGCTGGATTGCTTTCATAATTAGGAATGTAAATGTTTACCCTACCTTAATTGTATTCCCATTCCACTAGAGCAAAATATTTGCTATCAAGATAGATAGGACAAAGATGATCAAGTTAAACTGCTTTGTTCCCTAGACAGTGTTTTGGTCTCCAGAAAACAGGAAATCCAAGATTTTTAGGCAAGATGAAGCACTTAAATGAAGAGAAGCTACTTATTTTTTTTACCTCTGACAAATTATTTTGATTAGTAAAGAAAGGACTCCAGACTGGGATAGGCAGCTTCTCATGAGACTTAAGAGTCTGTTAGCTATGTGCCTATTAGAAACTCCTGCTCAAATCCATACAATTTAGACTAAACATCTTGTTTACAGTGGAACATAATCCTTAAAGCATTGAAACTCCAGGCAAAGAGGAGTGTGATGTTGCTGCACCTTAACTGCCCACTATTTGACTTTTCATCATCTTCAGAGTTATTAATGGTTCAAAACCTACATGTCTATTTATCTTAGGAGAAGCAACAAAGAACCTTCATTATATTATAGCCAACCTACAGCTATGAACAGAACAGACACGGCACTCTACGTGGAAAGCTGTATTTTGCACCGAAGAGCTTGATTTATCATAATTACATGCTCATGAGATATAAAAGCGTAGATGCCCAAACATACCAACATACATTTCCATGACACACGCACCAAGATGCATGTGTGTACTGAGGTTACAGGTTATTTACTGAGTTATTCAAGTTTATGCAGCTGCAAGGTAATCAATCATGTAAATGATGACAGGAAGGGACATTTATAGAGCAACATCATTGCAATATGTATGTCATAAGGCACTGAATGTTCTATTAAATAGGATTTAAAAAAAAAAACAAATTACACCCTTGCATCGCTTCTCCTTTGGAATTATTTTATCAGCTGAAAATGTATTAACTTGCAAATCTCTGCTTTCGTTATACTATCTTGTAGATAAATATTATCTTTGAGCCTCAGCCACTATCCATCTGTCTCATGAGAGAGGAAAACATATACCATAATGGTGCTATTGTATGATTACGATAAAGAACTAGTAAAATCACAAGATTAAATAAATTACATTGTTTAAACATAGGCTGGCAAATTTGTCATGAAAATTTACCTGACCAACAAATCCATTTGCTCACTTTTTTTACTAGGATGTTGATACACATAACACTCCTTGTTCCAGGCAAACAAAATTTGGCAAGACTAGTGTAACTTATTAGGGTCAAATGCTACCAGTTTGCACCTGCTCTATCAGAAGAAAATCAGGAAAATTAATGGCTGTGAGCTCAGGCATGCACTGGCAGCTCCGGCTAATTCACCATCACAGAAATGATCATTACAAACCAAGACGAGCAACGGGATTAACAGCAAATGCTTTTGTTCCCGGACAACATGGTCAGAATAAAACAAAACAAACAAAAGAGCCACGTCTCCTATATACCCTTAATGCTATTCACTGATGGAACAGAATCTAACTGCTCTCTTAAGACCATTTCTAAGGCGCGGGCTGAGCGGCAGCATGCAATGCCATAGTGCCGGAGATCAGTCGGAGGCACAAATCTGACTCCCCACTGAGATTTAAGAAAGAAGATGAGGAGTTTGAAGATTCTGGCTTAAATGCAAGCGAATGAAGAAGTGAATAGGGAGTGCCTTGGAAGAACAAGTGTTTCATGACCTAAACTTTTGCTAGGGACTGAGAATAAACTCACCCGGTTCCAGTGGAGAGGTAAAAAAAACAGGCCAACTTATTAACAGTGCAGGATCTAATTTGTTTGCAAGTATCTCTGGCAGCCTAATTCAGCAAATATGTGGCAAAACACCCTGAGGTCAGAGCTACTATTTGTTAAAGGTAAATAAAAGATGCAAGCAGGTTTTTCTGGATAATATGGGAAGGAAGATTAAAAATAAAAAGACAGAATAAATAAATTATTCTTATCAAACTTAAAGCTCGCTCACTTAACAAACTCCTATCTGATTTGTTTTAATGATATTTATTACACCATCAAAAACCAGTTTAGCAGAGAGCTGGCATTATGCAGCTAATAAATCTGTTTCTGAGGAATGTGGTGAAATTTATACAAGTAATTATCTAGGTAAGTCTATCCAAGGCTCTTTCTCATCATTGCAATGTCTAGAGGGAAAATAATAATAAAATAATGATAACCACAATTATTATTTATTACTACTACTATGATTATGGTAGTGCCCAAAGATCCCAATCAGCATCTCAGTAATTAGAATTAATTCTGTCAGGCACTAGTTCTTTCCCACTCAGCTACAGGGTGTTGCTAGTGCTTTTCCATGGTATAAGTAGAGCCATCCTGTGCTCCAGACATCAACGAAAGGTAATATATTGCAACACCTATGGCCACAATATACGCGGGAAAGGGCAGGTAGCTCTTCTCACACATCAATCCCTGCCCACACCACTCTGCAGAACTGCTCGGAGCATTTCAGTCACTAAAGCTTAGTGCTGTGTAAGCAAAAAGGGAGATTGTGATCTGATATGATCATAACGTGGTCATATTAATTCAAATTCATTATCCCAATCCTGCAGTGGCTAATCCTTGACGATTTAAATGAAAGGAAGCAAACTGCTGATCCCTGGAGCTAGCTGTGAGCACGCTGGAGTCATAGATTAGATTACCCTTGTTTTAGGGCAAGACTGGCTTTTGGAAGTGGCCCAAAAATGACAGCTTTCAAGAACATGGCTCTGGTTTCTATGCTGTGGAAGTTTTTTTTTGTTGTCTTTGATCCATTTAGCTTGAACTGCACCTCGTTAGATAACTGTTCCCTTTCACCCCTAAATTTCAACAGAGTCAGGTCTAGACAGGGCTGTGAGATCTAAGTAAATATAGGTAGGTCACCCACACTGGCATCTTATGAGTGGTTGTATGACAGCTGCATGGTTTGCAGATAGGTCTAGCTGGAGCAATAGAGGTGATTAGTCTGTCATTCCTTGGATAAGATTTGCAGGATTTGTAGTTGTGTCTAGAAATTATGTGAGTGAGAAGCCCAAACTACAGTAAATAGAGATGCTGTCAATGAGGGAGAGGAGTGAGAGGTTAAGTGATTCTTCTTGGTGCCTCTGCAGCCACTACGAGGCAGAATCTTAATTTCTGTGCTGCACCTTGAGACTTGAAAAGGAGCCTTTCTGTCCTCTTTGCCACAGTTTCTCTTTCGAACAGAGCACATCAATCTGTCCCTTCTCTCAGAGCAGTATCCAGCCCAAGCTGGACTCACTCTCCTAATCCACGGCCGCGCTCGGCAGGCTGGAAATAGCCAGGCCGTGAGGTTTGCTCTGGGCTTTGTGGCAGTTCCTTAGCCTGGCAGCCCGGCAACACCACTGAATATTTGTAAGCTGCAATTCATTTCTGTAGAAGACCATGCATATTTGCTTGGTGAAAACATGTTTTCCAAGGGCTGGCAGCTGCAGGATTTGGAACCCAGCAAGCAGCTGGGCCAGGCGGGCGGGAGGGCGGCCACAGAAAGGGGCTGCCGAAAGCAGAGAGTTGCTTCCCATGCCAGTGTTTTGTGCCCAACACACAGCAATTATCAGGCCCTCGTTTAAGAGAAAAATGTTGCCCATGGCATAATTTACACCTGCATCCTGGCAGTAAAGGGTGACAAATATTTTATACTCCCATTCCCATAGATTCCTTTAAATAGTTTAAGAGAAACCACTGGCGCTGTATGTCTATGCACAACACACCTCTGCTGGCACCTGAAACAAACGTATTTTTAACTCCCTATTTCTCTGTTTTCAAAGCAATATTAAAATTTGTTTCCACATTCATTCTGTTCTACAATGGGGCTGGAGCATGCAGATGTAGAAATGCTGCCTGCTCCTCTCCCAGAGTTAAAAGCAAGGTTCTTAATAAGCAAGAAAACACGAAGGGGTCACCAAGAGTAGATTTTTCTTTCATCTGCTATTTCTCATTTTGGGCTTTTTACAACGTAAACAAGAACCAGACAGTCTGTTTTTCAGACACCTAAATGCTTTTGCAGTTTTGTCAGACTGTTTCAGATGGATAGTGGCAGGTTTCTCTGTCTTGCATCCAAATGCTGCCTTTCCACACAATGGTGTAAAATACAGAATGACATCTCTGTCTTCAGTGTAGGCGTAAAGCAAAAGGAACTTGGTCCTCTCACCCTAAATGCTTTACTTCTCCCGCCCTCCTGCCCTGACTTCAAGCCCTCAGAGAGCATATGCAACCCTGTTTTAGAAAAATAAAATAAAATAAAATAAAAAAAAGAGGCAAGGTATCGTGGAAAAGCAATTTGGCCATGAAGTCACTGGCTCCGCTCCTTAGAAAAAGGATGAACATAGTGTTGCCAGATGATGCTGCATCAAAAATGCTTGCTTCTGGTGACCAAATCTCTCTGTTTATGTGACTTACTTGCTCTGTGTTAGTGGAGTCAGGCAGCCAGGATGACTTCAAGATTAGAAAGCATCATTAAAATAAAATATTTTCAATATCTTTTTGATAAAGCTTGTAGGACAGGGACTGTGTATCTTTAGTAACTGACCACAGAGAAACAGAACTAAAGCCTGCTTATGAAAGCCAGCATTTCATCCAGGAAGAGACTTTTATGTCAAGTGCTTCCTATTATTAATGTCATATTTGGTAGAGATTCCAGCATTTGGGTTGGGTTAAGAAGAAGAAAGTAGCAAATTGAAATGTTCCCCTGAAACTGTCTTTGTTATGGAAATATCAGACAGTTCATTTATCCAGCAGATAGATTTGTATCTCAAATACAGCTGGAAAAAAAAAAGATGCCTCTTCATGGGATTTTCCATTCCATTCTTTCTTCCAGAACACATACTTCTTCCACCATTCTTCTAGGACAGATATAAAGACACTGAGTCCATTTCTCTCCTCCCCCAAACGAAGAATGGTTTAAATAAGAAAATCTGTGCTCTGCAAGAGGGGCATTTTGGACATGTTTTGTTTTCAACAGACCCTGACCTCCTGACCTATTTCTTTCTTTCTGTGTACATATATAAGCATATGTATGCGACATTCAGACAAACATTAGTTTCCAGAAGGAATCATTCATGTACTTTTAGCCAACTGTGATTCAGGCTGGGTGACTGGCCTTTCTCTCTGGGCAATGAAAAATGAGCACTTCCAGAAGGCAATTCATGCTATTTATCATTAGGTGGGATGAACTCCCTACAGACATTCCTGTCTTCCCTCACCACTACAGAGGAAGCCTAGACAACCATCTTAGGCTGGATCTCTGAAGGAAGCAACGTAACATCCATCATAAGTTTATACTCTAAGCAAACCACCTTGTCTCTCTCTTTAATAGTAATGAGCGATGGCTTCCTCCTACATCTCACATCGTAGACACCTATTTTATGGTGAGAGGACTTGCCTCCTGGAGAGGTCTATCTCCCTCACTACAGACTATAGCAGTAGTCAAGATGAGGTCAGACTAAACCTGCCTTAGATGGCAATTTTGGGTCTAAATGTTGGTTGACTAACAGAGACAAGCACCCATCAAAGCTGTAGAGGGATTTCCTACCTGCCTGCACACAGGCACCTGAATTAGGTGAAAAGGCTCTTTCTGAAAGCCTTCAAGGTGCTTCTCTTCATTGCCTGCACCATAAATTAGGCCCTTGCTTTGGGAAGGCTGATTTCTTAAGTACCTAAAATATAGGTTCAAATTAGAGGCCAAAGTCAGACAGACTGGAAGCAACCGTGGTTGGTGGTGCGCTCAAAATACATAAGATGGCATTTAGGGGACAGAACTCTATTCCAGCTGCTATTTATCATCCGTGTTCTCCTGAAGTCCTACATTGCAGTAATCTTGTATGGGTCACAGTTTAAAGAAGCTGACTAACCACATGATTTCCCTAAGCGCAGATAAAGTCTATCAACTCCTCTATATGCTCTATGCCTGAAGGAGCAAGCTGTAAGGCTAAGTACTCAACTTCATACCTGTCACAAAGTAAGCTCAAATATTCACCTGAAAAAGAATATACCTTAAAGAGGATTTTATGAAGAAAACTTAAGGAAACCTACCACTCCCCAAATACGTTTAATATTGTATAAAATTGTTCCTGAGGTTGTTAGCTATAGCCCTATAGCCCTGAGGTTATTGCAGGACCAGTCTTGGGCACGCACCCATCTTCACACCCCCCCCTCCCTCCCCTGCACCTCACTTTCCTCTCTTAGTAGTGAGCACTGGAATAAGCTGCCCAGGGAGTTGGTGGAATTACCATCCCTGGAGGTGTTTAAAAAATGAGTAGATGTAACACTAGGCTATGGTCTAGTGGTTAGGGAGATGTTGGGATGAAAGTTGGACTCGATGATCCTAGAGGTCCTTTCCAACCATAATGATTCTGTGATTCTATGAGCACAGTGAACTGGAACAGCCGTCAGGAACATTTCACATCTGCTGTTCCTAATGCACCTAATCCTTTTTAGATTATTTTGCACTGAAAAGAACTTAGATTGTTTTTTATGGTTAGCTGCTGTTGGGAGGGAGATGAACATCAACTCCTGGCTTAGGCTGGAGTGCTGCACAGCTCCTGTGGGGACTGGTTAACCCACCTCTAAGAGCACAGTGCTTGGTATGGTGCTGAGCTTGGGTTCCAGACTGGACTAACCCAACCTCAAAAGGGTCATGATCATATATTTAGAAGACAAATCACGTGGAAAAAAAACCCTTTTCTGGATGAGGACATAGCATGTTGCAGGATTAACCATTTTCTGAGAAGCTAAGGGGGTTTCAAAGTGCAGTCTCATTATATTGCTTCATAAATAATAAATAACTTTAGAATTGTTTTGGTCAATCAAACCTGGTTACCATCTTTTCACTATAGTGCAATAAAAATAACATTCTTTTTCCTGTTATGACTAATTCTCATCAAATAGCCTTCCTCAAGATGGGCAGTAACTCTAGTTCTATTATGTTTTTTGTCTATATTCTGGGCTTTTTTTGAGGAAGGGATAATTGATTTTATTTGGTTTTGAACATTTGCCTTTTATTCTTTTGGGACACTACTTGCTATTCTACCATCAGATACTAACTCCAACACACAGTGGAATCAATGGCAGAACATGAGGTTAACAATAACTAGCCTGTGGCAAAGAACAGATGAAATAAATACTCTGAAAGATATTTTTCTGTATGTTTATATGGATGCACAGAGTACCTTCATGAATAGATCACCTTCTCATTGACATTTCTGGTGCCCCATTGATGCCTTCAGTTGGAATGGCAACAGAGTTTAACCCTAGCATGTGCTGATTGAAATGGTCTTTATATTATATTTAATATAAAGAGATCTCTTTTACTCTTTAAGAAAAACTGCCATTTCTTGTTTTGATTTCTGTAATAACACAAAGAGTGCAATATAAATCACATAAGGCTTTAAGTACTATCTCAAAGGAACTACTAACAAATATCAGGAGAGGATTCTAGATGTATTGTATTTATAAACATACTGACTCTGTGAACCATAATGATTCTGTATTATTAAGGGCATGATCCTACAAAATGCTGAGTGCCTCTCACAACTCAAGTCCTTGACTTTCATTGACTTCATGGGGTTTCTAAAAGAAGTAGGTTTTACTCTGCAAGTGTCCTCTAAAAAGCAAGTCTTTAGAAATTCCACCCCATCACCCTGAGTTTATTGTCTCGTAAGACACATTTGCCCAGTTTACAGGTGAATATTTATTTTTCTCACCTGACAGTTTTGCAAACTCAACCAGACATCAAGCTGGATTTTTCCTTATTTGAGCATCATCATCAGTAATAAAGGTATTTTTGCCTTGGATACATCTGTGCAACTCCATTAGCCTTCAACAAGGTTACATGTGTGCGATTGAGGTTATATATGGAAGACAACTGGGATGGAGAGACCTGACTGTGGACACAAATCGACCTCTGGAATATTTATTGCTGCTGATGATGTGAAAGAAGGCAAAAAGTGGTGAGGCTGGCAAATGGGCTAAAACTACCTTTTTCTTCCAATTCATGCGAGCCTTATGTGAGCAGCTGAAAGACAATAGGGTTTTGCTTTCGTAGTCTGTTTACAGAGCATTTTAAAAGGCTTGGGCTTTTTGGTTTTGTTTTAAATGAGTTCATATCAGAGCAGTGTTCAATCTAAAGTGTATCTCCATTTGATAACTAAATAATAAAGCAGCAAGATTCCTCAGTGTACCTCTAGAAATAGATGCTGCCTGGTGACTTCTGCACGCAAGCAGATGTCTTTGCAGCAAAAGCCAAATGACAGTCTTTGGCCAGTCAGTTACTGGATTTCTGTAAGTTGATTCTAAGATTTATCTTTCCCTGTATCACCCTTTCCCCTATTACCCTAAACAGTATATACTCTAGCCTTAACAATTAAATGATAATGAGCAGACAGAAAGAAAGTACAGGAGAGATCTGGCATAGCTACAGTTAGCAATCATTAGATTTACAGAGGGGAAAAGACATGCTTCCTAGGCCAACATATTTTTTATGAATAATTGATAAGGCAGTCAGCACAGTTATATCATAGAAATGTAATATATATCCATAATTATAAAACCAGCTTTGTGCAAAAGGACATAATACACTGAAAGGAGATACCAGCCAATATGCCATCCTGAAATAAAATACAGTCACTAGTGTGTTAGTTGGCAAAATTTAAATAAGGATTTGAAGCAAGCAAAATGTTCTTTAATCCCATTTTTTAGCACAGTCCAGGCTCAGTCTGCTCAGGAAAATACTGCAAGGCAAAATCAGCAGCTGCATTAATTTGCTGATGATTGAGAGAAAAATGAAAGTTATCCTCATGTTTTTTTTCTCCCTACTTGCTACTCTAACTTACTAATAATACGAGAGTACCAATTTATTCCTATACGAGTATATGAAGCATACAAATTGAAAAATCAATGTAATGGAAAAAAAAGATTATCATGCACTGTTTAGAATCAATCAGCTAGAAACAGAGGGGGAAAATGCGAAGGTGGAGACATGATGTTTAGAAAATGTACATATTGTATCTACCCTAAGCTAGAGCATTTGTAGGAAAAAACTACCCTTAGTCTAACATGCAGACTGAGCTATATTTTGACCAGAAAATCGTCTTATTTCCAATCTTTTATAGAGAAATTTATCAGTTGTCTTTTCTTCTTTGAAAAGTCCCCAAATAATAAAAATATCAATCCCTTTGCCCATAAAAGCCACACAAAAGCATGTAACAAAGACTTCAGGGTGAAGGGATTATGATACTGAAAATGCTTTATTAGCACAACGTCTCAGCATTGTTCACCAGAACGTTGGTGGCTTTATTGTAGCCTGAAGGACAGGCTGTTGTCACATGTGACAGAGTCCCTTGAAGACATTAACAGCAATAGTTTTCAGTTGTGGTCTGAATCACCATTAGTAGCTGAGTTTAAATCTTAGATCTCTCAGTGGTGAAACAATTTCTTCAGCCCAAACCGGCCTCTACTCATCAGAAATAATTACACTGTACGAGTCAGATGTGTAACAAATGGGTCTGAGTCTCAGTTTGGAAATACATTCAGAGGAGGTGGAAAGAATGGCTACTGGCTCTGTGACAGGAGATTCAATCTTCATAAACCTGCAAGAGAGGGGAGGAAAAAAAAGCGACACAAATGCGCCCTACAAAAGAACAGAGCAGATCACAGCTGGAAGGAAGGCAAACCTTTTAATCAGGTCCTTGAAATACAAGCTGCAGGAAGCTAGAACATTTTGGTGGACTTCAAACTCTTTGCCTTCAACAATAATTTTCAGGTCTGTAAACTCTTTCGCTCTGCGTTGCTGGTTCAACTCCTTCAACATTTCTGCAGAACAGAGAAGACAGACAGTGCCAGGGTTCCCATTAAGAGTTTTTTATTTTTACTTTTTACTTTTCAATTTTTTTTTGTAAAGAAGTAGAGAAACAGGAAACAACTGATATTTTTGTTGGTAAGATTGGCTCAACACAGACAGTCAGAAGTTACAAACATAACATATTAAAAAAAGAAAAAGAAAAAAGCAGGAACCAGTAGGTCTAAACAACAGAAATATATATACAGAAAAAAAGCAAAACCAATCCTAAATTTGGAAGGGTTAAAAATGAAAACAAAATATTTCAGCATCAGCAAATCAGAAACACAGAGAACGCTTTATCACAGAAAAGTTAAAATAATTTGTTATAATAAAAATCAAGAGCTAATGAATTTCTATCCAAATGCCAATAAGTTTTGAACATACTAGAATAATATTAGTAAAAATATGGTATTATGATGCAATATGAACTGGATATGGGTCAAAATAATAAAACCACAAGACCTGCAAAAATAACTTATCCTTAACATAGTAAAAATGTGTTAAGCCTCTCACTTAACAGAATAAAACAGTACTTCTAAATAATATATAAATTACAGTGCATAAAAAATTAGCCAAATTATCAGTGCATCCTGCAATATACCACAGCTATACAGACTACAATTGTATATGTTTCAGAATTAGCTTAAAAGCATCCTTATGATAAAAAATAATCTCATGCAGAGAATAAATTACTGCCTTTTATAGCAATTCCCATTTTTTGCACTCCAAGGATTTTTATCATCACAGCATTTTTATTTTTTCGCCTTCAATGGCTTCATTTACAGCAACAATCAACTTTCACACATCATGAAAGAATCATAATGATTAAAATAACCTATGAAAGTGTTTCTATCCTGCAATAAAGTACCTACCTTGTGTGATGCCTCCTTTTATAAAGCCTAGTGGTACTAACAGAATGAAATAATAGCGTGTCACGTCTTCATGCGTGGATGTGAACTACTATGCAACCTACATGTTTTATATGCTGGCTGGACTTTTAAGGGTAAGACTTCCCTCCAACTTTGCAGACCAAAGTGGCTATCAAGATGAATAATATACTTTTCACCTGGGCAATAGTCTGGTGGTTTAGAAGCCAGTGATCAAGAAGATAAAAGAGCTGATTTTAAATACTAACGGACTTTGGTTTTATTTTATGTTTGCAATAGGTCAAGGTTCTCATTTTCTCAGTGTAACACCCTTCACACTTTCCTCTTCAGACTGGTCTGTAAATCAACAACAGTTCTTTACATGGAGTCCCTCCTTACACCAAGTAAGAGGGGCCTGCAGAGCGTGTAGCTATAACTATGTTTAATGTTGGGCTCAGGCACTGGGCTGCCAAAGCATCGCCAAAGGGCCTTACGGTGAAATGAAGACACAAATAATCTTTGTGTTCTCCTGCTTCCCCAGTGAAACTCAACAGGAACAGTTTCAACGAAGCACTAGTGGTTAAACAAGATGAAAACATGCAAATATACAACTGCTGCGTGAGAAGATACTGAAGTTCTCCCAAGCCCCAACATCCGTGGTGCACATTTGTCAGGCCTAAGTAAATAAATGTCACCTTGCACATTTATGTCTATTTAATAGAAACACAGTAGTGTCTGAAAGGCTAATTATTCTGTGCTGAAATGGGTCAGTGCTCTCCGGAGAGCAAGCAGATCATTAGAGAGGGCACAGAAATAAGCAGGTTTGTGTCAGATCTATAATAGGGGAAAATAAACCACTCTGTCCTGTGGGTGCCATAGCAGGGACTATTTTTAACAAACTCATCTGAACTAAAGTACAATGATACATTTTGAGCAAAACTTAAAACAGGAACCGAATGTTCACTCTTCTGCAGGAAGGCTTCAGGCTTTTGCTGGAGGTGTGGTGCCTAAAATCTGACTGGGCCGTGAAAGCTTCAGACCTCAGTTAAAGACCAAGGATGCTTTGGGCACAAGGGATGTTCTACCTGACTCCACGTCAAAGTGACAGGAACAGCACAAGGTGCTTTCTTAGCTGCATATTTAAGGAGCTGATTTTTCTGCCCCTTTTCACATATGAAAGACTTCTTTTTTTTCTGTCTTAGTCCATTTTCCTACTTTCACTTACAGCTACTACATTTTCCTCCCGATCAATTTTCTATCATTTCACTTTTGTTTTCTGTCATTCCCCTTTTCAAATTTGCCCAACTACTGTCCTCCATCCCCATCTGCACTTTAAGTTCCTATTCAAGATCCTTTTCTCTAGTATCTGTGGCAGCCCTTTACAATCTTCCTTGCAGAAGCCTTTCAAGACAAGTGCTCCAACCAGACTAAGTCATACAAGTTTAAGATTACACTTACACAAGGGGTCAATCTCCATCTCACCTCATTCCACTTCCTCCTTTTAAAGCTCATGATCAATTACTCTTACTGTTCAAAGAGCACAACTGTACAAATAGCTACCACATAGATGGGTCCTGCACTCCAGGAGAGGAGAGGAAACAGGCTTTAGTTGCACTCCGAAGAGGCTGGGGGTTTCTGGAGGTGAGCTCAGGTTAAGCAGGACAATAGTGACCATCCCTGAACTCATGATTGTGACCAAGATTGCCAAATAACAAGACACAAAGTTCAGCTACTGCACCTATAGATGTTGTACTTTCTGTGCTATCTCCAGTATTGTGAGAGCTGGTTTGAGCATCTAAGTCCCCAGACGGCTCCCTCAGGTAATGAGCTGATTACTTGGACTTTACTGAGCACCCTTTAATTACATCCAGTCCTGCAGTTCCTGGGCATGGTTTCTATCTATGCTCTTTACACGCCTTGGTGTGCTTTATATTGCACACATTCATTATGGGATGCAAACCAGAACACACAGATCTGAGCAGCTGTGCAAATAGGCTCGTGAAACCCCAGAAATCAGAACAAGCCCAAATTGGAGACCGAAGCTCCTCTTTATCCTATAGACATTTGGAGGCCATAATTCTTTCCTCGCCCCCCTAACTTGTTATAGTGCGCTCCACAGAGAGATGACTATGAACAGTCCTGTATTTTTTGTATTTCAGTTTCTGATCTAAAAAGAGGCAGGTGGAGAAGAGGAGGAAGTCAGGAGACTGCATTGATTCATCGATCTTCCTCGCCGAGGCTCCTTTGTATTACTAAATAACTAGCAGGCATTAGTATTGGACACAAGGTTATATCAGAACGGGCCCTCGCTCTGAGAGTATTGGTGATGCTCACACTGTGCTTAGCCAGGCATTAATGATTTATGAGGACTCAGGATGAGTTGCAAAACAAATTTTTTCACCAGGTAATAATGCCTGCCGATGAGTTGTAAAAGGAGAGACAACACAGTGCAGTCCTGGCAGTGAAAAATTATCTCAGCTGTCTCCTGCTAGTCCCTCTTCTGGGCAGCTCCTAATTTTCAGCGTTTCCTCCAACAAATGGAATTTCCTGAAACCTTCAGAAAGGGATGTGCTGGGAATTTCCTAGTGGTTATTTATTCCTCTAGTTTCTTTGTTCTTACAAAGGGTTTTTCTACGGTTTTTTTTGCCCATTTTATTTTTTTTTAAGAGTTCCAGGTAAAAATGAAGTGCAAGGACAGTTAAGATGCAAGGTTTCAGCAGGATGGGCACTGATACTCCCTCTCCTCAGTGAATCACAGCAAATGCTCTCACATCTGTAGTGCAAGGACTTTCCTTCCTGCCCCAGGTACACACACGTTGGGACTGTAGAAACCAAGCCAGTCTTTTCTGTCTTCTTCATCATTACTGATGCTAAATCATTCTCCATCAAAGACTGCTTGAATGGTTTCTTCATGAAATAAGTACACAATAGAAACCCCCATGTTCTTCCATAATTACATGAGCCATGTAGAGGTAGAACCTAAAGGGGACTTGACCTGAAACCTGCAACTGAACATCTCTGTGGAGCTTGTGAAAAGAAGCACTTTCTATCTTGCTGTTATCAGCCTTCATATCATTGCTTGGGGGCATTTAAACATAATTATATTGAGAATCCCAGAGACAATATGAGCCAGAAGGTGTGAGTGACTTTCCTCAGGTCAGGAACAGAGCCAGGAAGGACTCAGAAGCTTTGATTCTCAGTCCCCAGCTACATACATCACACTGTACTTTCTCCTTCTTAATTAATGGACAAATTACAAATTAAACTGAAGAGCCCACAAGCCTTGGACCAAATGTAGGACCAAGAACAACTGCGTTAATTGTGTAGGTCAGGTAAAGGGAACAGAAGTTACATAGTGAATCTTTTTTAAATTACTTACTATCAGAAATAAAAATGAACAAGGAACTTATTCCCCAAGTTTATTTATTCTGTATTTCAAGCACAGCGGAGACTAGATACCCAGTCAAAGATCCTCTCTAATGCACACTCCTGTGGCACAATGGAAACTCTCAGGTTTATTTCCACTTCTAATGAAGATCTCTTTACTGAAATTCTAGTAGATAAGGCTTTAAAAGGGGGCAACAAGAGCTGAAATATAATGAGCTGTGAAATATGGGAGAACATTTTTTACAAACAGTATTTTTTAAAATTTGCTTGAAAAAAACTAATGTATTATAAAACTGCAAAGGGTGATTGATGAAACATCACTAATTATTCTTGTGAAGAACATGCAAGAGACCAATGCTTGCCCAGACAGCCTCACGCTTTCATGATTGGGACAGAAAATGTGGGAAAGTCAAGAAAGGTTACCAGAAGGAAAATCCTATTATTTTCTTGCCTTAATAAGCAAGGAGATTAATTCCCAAGGTTATGCTCTAGTTATGTAAACCAAGCATTTTAACCATTAAGTGCCAGCACTGCTCACACTTGCTCGTTTTAATAGATAGAGCATGTGTAGATACATGAAATTGAATTATGAAGCAAAAGACCTAGCAGCTGGAGTTACAAGTGATGGGAAAGTGTGTACCACAGAGAACCCATCCTACTGAACCACACAAGAATCCATGATTTGTTGCCAATTTTGACAAGTGTCTCTTTTTCCTCACTGCAACTGCCACAGACACACAGAGAACCTGAAAGCCTGGAGAGTGCCACAATAAACTGCTCCATCTACCCTCATCATACATAACTTGAAGCAGCTGTACAGAGAGGTAATAACTAAATGCCTAATTGCCTTAATGAGCAAGTCTGATGAAGTTATGCAGACACACTTGGCATTGAGCGGCTGAGGCTGCTCTCCACTCCTCTGAGGCTTCTTAACGCTGCAGACCAACTACCACTGAACATCATTCCTTAGGGTCTCCCATGACTATCAGGCAGGGGGCTAGTTAGTGCCCAGCTGACAAATACACCATCAACTATGGCAGCTTACACGTGGTGTGAAGACAAATACACACCTCTGGAGAACAGCTTCCTACTCATGACCAAGGATAAGAAATCATAGAACCATAGAATGGTTTGGTTTGGAAGGGACCTCAAATATCATCTAGTTCCAACCCCCCCTGCCATGGCAGGGACACCTCCCACTAGACCAGGTTGCTCAAGGCCCCATCCAACCTGGTCTTGAACACCTCCAGGGATAGAACACCCGCAACCCCCCTGGGCAACCAGTGTCTCACCACCCTCAGAGTGAAGATAATAGGTCCCTATCTTTTGGCCTGAAACAAAATAGTAATAGAGAAAAAGGGGGAATGAGTGAAGCCTTGCAGGAATCATTCACAGATGAGGATATCTCAGATGCTGTCTTGTGATTTTCAGTATCCTTTCTATATTCAACTTCTGAATTGTATGCGATGGGGAAGGCAGATGAATGGTGAAATACTGTGAAGTGCCAAAGCTGTTAACGGCTTGGGATGGAGGTACAAAATACTGTTGTATGATTCTGATGTGCCAGCCCTCCTCTCCCAATCTGTACTGATTATGTAGTTTCCACAGGATGCCATCCTGTCCCAAAGGCATCTGAAAATGCTTGACTGCTTGTGGCCATCTCCTGAATATTTTGCTTTCATAAGCCCTTAAGCCAGATGAAATGAACTAAGAAAAGTTCAATACTGACTCCAGGAGCACCACAGCCCCACAGCACAGGCTGAGTGAGGCCAAGCCCTATGAGTCTCTGCTACCCAGCTACACTCCCCAGTGAAGATGGAGCATATGCTGATGGAGAGGTATCACTGCTGACACAGCTACACCAACCTCCAAACAAAAGGCAACGAGAGTCATCTTCTGCTAGGTTTTGTCAGCACAGCAATGTGAAACGTGAGGTGTGAAGTTGTCATGCTCAGAGATGACGCAGCTATGGCAGCAGGACTTCGTAGTGCAGACCAACCTGTCTAGATCTTAGTCTTGTTGACACTGATATTCACCTGTGCTGCTAAAGAAAACAGTAACAGATGCTGGAGAGTGGGAAAAAATTTTTAAATCCCATACTGAACGACACATATGTGGCTGTACATAATAATTCTACTCAAAGGATTGCTGACAATGAGATGCCTCATTGCACTAAACAATTTTTTGTTGTTCACATACACAAATTCTTTTCACCTTATTATGATGAGAAAGGGTCAACAAAGTCAGCTGTGGTGATTACTCACTTGAGGAAGACAACTACAACTCTATGTGTAACTGGAGCCTTTCTAAATATATTAAAAACTCAGTGAGGTCACCATATCATGTTTCGAAACCAATTTTCAGGCTATTATCATCACTAGAACAGACATTAGGAGGTACCTCAGGGATGCCTTCACACATTACAGAGCTGATATTTCCCTATATTAGGCTGTAGAACTATTTCAACATATTTTCTGACTGTATTCAGAAATGAACAACATGCCTAGTTTTTAGAAAATCTACTTTAAAAATCAACTTTGGGGAGATTTCAGTATCACAGTTATGCATAAAAATAATTTTAAAAGGGAGTTTGGGGGCTAGAACACCTTTGCTGTTTTGATTTATAAGGTAATGTCTTCTATGGTATCCATGCCTGCTAATTTATAGTCATACAGGGTTACAAATGCACAGTGAGCATATGTGACTGGCTTTGGAAATGAACTGCATTTACATTACATATATGGATGCAAAGAATGAAAAAAAGTACAGACACAATCTGATGATCTCTTTCCTTCTCCAACACAGACTGTGAGCCATGTAAGGATAAGAAGACCAAAGGATCCAGCATAAAAATACCCACAGAGATATTGAGATAAAGATGCAGCTTCCTAAATCAGGATATCAGGATCTGCTTTTTTTATTTTTCCTTAGGATTCACCCCTGATTAAATATAAAGTTGACTGCAGACTGTTCTATATTGGCCAAGGCAAATAAACCTCAGGGGATCCCAGTAAATTGCCAGCCTGGCCCCCTGTTCCATACATAACATGACACTATTTCAGTTAGCACTGTAACTTGATTTCCAGGCAGACAATAATTTTCTCTGGAGACAAAATGAGAGAGAGAGAGACAGACAGAAAGAGAAGGGAAAGAAAAATCCATGAGCACTAGAAACGCAGAATAGCCCAGATTCAAAGAGAAATTTAGTTCTGATTGTTTTATTTACCAGCAGGCAGCCCTGAATATCAATACACACTTAAGGAAAAGCTGAAATATTTATTACTACGTGATCTGGGATGGATTCAGTATTATCCTAATTGCTTGTAGCAGAAGACTAGCAGATAGCTTTTAGACCTTTTTGATCTCTTTATGTGGTGCAAGGCATTAGCTAAACGTTTCCTAGTTTTGAAGGCTTTGAACAAGAAGCACCCATCTGTGAAAGCGATAGTGTAATCTACAGGCTCCCCGACACGTCAAACGCTGGCCAGTTTTGGTGGTGTAAGAACAAAAGCTGCAAATTGTATATTAAGAGCCATCAGTCACAGCCGCCTGCGCACGCAAACAAAGCGCCTGCCTTCCAAAAGAAGAAAATAAGGAAAGACAGGTTTCTGAAAATAAATCAGCGATGCATCCACGATGAATTGTGTGTACTAGAGTAAGAAAGAATAAATAAATACCACTATAAGGTGTAACACCTGACAACCAAGGACTTCAAAGCACTTAATATACATTAATTATCAAGGGGTGGGGGTTCCTCTGCCCATTGTAAACAAAGGCAGGGCTGCCCAGCTTCAACAGGGGCAGGGCTTAGTTTTTTCCTAAAAGGTGTGTAAGTGTAATCAACACAATTCTTTGAAATAAATGCATGTTTATTGACCAATGGTAATGTACTTATTTTCTAGCATTCGTAAACTGCAGCATATTATGCCTAATGAAAGCAAATAAAACCAACTCAAATCTTTGGCTTTGAAATCTCACCATTTTAGAAGCTCTTATACATAATCTATAAATAATAAAGTACTAAATCCAAATATTTAGGCCTATGTACTCAGTGGATGGCTTAATACCAGGCATATGTTACTCATCGAGTTAAATGCATGTGGCAGCATCTCTTAGTGCAGGGGATATCTCATACGATAGAGGATTGTTCTTTTGGTATAGACTGTGTCTCCACAATGAGTCTCAGTGATTCACTACACTATCAAAACAGACAAGTGCAATCAAATATTCCAAAATAAAAAAAAGAAAATGCTGCCAGTCAACTTTAGGCCCTCCCTTAGGGTACTCTGCACCCACAACTGGTTCCCTGCTCTATAGCTTCAGCACGTGTGGGTGGCTGCACTCAAGTCCACTCAGGATTAAAGAAGTAATTCTAGTAGTTAAACACAAGGCTGATAACTTACCTAAGAACCATAAATAACTACAGATTTGGAAAAAATTATAAATGAGTTAATTTTTGAGCCCCATGAACTTTCGGAACTGGTATCATATGTTAAAAAAGCCATAATTTGCGTCAGATTTCCTTTGAACATCTCCCTACTTATATTATTTTCAAATCTCTAGATTCTAACTGTCCTAAACATGTGAAAGAGTTTAAAATTGATTTTTTTGCTTCTTTTATAAGCACTGTAAAGTTTTCAAAGTCTAACAGTATTATAGCTGCTTAGGAAATGTTTTGTAAACTGTCCTTCTCACTTCTGCCTAACTCGTGTTTCCCCTTAATAGGGTAAACCTTGATTTTTAAATTTTTATTTTTTAAAAAATTTTTTTGAAGGTATTGTTGTTAATGTTAAGCATTTTTGTATAAATTCTAGCAAAGTCACTTCCTACTATCTGTGTTGCCTGAATAGCGAGTTTGTAGAGTACGGCAAGAGAACATGAGCTGTGACTGGCTGATAATGTAAGAAACCATTTAACTGCAAATGTTGTTCATATTCATAGAGGAACAAGTTATCAGCAAGAGTTTAAGTAGCTGCCTTACCAAACTCAGAATAAAATAAAAAAAAAGGACACTTTTAAGAAATCTGTTGAGATTAAAGGACAAAGATTTATTTAATGAGCATTAGAATTTATGGGCTCTCTAAGAATTAAGCAAGCTTACAAAGACTATTTTGAGAGCTGAATGGCTTTCACATAACGAAGATGGTTGATAAACTGGGCTAAAACATTTCAAATACAAACGAAAACAAAGGGACACCTCAGAAAACACGGTGATTAAGTCAAAATTTCAACTCTGAAGGCAATATACAAATTTCACAATCATTTCATAATCTAAAAATGCTACTAAGACCAATCCGCAAAGGTGCTGTACCTATGAAAGGATGACAACAGGCAATTTTGAATCTAGACAAGCATGAAAGAAGCATGTTTTTCTCCTTCTGTGTAGTTATGGAAACAGAGAGATATAAAACCCCTCCTAACCGAACAAGGGCTTTTTTCCTCTCTCTGCTCCCATCCGCAACTTTACAGCTGTCACCACAAGTCATCCCGCTCTCTCCTGCAAGCCAGCAGGCAGCGAGCAGGCATCTAAGGCGAGGAGAGAACAAAAGAGGCTGCAATACAGCTTCAGTTCAAATGACAGCCTCACCAGGGCTCCAGCTTGCACTGAGAAGACAAAGTTGTAAAGTTTTACGAAAGAATTGAAGTAAATTTCTTTTCTAGAAGTCTTAGCGGGAAATCAAAGATCTATTTTAATTTAAGATACTAGCAGCTTCTCTTGTTAATGACTGAAATATCCAGACCAATAGCTCCCCAACAGTCATCTGCAGGATGACAGGGGTCCATAAAGCCACTTGCACTGCTCTGAAAAGCTACAGATAGAGTAAAACATTAACTGTTTCCAGTTTCGAACCTGAGCGTTAGTGAAATGTAAGAAACGTCAAGGGCTGACAGGTATCTTTGAGAGAAGTTGTTGAAACTGTGCAGATCTGGAGAGGGGACGTGCTATGGCTTTAGGCAAATGGAAAATAATGGGATCTAATTTAGATAGAAGATTCTTGATGGGAATTGATTTGTTTGCCTCACAATGAAAATCAGAAATGCGCTGACGTAGATGATGTAGAAATGTTCTCTGGTACACTGGACTTAACGAAAGTCACATTAGTATCCCCATTGATTTGTTCCTTGGTCTTCAACTAGAATACAATCTAGTGTGCCGAATTTAAAATGGAAATAGATGTCCATCCATAAGCTACTTTACTGATCCGTGACACACTAAAACACAGCTTGCTACTAATTTGGAGAAGAGGGCTGCCTTTGAGACCCTCCCAAAGAGCAGATGCTTTCTTGCAGCCTCCAATTCAGTGATGACATCTCCAAAAAGAAACATACAGAACTGGAAATGAAATAATCACTGCTTATTGTCCGTGGTCTCTTTCATTTCTATTTTGCATTCTTCAGGAACAAACAGTTGGTGATCATTTACTTTGTCTTCAATGATATTTTGCCCTGTGACACAGAGGAGAACCTGATGTCTTTAACTAGTGTGAGCTGTGTGTCTGAACTGGTTTCAGGAGAGATAATTATTATAATTCCATTTATCATTTCTCATTTCTCTAGACCATTAATTTTCATCTATCATATACATATTTATGAAAATGGGGGTACTTCTAATTAACTATATGGTATTAGCAGTTTACATGTACAAATGAACAACCCTGGGAACAAACTCATTAAAAATCTATAGCTGAACTTCAAAGGCTTCAGGATTTCACCTCTCGCGTACTTGCCCTCTCCCCGCTCCGGCAGCAGAAGGCTAACACGTATTTAAAAAGAACAAATATCTACCTGTGCAAAGCTGCCCTTTACGTTTCACACAAAATGTCAATATTGCAAAAGTTGGTTTTGTCTTCCCAAGTATCTGCGACCCTTTCTGTGGACAGAAGATTTCACAGACAGCATTTTAAAGATTAAAATTGTTCTTTTTTTTTTTTTTCATACGTACATTTTTGCGTTGCTTAATAAAATGTCATTAATAGTGACAACCACAGTGCTCAAGTCTTGAGGTTAGTTTGGAAGCATTTTTCTAGGTCATTATTTTTAATTAATACAACGAATTAGTATATTTTTATTCAAAATGTCAAACTGTTTTAATTGTAACGCAAATATGAAACGTTAACCTAGAAAATAAGATGTTTCTCTGGTACTAAATAGCAACAACATAATTAAAAGCGTGACATTCTAAAATGAAAATAGAGTATTTGACCATTTTACATCTTAATGAACTATCATATCTACTTGCTATTTACATTTTATTAAACTGGATGATAAATAGAAAATACATTTTGAAATATCATCTCATAGCAAATGTTGGAAATATGTACGTTGTTAATGATGGTTAAGTGACTTTTATAATTAATGTGATTTGGGAAAAACGCTGATTGAAATGGTGTCTTACAGCAAAAAATAGTTTCAAGGACAATTTATTTCAGTGAAGCCACTGCCAATACTACATCAGGCGGCAGCTATTTATCTCTAATCAGAGCTTGCTTTAACTCAGTTACGGCTGTGCAGTAACTAGTGGGGTTAAATGGATACAAAGCCTTTTTAAGTGACACCAGGTGTTTACCAGTTCTAACCAATGCACCAGTTCAACCGAGAACAGAATTTAGTTTCCACTACTGTGCTGTACAACACATCCAGTTATACAGACATGTGCTTGCAATGCCATCAAAGGAGCATTGTTGCTCGATTTCCTGATACTTCTTAATGTTAATTTTCTAGTCAGACTAACTTATGTCTTGGGTTTTGTTTAGTTTTCCTTTTTTTCCTTTAACTACTACATCTTTATTCTTGAACTCCCTCTTGTACACTTGTGATTTTCTCCTAGCAGTATTTTTTTAAAGGTAGCAATATATCATTGAAGAATGTGATTAAGATAATTCGATGCATTCCTAAGGACATTAAATTGCTAGAGTGAATTGTAATTTGGGTAGGCTGCAACCTTTTTAAAGAAATACATAATGCTCTAAGTGCAAAATAAAACTGAAGATGAAGCAGCAGCTCTGGAGTCCTTATCTGCAAGAACTCTAAGAAATGAAAAAAGCCCAGCAGATTTAGATTAAATTTTGCAAAATGTCCAAGGAACTTTCGAGCCCAGGACTTAACAGCCCTTGAAAAATTAACCTATCTATAACATGTCATAAAGAAAAACAGCGATTTCTCCTGAAATAATAGGGTCAAACTGCTTTTGACTAATCTAAGTAATGTCAAAGGTTAAAAAGATTAAGTTGGAAGGAAAGTACCTACTCTGTAAAACAGCCATTCACTGGAGCTTTAAATCTCTGCTTCTTCTGCAGGGAATAGACAACTTCACATAGAAGTAAGACATCCCCTTTTGTAGAAGACTATACAATTCTTGTCTTAATCAATCAAATTTTACATAATTTTAACACCAATCTTTAATTCTGGTTTAAGTGAAAGAAGTCAGAGTTCAGAACTAAAGTGCGAACTCTAGTTATTCTTGTTTTATTCTTCTGTAGTTGATGGACCCAAAAAGTAACCCAAACCAGTTCCTTCATGGTCTTTAATATTCAATCTATAAATGAGAAAAATGAGCGTAACTCTTTAAAAAAATCCGTGGAGTACCAAATAGAGCTTCTAGAAGGGAAAAAGACATTCAGTAAATGACTTGGCTTGACTCTACTTGAAGAATGATCTTTTTCAAGTGCTTTTTGAAAGCAGAAGGACAATCTGGTTGCTGTACACTCACATATTTGGTGGTGCACCCAAACAATGTCTTCCCTATGTCAAAAATTAGAAAGCCACAAAGATTGCCAGTTTGTTGAACTTAAAAAAAAAGTAATTTTTTTAAATATGTAACAAGACAGCTGCTGTAGATTTATATGGAATCTACCGACAAACAAGGCTGTTTATATTTTTGGGTTATTTTCTTTTCTTCTTGGAAGAAGAGGGCCAAGTAGACTTAAGACAAAATTCAGAGAAGTGAAGCTAGGAGTAGTGAAAAGACATCTTGGAGCAGGATAGCCATCAATAAATTAAGATTATAAAGCAAGGAAATAAATTGAAAAAAAAAAGAAAAGGAAAGGACCTGCGAGTTTCAAGGGACTATGCCAAGCCATAGCAAATGGAAGGCGTGTTCTTAAGTGCCAAAGGTAGAGGTCAAGATCATAATGAAAATCTGATATTATCAAATGTGCAAAGCAGGGTTATTTCAAGACTGTGAGAGTGGCAGAAATCAGCCTGCAAATAATCAAAGAGGTTGTTTATGTCATGAAAAGCACATATTACCTCATATACACAGACTAAAAGTGATCCAGGAACATTAATAGCTGTTATGCTGGAGTTAAATCCTTGTAGACCAGGTTAACTCTAAAATAATGCAAGTATAAAAGATTTTTAAAAGTTACACAACTTGCTAAGTGACAGGTATGAAGAGCGAAACCCTCTGCTACATTGGACTTTCCTCAAAGAGACTTTTTTCCTCCCATGAAAACAGAATTTCAACTATGCAGCTGTGGCAGATGTTAGTATATGAATATTTATATATCCAGAGGATATTTTGGTCTACCTCACCAGGCATATTAATATTTGAATAGATTAATCAAAGCACTGAGTTCATGAAGCAAACCGTCCCCTCACCTCCTCATAGATAGATGTGGTTCATACTCTGAATGATGAGATGCTCCTGATGTGCTCAGCCTCAAAGCCCTTGCCTGCATCACCTCAGCAGGTACCTCCAGACCACAGAAGGGAGTGCAGGGCAGCAACCCTGGGTTTTGGAAGTACTCAGGGCACAACAGAAAACCAGCACAACACAGCACTCGGATGTGTGGGCATCGCTAGCTCAGGACCAAAGGCAGATTAATCTGATGGTGCTGTGCTTAAGCTTACAGCTCAACCTTCTTAGAAAAGACTTCCAGCTGTCCCAATGGCCTGCATTTGGACCTTTTACAACAAAGTCCTCCCAGCACAGTAAAGCATGGTATGCCACATCAGCTTAAGTCTCCTCTAACTGCTCTAAATCACCCTTCAGGCATCTGAAGCAAAGCACCACACGTGTCCTGAAGCACTGGCCATAATGGGTTGGTGGAAGCTTCAACAGTAAACCTTAAATGCATTTTTTTCATGGAGCTATAGAAAATTTAGAGTTTGCATGACACCAAAACTTTTTTTACTAAAACTGAACTAAGTTTCTTTCTTAGAAACACATTATGTAGACACACAGACATGAAAGGTGCTGACATTACTGTGGGAGGAATCTAAACAGCATTAAAGCAAGACTATGCTTCAAATTGCTTTTCATGCCTTAAAAACCAGCAAAGGAGAACAAAGCATTGTACATGTCTATTCATTTCTACTAGCCTGGAAAGTAAACATAACTCTTGCCCTTTTATCAGTTTCAAGTTGAAGTACTTAATTTGTATACCCATTTTCAAGTTTATAACTTCATGCATAAGATATACATGCACGGGCAATATATATTGTTAACTCTGTCTTATTTCCCAGTATTAACAGTATCCTGTGTGGATCAATGTTTTTAATAAGAAGAATCACAGCTATCCTTGAGTGACGGGAAAATAACTGAGCTATCTTTATTAAAATCTTTATTCCTTTTTTTTTAAAATGAGATGTGGGGCATTCTTGGGAAATCTACAAAATATTTAAGGAAAACATCTGAGAGGGTTGCTTTTTCTCAAGGCTGGGAAATGCCTGGAAGATCTTTGATGTGTCAGCTTTGACAGTTGTTTCAGTCCACCTCGGATCGCAGTGCAGCAGACGGCGGAGGATGCGATTGCTCTCCTTGCGCTCACCCGTCCCTCAGGTAGAGCACGGGAGAGCTCTCCTCAAAATGCTGCTTATTAAAGTTGAATTGTGATAAACACACTTGCGTGCCTTTACATGGGGTACATATTTTGGGCTGAAATTAATCAAATCTACACTTAGCTGTGTAAAAGGCATTTAGCCTTAACTTCGTTATCCAGGCTCCTTCTGCAGACAGACACCCAGGGAGTCTTCTCGCTTCCTTGGACATCTGTTTCAGCACAGCTGGGTTTCCCCCAGGATTGTCCATCTCTCTCTATTAAGTACAAAGGAAGGCTAGCTGATTAGCTTTGATTAGCCGTCTGCATGTTTCAGCTCCTTTGATCCAGTGGGGTTGACTCTCATCCACTGAAAGGCAGAGATTGCTGAGGACTGCCCACATTGCTCCCAGTGGATGGGGAGCACCCGGGACTGGAGCCACTGGCATGAAGGACCCCATGTGTATTCTGGCAGCTGATTGGGACAAAAAAAGGTCTCCTGGTCTGGGGAAAATCAGCACATGACTTTTTTCAGTATTTGGGAAGTCACCAGGAGGAATTGAAGAGGCTTCTGAAGCCATAAAAGCTCTGAAAGCTCTGAAGGAAGAAGCATGTGAACTGAATGCAAAGAGGGAAAAGGGAATTCAGATAGAAAGAGAAGGAAGTTTAGGGTTTAGTTTTGACAACTAAGATGCTGGTCTGGGCACAACTGAGGTGGAAACCTGTTATAACCCAAAGACTGGATGACTGCTTTTGAATAGTAGCTACATAACAGAAAACCTTAATTGGTACTGTTTTGTTCCTGGCCTATTCTAGTGCAACTTTCATTACAAAATTGCCATCCAGAGCCTAGAAATATTTGCCATCCAAAATCACATTGAAGAAATGGAGTAACAATTTGTATATCCACAGAGACTGAGGAACCACAATAGCATATCAAAAGGAGGAGAAAAGAGAGCTAGATACGCATAGGAGGTGATTTATTTATTTAAAAGCCTTCAGGAAAAGTTATCTTTAATCTGAACTCCTTCTGCCAAAAAATAATAATTTGAATGGGCAACTTTAGACTTTGATCTCTTTATATGTTTGCACCACTCCATTGCTTGATGGCTTCACTGTCCCCTACCACACACTGCCAGCTGATTTTCTTATGAGCTCATGCCCGATTGCATCCTCTGCCATAGCTGGGCTGTGATCCTCAATGTGCTGCTATCCCGGAGCCCCAACCTTGCTGGCACAACAGCCCTTCCCATGACATTTTGAGGACAGGCACGGGACAACCTCCGCCACCTCATTTGATGGTGAAGTTGATGAACATGTTCAATCTGGCTCTGAAGCCCAAATGCACCCTCTGTGACTTTACCAGAGAAGCAACACGGCTCCATTTGCCTTAGAAACCACGCAAACATCATTTGAAACATGAAGAGCCACAGCCAGGCTGGGACTTGCCACTCCAGCTTTACCCTGCAACCTGAATCTCCTGGCTGACAATGAAATGCTTCGTTGCTGCTCTGCCAGGACATAATATTTTTTCCACCCAGCAACAGGCAGGAAGGCATCTGAAATCACACCGTAACCCTGACAGGCGCTCCGAGGCCTTTCAAGGCCAGCAGAATGAAAAGACAGAGAGAGAGAGTGAAAGAAAGACAGAAAGAGTATGCAAGGATGGGGAAACTACACTGAATTAGAGTTAATTAAACCTAAGCTTTGACAATGTTTAAATAACAGGATTCTACACCTAGCCCTGGAACGCCTGTACGAGCTGTCATTTAATTTAAAAGAGCACAATAGCTAAATGTCAGTTTCCAGGCAGATCTTCTGCATCTTTCTGATACTGTATTAAAAAGTTATTATAAAGCATAAGTTCAGAATTTTTTTTCAGAGTTTGATAATAGCCTTCTCAAACTTCACATCACAAACACTCGATACGGCACTTCTTCATGTGAGACCAGGAGGAGAGTTATCCTGGATGGCACTAGAAAACCAAAATCCAAAATCTTGAAATCTCCTAAGCTAAACCTCACTCTAATGTGAAGATGAAAAAAGGAGAGTATTTTCCTAGCAAGACGAATCATCTCATAGTAAAATGCCCCTATAATAAAATCAGTTTACAAAAATGATCAGAATTCCCCTCCAGATTTGTAGAACATTTGGTCAAAACTTAGTGAACATTGTGCTGCATGTTTTTAAAGAATAGTGCTAATACTCGTCAGTGCTGTGTTCAGCTTTTCATTTTCAGCATGCTTTAAGAATGATCTCATTAATTCTCCCATATCCTATTCAGTGATGGTTGTGGATTTCTTTTCAATTGCAAGTTTTGAAAAATGTTTTCTCAGCTTGAATTTATTTACATTAGCATTTCTAATAGAAATCAAAACAATCAGAAATTAAGTACCATATTTTAATGTTGGTAAAGAAATCTTTCATATTTTAAGCTACTTTCTTGAAAATAATGTATATTCAATCAAATTTGGCTACTGTTTCTTCAGCTATTCAACATTTAAAATTTTGCTATATTCACGTTTGGTTTTGGTATTTAATCTCTTATCACTCACAAGATACTCAAAAGCAGAAACATGCAAAATGACCAAAATTGTCAAATCAGTGCACAAGAGTTATATGGAAGAAAAATACAGCAAGCTAATATTTAGTCTCTCAATAATGATCTTGATGCCTTATAGTATATTAAGAATAGTATTAAGGGCTCCTGATGACAAATCTGAAACATTCATTTGAATATATTTTGGATATAATTATTAAAATAAAGTAAGGTCACAGAGGCAATCCATAATAGAGGTAGCAATTTAGAAGAGATGCTAATTTAGATGTTCCTTGCTCTCAAAAAGCAGAAAACCACCTTATTTTACACTAGCTGGCAATACCACACCAGTGGGTGCCCCTCCAGATGTGAAACCAGAGGATGGCAGCTGAGCTTCAAGTGATCTTGGTGTAGATAACAGAAATAGGATACTTGAGTTCAGACAAAAATTACAAGCAAAAGGTAATCACCAAGGACAAGATTCAAGTTGCCTGAGTGGACACAAGCTTTAGGGTAACCTAGAAAGCACATGTATCAGCACTGCCTGACTGTGGAGCACCCAAAAGCACACTGGGCATCTTGCTTGGGAGGCTGAAGCTCCCTGCTCACCAACCCTCCAGCTCTCAGTCCCAAGTCCCAGCCCACACCAAACTCCACTGTAGTCCAGAGTATGGCATCAACCCTGTCCCGGGTCCAGAAGAGCAAAGTCTGGGGGATACCTTCTCTAAAGACAGTGAATAATTGATTTCTGACTGAATGTTGGAGCCTGAAAAATACATTCAAAGGTAGAGCAGACTGAAAGTGGGACTTTTGTAAGGACTGGTTTTGAAATAGTTCAAACAGTAGCAGAAATCAGCCAAATGAGGTGGATGGATAGACTGCCTGACTGTAACACAGGCTGAATCTCTCCCTTCTAGAATGCATTTATGTGTTCAGAAAACCCTCCCTTCCTTTTGGAGGCTGTCAAATGTTAAATAAATGATCAGCTGAAATACAGAGTGCTCTTTGTGGGAGAATGCAACATCAAACTCTTTTAGCAGTTCTCCCTCTCATGTGCACCTGAAAGAATTTCAGAGTTGTACTACAATATGATGGGGTCACTGAGACACAACATTATCCACACTGTGAACCGCGGAGCCGAGCAAAAGGTGCCAGGAAATCAAATAGTGTGATACAGGATAAATGACATTTCTAAAGACAACAAATAACTCTTGATTTCAATCTGGTGGAAGAAAAAGCAGAAAGGAACACCACCGTGAAAAATATAGGAAATGAGAAAAGCCTAGGCTATTAATAGCTTCAGTACAAATTAAAACAGCACAGAGAGAAATATTCTTTTTTTTCCCCTCTGTCGGGCTCTACTACTCTACTTAAAATCTTCTCTCTTTTTCAGCAGTAATCTTCATGGATCCTAACATGGGTCTAGATTTCCTTGTGTGTCTCTCTCTGGCTGAGAAATCTCTCCTTCCTAATTACTTCTAGAGCAGTGACAAAAACCTTGTTGATCTCACCAGACAAATTCTGGCAAGTAAAACATTCAGAACTCTAACTATGAACATGCCGACTGCTGAGAGACGGGGACGATAATAGCACTGTTGATAACAATAACAGGGACATTGGAAAGGATGAGAACTTAATTTTTGGCCATGTTCCATTTAAAGCAACTACAAAAGACATCTAAAAGAGATGTCAGAGGCAGAGACACTGACAAGACATCTAAGAGAAGATGTCAAAGAGGCAAGGGGCTGCTTACAGAGATTTCACTACCTGGCTGAAGTGATACAATCTTCCTTTTGGACTGTCTCCCCAGAGACTGAATACAAGTAAAATGATAAACGATTTTTTTTTTTTAAATTGAGAAGGCAGGACAGTCGAAGGATCTTCATATGCAATGTATTTTTTTGCAAAACCTCACTTTAGGAAGTGTGTTGTCATCAGAAGCAAGCACTGTTTCTTTTTTCTTGATGGAAAACACGCAGTGGTTCTGCGGTTTACAGTGGGCTGATACACTAGTGGAAATATTTTGGTGCTTTAGTATATATGCATTAAATAAAAAAGAGGAATTACTATCTCTTTACATCTTTGAACAGCAAGTCACTTGTGCTTGATCTAGTCTCTGTAGTCTGCTGTAGCACGTATGATGCATGCTCAAATACAGGTCTTTCTCTAATAGCCTTGAAGATTTCCTTCCTTCTCTTTTATTGAAAAACAAATGCATGAGTACCACCACCCCATCTGAATGGACTTGCTGCTCTTCCAGGTCACTGTATGGCTACCCATTTTTAAATTTATCTCCTATGCTCTTATCAGTCATGAATAGTCTGGGAAAATTCTGAAAAGAGCTTGATCTTTATTGATGAGGAGAGTGAGATCAGGGCATGGACATTAGGGAAAAGGATTAGAGAGGCCGTCTGTGAACCTCACTGTATTTCAAGCCCCCATCAGCAAGGGGCTCAGGAAGTGCTTGACTGTAACCGAGACTATCAGGACTATCAGTGATTTCTGGTTTTGCTCCTCTGAGTTAGATACTTTGTAGTGGCTGGTGCCTTTTTGAATATTTGAGTTAATACTCATTTGGAAGATTTTGAGTATTTCTTTCCTCCATTTGTTCTGGAGTCAGGTTTGTCTGTTGCCAGGATGAAGCTGATACCTTCAAAAAATGCTGGTTAAGCACTTTCTGCATGAGAGATGCCCCTATAACCTCACATCAGCATCTGTGTGCAGACTAGGCTGATAAACATCAGTATCAGGAACAGTGTCAATGACAAGGGAAGCAAATGTACCTTCTGGAGGATGAGCAGTTAGTGATACAGAGATATATCTTCTACATCACTATATTTAGGGGGACTTGCAACACACAGCCTTTTTGTGTCCTTCATATACCTAAGGCAGGAACTTATTCTTTCCTGACCTCTAAAAGGGTTTTTCTGTATAATTTCAGTTATAGCTTTTCCTATAGAGTTTCTACTGTCTTGGGCCTTCACCAAGGTCCTTCCAGGCAAAATGATGACTCTCCTGCAATGATAGTTTTGCCAGGAAGAACAAGTTTCTTAGAAAAGCCAAGGAAAACACTCCTACTCTCTGTTCTCCAGTTGCTAGGAGTCTGCCAGATGAGGAAACCCTGTGATTCCCATAAAGATTGCTCTAACAGAGTTTTCCATATAGGATGTGTGTACAATCTACAGCACATAGTTATTTATCAGAAAATTGCCTTTATTTTCAAATGCCATCTGCAAGTTAAAACTATGCACCCGCATAGCAGAGATTCTGTTACTCCCCAAACCAATGTGCAGCACATGGGGGAGCATCATATCACAAAGAACACTTTTTGTCGTTTTTCTTTTCAGTAATTCTCCAGTTGCAACACAGAAGGCAGTACTTCAGAAAATGCAAATGCTGCTGAATTAGTGGTTCTGTGGCACTTAAACCTCCCTGAGCACCATAACTGAGGGACCTCCCCCTGGATTTTCAGTGACTATGTGTTACAGTAAATGAGTGATAAAAGATGCACTGCTTGGATTCTTGTCTTTGCTAATAATTTCCAATATATATGAAGAGAATGAAATGTTTAAACTCAGGGATAGGGGATTAAAGGATATCCATGATGAATGAGCTGTACAGCTGAAGAGAATTTGTTGTACATCCTGACCAATATAGCAATGAAAGTAATCAATCCATTACCTCTTTACTGAGAGAAATGGCAGAGAGATAAGAGGATAATGAATGCCAGGCACAATACTGATAAGGAAGACACTTAAAATGACCAGCCAGAATATATTCCATAGTTAATAGTGCTGACAAAAACAGTGACAAAGTAATAATTTATTCATGGAATGAGAGCCATTCGTGTGAAAATCAAGGTAGCATTTTAAATTAACGCAACTATTGAAATCAGAGTAGCCTTATTAACCAGTAGTCATTAATGAAGTATTGTCAAAAAGAATACTTTTAAGGGCTCATTTTGCCATTAGCATATGGACTAAATTGCAAAATCCTGTTACTTACAAACGCAGATTTTTTTTTTTTCCCCACCAAACCTTTCTGGCTTTTTCCTTAACCCTTTTCTTTAGTGCAATAAAAATTTGTATGAGGCTCTGCATATTCACATGCAGCCTGAATGGATAATGCTTTTGCCCGGTGCTGACATGCCCCTATCCCACAATCTTTTAAGAGGCTGACCTAGACTTTGAGTCCAATAATAACATTGAGTACTGCCAAGAGTGAAATTTAAATAAATTTGATGATTCAAAATGCAACACTTAATTAAGAAACCACATCTATCTAAAAACTGTTAGTTTCTCTCTCTGTGCCTGAAGATTGTGCTGTATGAACATACTGTGCACCATGAAGTGTTGGAGATATATAAGGAACAGCAGTGAAGGTGTTGAATGAAATGTAATCTGCATTTGTTTCAAATGGCTAAGGTTATGACTAAAAACCAGGCTGCTCCATCCAGATTTTCTTTTCAGATTTCATTATACCATTTCTTAAATGTTTATACTATTTCTGAGAATGTTTGGGGTCATTATCTGCTTGGAAACTGAACTGGTGGTCAAGTATACTGGCTTTCCTGGTACACAAACAAGCTATCTAACCACATAACCTTCTGACCTAAAAGTCTATTGCTAAAACTTCAAAAAATTTGTTTTCAACAAAAGTATCTTCCAATTATTCAAAGAATCTCTTTCTCATATTTCAGTCCTGGTGGCAGACAGAGACGGGTTTAGAGGGTTTATCACTTCCCACATACAATAATTTTCTCACTCTATGTCCATGACAGATACAGAGCTGTACTGTCAGCTTTGCTGTCTCATCTCAGACAAAATTAAAACATAACTTTCAGGGACTTAACGATATTTTGAGAATTGTATTTTTATATAAAGGCAATTTTATGTATCCATTACAGTCAGGACATTATTTATGCTAATAAATGTGCCCACCACAAATCCTAACCGGGCAATTACATCTCTCTTCCTTCTTTCTAAAAAGGATGGTGAAAGATTTTCATAAGCTTAAAAGTATTTGTTATTTGGGTCCTTGACTAGAAAGCATCTGAGGGAGAAAACAGGCACTAGATTAGGCAAAGGTTTCTTTGGTGGGCAGCACAGAAATGCTTAGGGGACAGGGAAAATAGGTCTTTAATGTACATATACAATACCTTCTGTTGTAATTGAGCTCAAAGAGCAAACGGCTACAGGACGGAGGAGACAGGCTTCAGATCCCCCAGCTGCCTGTATTAACCCACAGTCACCGAAAGCGAAAAGAAGGCTCGCTGGGTACTCTGAGCACAAAACAGACTTTTATTCAATTTCATCTGAGCTCACGCAGAGATAGTGACAGTTTTCTCAAAAGGGAACACAACTCGCCGTCTCAGCTCCTCAGCGTCGGTAACGAGCTGCTCTAATCGCCTTAGAGTGACTCAGAATAACTGGGCAGAGGAAATACTGCTGGAAAAATTGCTGAAGCAACCCCTGTTTTATGCTGAAGTGATGCTGTTTCATCGTGTTCTGTTCTGGGTTTTCCAGGTGCAAATCTGCCACATGCCCGTGGGTAAATGAGAATTTTGAAAGCCCTGATAATTCTCTTAGGCTTTCAATACCCTAACTGATCACTGCTCCCTACGGCTGCAAAGCCTTCAAAAACCTGAATATTTGATCCCTGTGCACCCTCAATATTGGAGATTCAGAAAGCAGATGATACACCCTTCACACCTTCCATCCCACATCCTTCTTCTCTCCCTCCCTCCACTACTTTCTTTTCTGTCTGCCTTCTATTTTTTCAAGAATTCTGTATCACTTTTGGAGGTCTTGTCCTTTCTTTCAATGACTGGAGTTGGCAGAAGCGGATTTTGTGGATTCGTGGGGGAACTCCATCAGGCTTCCCTGCTTTGTGTGTGTACTTTCCATTAGCTCTAAAGAAGCTGCAACCCAGCACCATGATGACCACTGTAAGGAGATTCTGTCAGGAGCCCACTGTAACCGCCCGCCTAATAAAGGGGCCTGGATTAAATCACCCCTTTGAGAATTATTTCAATTCATGAGAAATGAAATCACTTGTCTAAGTGAATTCGGTCTTTTCTGGCTTGGTATGATTGGGAAGAATGATATTCAAAACACTCAATGCTCATCAACACCAATCCAACTGACAATGAATGGTTTCCAGCTTACAAAGCAAGACGAGGAATATGAGGAATAAATTAAATGAATAAAATTAAAATGTCAGCAGACAAAGTAATCTCTATCAAGTCCCTTATGTAATCCAGACCCTTTTGCTGCTGTTATTATTTAAAACCCTTAGGGAACCAAGGATCTAGGTCATCTGCAGGATAAAGAGTATACTATCCAGGAATCAATATTCACAGTAGTAAATTAAATTATAGTCCTCTCCATGCAAAGAGTTTTATTATTACAAGGAGCGTTGACAATTTAAACTCAACAGGAAAAAATAAATCTAAGATATCAGGTAAATTTTTCAACGTGGCATCTCCCTATATACCATGCTGTCACTTAAACTGTCAATAATTCTTTAAATTTCCATGAAATAAGATACTGCGCTTTCCCAGGAAGCATATGGCTACTATAATGATAGGCTTAGATAAGCCAGTGCATCTGTTGGAAGGGCCATTTCAATTAATACTGACGAAGTTATATCACCTTTAACACTAAAGAAACATCAGCACCACCGATGAGGCATTTGAGACATCCTACAACATGCAATTGGCATTTGCAATGGGCTTTAACCACAGTGCTGTGATAACAATATTTCTAATGTCTAAAATATGATAGAGAAGTTGAATTACAAGGATGCTGGTAAACCAGCCATGCAGCTTTAGAGTTGCCATTAGCTGCAATGTCTTGATGTAGTCTCCTACTGTTTCTTCCACGTTTTAGTGGTCAGACTGTATTTACCTATGACCAACACCCCAATTTAAGGCAATGCCCAGATGTAAAAGTCAAATCTTTTGATAGCTTTCAACCTAATTGAATTTGATAGCATATGATTAGGAACCGAAGGCAATTGTATAGCGTTTATCTGAGCAGTCACATTTCTGTTTTTAAACGTCCACAGAAAAGCCTCTCATTTCATGGTACATTATGAATCACATTCATTGCATTAACTGATGAGGCAGACTGGTTTGATTGATTGCTTAAACTAGCAGAGCTCAACTCATCTTAACTGCACACTCCAGGGCATTCATGTGCTGCTCTCTGCACTGCACCAGGTGCTGGCACAACCCCTGCAGCCTCCCTTGAGCCAAAGCAAAGGGAATGGCCCACGTAAAAGACCTGCTTCCACTTTAACAAGACACCGTTTCCTTGTCTAGCACTGGCTGTGACTTTTTGACTCAATCTCTCTTTGTAATCTGGTGAGAAAGAATGAAACGTGTAGATCAAGGAGAAAAGTTGCTAAAGAAGTGCAGCACTATTCATATAGGAGAATCATCTAATTCCTTTTCTCAGACATATGTACTCCCACACAAAAGACTCCATAAAGCCACATAACAATGCTACTTTGGGAAACTTCAGAAACCTGAAATTCCAAAAACTGTGCAAGTAAAGCGTTAAGATCAGAATTAAGGAAAGAGAGAAAGAACTGCTTCATTTTTAGCTCAACAGTCATGCAAGGTTCAAATACATCCAAACGCCAAAGTCACAGTTTGATAGTTTCTTACAGAACACCGAGGCTCAGCTTGCACAGAAAATTAGGAAGGTTTTCCTTAATTGTTTCCCGAGTGTACAGATGACAACACATAACTACAATTAATATATTCTTCTATTTAACTTGGGAGGTGGAAGGCATTACTATGAACCAGTGCTTCTCTTGCCAAATGAACCAGCAGATGCAGCAGGCCCAAGAGATGCTGAACCTTCTGATCCCAAAGACAGACAAGTTGTCATGATGCTTCAGCAGCATCAGATGCCTTTGAGGAACGTGAAAGCACCAGGCACTGCCGACCAACACGTGAAACAGGCTTTCACGTGCCATTCCAGCTGAAAGCATTTGGGAGAAAACCATGCACCTGTCCTTCCAAGTGTGCGTGACATCTAGGTGAGGGGAAGGGACCTCCTGAGATTATCATCTTGCTCTTGTTTCTGTACTGCTTCTCTGCCACTCACAGCCAGAGGAGTGTTGAAATCACAGGACCTACCATGCCTGTCAGAACAAAGAGCTTCTGTCAAGTGCCTCTGCTGATCATAATTAAAGTGGCACAAAAAAAATTATTTAGAGAAATGGAGAAAGGAGGGAGCAGATGGATGGAAGTAGGAGCTGGTGGTTCACTTCTGGCTGCTTTTCCTCAGCAGTCAGATTGCAGCAATAACAATGGACTTTCTTTCCTGATCCTATCCTAGCCAGATGATTAAATACCCTTTTTTGTTACTGCAGTCTCCTGGTGACTGAGATCTCCTCTGGTTATAGATGAACTATTCCTTAATCATAGTGAAAACCATCACAAAAGCTGCTGCATTCTGTTGCACTCTGCATTCACCTATTCGCTGAGAGCAATGCAAAAAAATAAAAAGCTATTACACATTAACCTGCCTGGCCCAGGAAACACATGTTTAGACCATTATAAAGGACTGTTATGTTTGAGCATGCAGCACAACGTGTTGCCAGAAGACAACTGATGGACAAAGTTGAAGAGCAGCCAGATCTGACCAGAATCCAAATCCTACCCCTGTTTTATCCTCTCTTTATCAAGCCCAAATCACACTCCCTTCAGCTCCTCTCCCTCCCTGTCTCTATACACACTGAGTTAAAAAATTTCTTGTAGCTGTTAATGAAAGCTTATAGCCTGCAATATACTGTTGAGCTGCCCTGATTCTATCTAATACACATTTTATTATTTCAGGATTAATAACAAGAACAACCGACAACACTACAATATACTTACATGGCACCTTAATTTGAAGATTGCAAAGGATATTACAAAAGACCGAATAAGTATTAATATGTTTTTGTCCCTGGCTAGAGGATAACACGGATACACACAAAAACAAAATTCATTTGGGATCTGAACAAAGAATCCTCAGCTCCGAGTGAGGAGGGTGTCCACAAGCCTACTCACATGCAGAACTTTAATTAGACATTAAAACCTACATCTGCCCCGTGCTGAAGGGCAGTGTGCCACGCAGGAGCTTGGCAGCAGCCTCGGATGGTTACTGGGGATGGGGTCCCCCAGCACTGGGGCACTGGGGGACCGTGTTGTACAGCACCACCAGCTACTGCCAGGCTCACATTTACTGCAACCACTCTAGTTTACGTGTTTCTTGTCTGTTTTATGGTTTATACAGTTGAAACCAATGCTATATGGTGGCTTTACAGTGAAGAGTTAACTGCATGGCATTCATTTATTCTTCTGTGCTTTAGATTTTATCAGAAAGGTCTGATTACTTATCAGTGCTGATGCCATATGAATTACATCAAGATGAAGAATTTACATGAAAATAAGTCATCAGCACTTCGTGCTGAGTTCCATATGACTTCAGAGAAAATTATAACCTTTCTATATAGTTTAAAATTCCTCCTTTACAATCTCTTTATAGTATCTATAGGAGGGATGAAAACCTTTCCCCTTTCTCCTCCCACTCCCCTACACAAAAATCCCCCAAAGGATGCTATTATATATTAAATTAAGTATCCAAATTCATTTAAAAAAGCATATATACTTTTAAAATAATCTCATAATTCTTATAATCCAATTGGACTACAGTAATTTGTAATTTTATAGGCCTTATCTACATGATCTTATGCATAATTTTAGAGGTACAAATACTTGCAAACTAACATGACCATTTTGAGTATACAGGTCACAATATATTAGTATATGCTTAGATCTTAATAGGGCTGTACTGCAGTTTTGTTCGCTGTGTGTAGAAGAGAAATGTAACCTATGTCCAGAATTTGAGTGCAATGTTGAAATGGTCCGATACCAAATTGTACCCATGTACAGAAATATACAGCTTCATTATTTTTACATTGAATTTCTTCATCTCTAAGAGCATTTATATGATGTTTAAGCCCAGGTAATTTTTGAACATTTGGAAACAGTCTCCCAGCATGATGAGACTCAAACATGTGTTTAATTGTGTGCTTTGCAGCCCACTTTAAATGAACATTTAAAGTTATTGTTAATTGTAGCTACTCTTTGCTAAAGCTTCCCATCAGCAGATCTCTCTCCAGCTTCGAAAGGAAGGCAGTACCATAAAGCAGAGTCCAGGCCCATTGGCTGCTCTACAGGACACATTAGATACGTGCATAAATCATGGCAGGATTAAGGTCCAAGTCAGTTGGGAGTTTCTGACTGAAAGCTTTCCTTTCTGCAATAAACGAACACTCAGCTCATCAAAAATGAACCCTAAACCAAATAAACCACATGTAGAAAAAAATTCAGCTGGTGTAAACCGGTTGTACCAAAGTATGATAACTCTAAAATGGCCATGAAGAACACAGCCAATTTGAAAATGCATCACCATAAAGAAAGCAAGCACCCGCTCTTCCAGTCCAAAGGCCTGAAGGGATGTATTTTTTCCTGAAACAATTATAAATAACTAAAAAAAAAGAATTTGGTATGAAAATGCCTCCCACACAGCCATCTCCACAGCACTGCTGTAATGCTTTCTGTGAGTGATTATATACTTCAGCTTTCGCATACCCTCTGAGTTCAGTCATTTACTTTGATTAATTTGAACGTAGTTACAAATAAACACTGGAAAAATATAGATAAAACATGATTTTATTTTATTTTTCAGTTTTGTGCTTTAAGTTTGCCTTTATTCCCATCTTCCTGCTCTTCCCCAGGAGAGACACATTTCCCTCTCCTCAATTTTCAAAGACGAGCCTTGTCACTCTATTACTCTTAGTCTGAACCTGGGAGATAACAGGGTAAATTTGACAAAACCTGTGCAGGAAATGAACACTCATTCATTTATTAGTGAGTCTCACTGGGCACTATTAAACTTGTAATAAAAAAAGTTATCGAAAGGAAGAGAACAAACCTACTAAATTAGAAACCCAGACGCTGGTGGTGTCTTCTACTTTTCCACTAATTCCCAGCAGGTTGTTAATGGAGATCGCTGCTCCCAGCTACAGGGAATTAAGGAGTTAACACTTAAGGCTGACAGGAAGAACAAATTATGATCCCGCTGTACAACACTACTTGCTCAGTATTGCTGCCAAGGGGCAGTACAGGTTGGGGACCAGTGCACTAATCTTATTGCATAATTATAATATTACCTTTCAACCCATCTCTGTGAAATCCTGAAGCTCGGTGCAAGGTGTAGGTGAGTACAGCAATTCGGAGATAAGCAACACGGACTTTGGGAGTCTCATTTCCCTATCCCAGAAGTGATTACACAGGATAATTGGAGATGGTTAGTGGAGGTATATGGACCTCTGGTAAATTCTTGAAATGGTATTTTGTATCCTGCATTTTCAATTTATGGGATAAATACGTGAAATACTGAGACTGGGTATCTTGGGAGATTTTATGAATATAAATAAATAAAACATACTTTGGAAAGCAAGTTTGAGAATAGTTTTCATATTCCATAATAAATCACTTTTCAAATATTCATGAATGTTATGATTAATGATATTAGTTGTTAATTAGCTAAATAAATATGATCAACTGTGTGAATTTCTCAACCTTCCTATCTGTTGCTTAGATAAACAGTTATGTAGTGAATGCTTTATTACACACATAAAAATGTCTCATGTTATAATGCATAAGTACATATTGATGTTACATTTCCTTGCTGTGATATATGCATTAAGTCCCAGGCCACTCTGAAAAGAAACTACACATCTTAATAATTTATGTTCCAAGTTTTAGCCAGGATTATCAATGGTAGCGTTTGAACTTTTTCTTTCAGTAACATAATATATCATAGTAAAAATGCATAGACAAGCGATGTGTCAGTTTGATTTTTTCCACCTGATTCAGCAACCCAAAATTCAGACACAGCAGTTTAAGCAGAGTTGCACACTGAAGAATTTAAGTCTAAGCATTTAATCTGTTCTTTCCATAAATTTCTGCTGCTTGTGCTATTATAATGATGTTACCAGAGGAAGTTTATTTATATCGCAGATTTTCAGCATCAGCACATTCAGAATACAACAGCAATCATTCATTCAATAGCTAACAGCGATGTAATAATATCATCACTAACACTCTAAATATCAAAAGAACATTTAGAGAAAAGACAACAGAAAATAAGTTACTTTGAACAATCAGTAACACAGAATTCACTAAACCCGAACTGTATCTTTTAAATACACGTACACACAAGCCAGCCCAGAAATAAACAGCAATTATGCACAGCGATTTCACAGCAACAGGTTGCATATAATTAAACAATAATAAATAAAGGGATCTTTATGGGCTCATTAATGGGAACATGCACTCTAGAGAGCAGCATTTTAAGATCTTAAGCCTTGTGCATCCCAAAACACCTAAAGAGATTTTGCTCATGAGCAAACTATAGCCAGCGTGGCTGTAAAGCAGCGGGGGCAAACCCAACACCGCTCTGTCTAGACTGTGCACAACAGGATCCCAGGATGCAGACAGGAGATGCCAAGACCGATGGTGACAGATGGGAACCAGCCCCCCTTTTTTTTTGAGACTATGCACCATAACTTCTTTTTTAACAGGCTCAGATCTACCATGAAAGCTGTTCTCCCTGCTGTTCCTAATGTATATTGTAAAGAGCTACCGAGAACAGCACTTTAAGGGGTCACTTGTCATTCTCTCTTCCCTCCTCTGCCTGCTTCCCCAGTATTTAGATAATAATGGATCTGGTTAAAATCACAAAGTCCAAGAACATACTGCAGAAGGTTAAAAAAGCTAGACCTGTAAAAGCACAGAGAAAGACTTCTATTGAAAATGATGTTAACAAAGCGATACTCTCAAAAGGTGAAGAAGTGGTCAAACCTGCGTGTACCCATGCTTTAAAAGAAAAAGTAAATGATTTCTCCGTATTTTCTCAGTGTGTGTGGTTGTGAGTGTGTGGTGTTGGGAGATGTGCAGCTTCAGAAAATGAATGGGTGGGCATGGGAAAGGCAATGCAAGTCAGAATAAAGTTCGTTTGAGCAACAGCAACCATGAACAGGGTCCTACAGGGCTTCAGTCAAAATGGAAGCGCAGATGAAGACTGCTGCATGTGGCCAAAATGCTACATGCCTCAAGGGGAGAAATCATGATGACATTACCTTTCCAAGAGGACAGGCAGCTCATGCACTAGCTATGGACATAGAGGTGTCTCAGTGGTGATGCAGCTTGTGTATAAGCACAAGTCTCTTAGAGCCACCTGTGAGCCCATGCCAACCATGAAGGAGGACTGAAAGGAGAACTATGTGGGGCTCTCAGAGAAGCTTACAGACATACCTCTCCAAGGGTAATGAGCTGTTGGGAAAAGAAAGTGCTGGGCTGAAAGGGAAAGAGATAGTCTCTAAGTATATATGATACCTCAGATAGGATGTTTGAGCAATGCAGCTTCTTCAGTAGTTAACAGTACTGACTAATAATTATTAAGACAGGAAACACACAGGTTTTTAAGGACTTCTGATGTGAATGCAGGTAACATTTGATGAAGCAGAATGAATGAGGGCAACAGAGAGAGATTCATAAAGTTGGGCAATCTGAAGACAGTCTACAATCTTTCCAAGAGCTTCCTCAAAAGCTCTAAAAAGGAACAGGCCTGGTCATGTCAAAGCCAAAGAAAATGAGGCTCTAGTGGCCAAGATGTGAGATGAAGAGAGATAGGAAAAGAGCTTTGGCTGTAAGAATGTCCTGGAAAGGCAAAAAAAGCTGCAAGACTTGTGTATTCAACCTGTCCATGAGGAAGGACACATACATGTTGAACACGATAGCTGGAGGGCCCAAGTGAGATGATGCTCACAGCAGCTGAGTAAAGGAGGGAGTGAATCATTGGTTTCGAGTAAAAGGAGCTTGAGCCAGTGGAAAAACATCTGCAGAGACACAGGTTGAGATTTTAGTAGGACATAAGTACTGGGACCCCTCTGACTTGGTGTAGATGCTTACAGAGATGGGCCAGCTGTTCATGTCTCTCTCAATAGACAGTGGAGATGTAGTCAACGGGGCCAATGGAGTCACATGCACAATTCACATTTTGAGCATCAGACTAACTGCCCCAGACTCCCTTGATGCTCTTATCTAGATCTCCACTGACTGGAAAAAGAGACCATGACAACTATTTCAAACGTCAACATCTACCCTGTCGATTGCCTGAAGTAAGGTGAGATGAATCTTACCCCAGGAAACAGGTCTGAAGAGATACAAAAATCATTATAGACTAGATACGTCTCTCAACACAGTTTTTCAATCTTGCTGCTAAGTGTAACTCTCTTCTTGGGAATCTGGGCAGCAAGTGGCTAGGTATACATGGTTTCATTATTGCAGAGGGCAAAGATGATAATATATAATGTTAGAACATGTGGTTCAATACATTACATATTGCGTCTACTTAAATCATATGAATAAATCAGCCTGGCCAGGTGTTTAAAACTATAGAACAAAATAAATAAATATAATTGTGGACAGAGAAAGCAAACTGCCTGGAAGGTACAGGCACAGTCACATTGAAAAATGCCACCTCATAAAGGCAGTAATCTCTCTCAGACAGATCTTCATTATAGCTAATCACTATTTTGCCAAAGGCACTCACAGCAACATATTTCTAGGGGAAGGAAGGCAGGCAACGGGGAAAAGGAAGAAATTTCTCAAGCCCCTGCCCTCTCACCCCAAAACTGCAGCCCAATGCGAAAGTCAAATATTTCACTTCAGCTGGAAAATTCTAAGAAAGAGTTCAAATGGAATATTGTAGCAGGTGAAATTGAAAACGGGGCAGATAAGTGGTTGCAAGGCATATACTCCCCTCTGGCACTTTTTAATCAGGAATACAGGACTCTTAGGTGGAGGCAATATCACATACTTACACTGGATTATATGGTCCAAGTAATAACCTTGCATTGGTAATAAATTAATTTTTTCCTATAAAAGTTGGTTTCATTTTAACGCAGGTATCTCCGCTGAGGGGTATGGTTGGATATTTCCACATCAGCACACATGCTTAATGTGAAAAGAACAACTGTGCTCTCCCCCTCCCTCCTGATGAAGCAAAGATAGTCCAAGACAAAGCCTGGTTAATAAACCAGTTGTAAACAATCAGAGAAGACAGGCAATGCACTGAGCTGTGAATTGCCTTCATACAAACCAGGGGATTGCAAGGTAGATACGGTGTGAAAGCCATCTTAGAACCAAGATAAAAGAGACAATAAAAAGAAAAAGATAGAGGACAGCAGACAGATAGAAAGCAGCAGGAATATAATTTCCTTTAAAAATAATTGCATTCAATTTATGCTCTTACCTTACACTCCCAGTACTAAGTAATCTAATCAGATGCATATGGTTTTATTCTCCAAGGTACACAGAAAACATGCAATAAAATCCCCATAAAACACGACCCGTGGTGACTCACTGCAGATTTAAGAGGATATATCTCTTTTTTTCTCCTCTTGCTCCACTTATCCAAGGTCTTTTGCAACCTTGTGGTCTCCTTCCACACCCCAATTCCCACGTAATTCTCTCCCCTTGGATTTAAATATATTTTTGCTTACTTGCTCCTGTCATCTTTCTGGTTTAGGGGCACCGGAGGTAAATCTTCTTCTTTTCTTTAGGCAAGAAGGTCTAGCTGGAGGACCTCTGCTTGCTGCTGTGAAGTAGCCATCCTTTTGGAATCTTAATTTTAAACAGCTTCCTATAACCTGCTATTTATGACACTGAAAATTTCCTTTGAATCTCCCCTAGTTTTAATGTGGGAGAACACACAGATATTCATAAGAGTCTCTCTGTAAAACTTCCTTCCTCTTTGCTTTGCCAGTATGAGCAGGACAGGGTCTTCAGTAGCAACAATAAAATCCCAAATTAATGCTTTCCAGCAAGAAAGTTGGACAGATATTTAATGCATACGATATAGAAACAGAGCTTGAAAATAGCCAGGGCAAAACTGATACTCTCTGGAATGAAGGCAGTGGTATTGGGGATTTATTAATTTATCTACCTAGGTTGTGTATTAGATATCATTAGCAGATTTTGAGCCTTAAAACCCATTCAAACTACAAAAGACTATTTAGTAAAAAGTATGAAGATCAGGCTATATTTCACAAATTGATTTATAGTAGTTCCTGACTGTCATGCAGTTCAACAAGTTCTGTACCAGACCCATTTTAATGGCTAGGACCTGAAATCAAGTCTACAACTACAATCCCATCACCCAGAGGTGTGACATTTTAATCTCATTTCCAGCTGTTATATTCCAGCAGGCAATGGTGAGGCAACCTCCAAGTGTTCCAGTTTTCTACCTCCAAATCTTCACCAGAAATATTTCCCCTAATTTCTGCTGTTATGCCAACACATAAAAGAATGGTCTCCTTCAGACTTGCAGAACACAAATCATGTAGGGCACCACAGATCATTATGAACATCTTAACTCACCCCTACAACCAAAAAGGAATCCAGGGCATTTTTTAGGGAACTTACAAAATCTGGTTTCTCCAACTGCAGGTGCAGAAAGAGCAGCCCCCTACTTGTGTTGCTTTGCAGCTCTCTTCATGAGCAGCCCCATGCATTTTACTTATTAATTTGGCTTATTTATTAACTTATACAGGACTCTACACACCCTAACGTTATTAATTATATATATATACCTCACATTGCATTAATTATGCAATATATATATAATTAAAGTAAACCTTGGCAGCCTCAAAACTGTCAGACCTACAGGGTTTCAGCCAGTCACCTAGGAGCCTGCTTCATCTTCAAGGAATGATAGCTTTAGCTTTTCCATCAAATCTTCCTTGAACACATACTGAGAATATCACCAAGAAGTTCAGATGAAAGAGCAGGAGGGTGATTTCCAGACTCCTTGTAGATCATCCAGCCAGCCTGATTTATGACAAGGGAGCTTAACTAGATATTCATCACTCAGCACAACAGGCACCGGGGGGGCAGGTCCTTAGTGAGGTTAACAAGTGAAATGGCACCACAGTCACCATCATGAATGGTAACCAGCAGAATAAGGATGCCTCAATGTACACCTAAGTGCTGTGAAGTCCCTGGACGGCTGCTTCCCCACAACCACATACTGTCCCAGCTCTCTGAATTTCCTGCCTTCTTGTCTTACTGCTCCAGAAGACCCTTTGGGATCTGCAGTTAAACCGAGCCCTGTGCTTTTCTCCTTTGCTGTTGGCTGTGTAACCTTCCCATTTGCTTCTGTGGGGGATGTCCTGGGGCTGTAGCTTCATTTTACAAAACAGATATTTACTGTCCAACAGCTCCCAACACTGCATCAAAATTTAGGCCCCCTCCCACCCTCACAGATGATTTAGTGGGCCATGATGGATCTCCCTGCTTGATCCTCTAGCTCCATGACTGCCATGCAGAACAGTCTAACTTCAACAGGTAGTGTCCACACTTAAGGCTATTGAGGCTGGCTATGTCCCTGAGAGGTGGGAGACATGAGTTTCAGTTCTGAACATAGAGGAGAGAACTCAGTCTGAGTTCCATATTTGTCAGGCAAGATCTCTACCCAACAGACTGTTCTTCCATACCATCTTCCCTCTACTTGGTCATGCATGAATTAAAGGTCTAAATAATGGAGTTTGAGGGTGTGACTCCAAGTTTCTGAGAGGTACTCAGGTCTTTGAAAGAAATGAGATTTTAGACATATCTTTTTGTTCTTTCCTATTACCTGTCCTATGTGTGATGCCCTGTTGTGCCAGCTGCCTCCTGCAATCTCCGTTCTTAAAGCCCAGCTCAGAACTGCTAACTCCAGCCTGGAGCCCACAGCCTGACTCTGGTGCGTTGGTGTGCTAATGCCTAAGACCCTCTGGGGACAGGGGGATAGACAATGGCTGGGGTAAAAGAACATAAAAGCAAGCAGAGTAGATTCAGTGCCAGGGCTGGAGGGCAGCGATGGGTCTGAATGAGGCTGGTAGGAAGCCATAGCAGCTCAAAGAGATTGCAGAAGTGTCATGGTGAAAGTCTGAAGAAAGCTTGAGGGATTCAGGCAACAAAGCAATGGGCAGAAGAGTCTGCTTCAGTATCTAGACCATGCAGAGGTACTATAATCTCTTTTTTTGCTGCTACATATTCAGTGGCTTTCTCAAGTTGAATATTTTCATTCCAGGCTGTCTGATAAAGACCATTTAAGAGGTGAAGATTTTTTTTCTTTGAGTAAAAATGCACTTTTTAGAAAACAACCTCATTCACATGCCCTTGTAAGGATTTTAATCCTTCTGTAATGAGAAAATGGGGGAAAAATACAGTGCAATACTATTATTACTTTAAATTTGCTAAGTGCAGTTTGGTTTTAATATGCAGAACTTCGAAGCATTTTCTTCTATGCTGTTTTACCCATACACTTGATTAAATGCATTACACTCTCATCAACTGCAACAGCCAAAGTTAGAGGAACCAGAGAAAAGGGTTTGTACAATGAAAGCCCGGATACACCTCTGTAGATTTGTGAGTGTGGCTGTCACCACACTCAACTGCCGGAAAATACAGAACAGCAAATGTCTCATTCCTAGCTCCAATCCAAGGGGTAAGAGGAAGGTGATCACTGAATACTTAAAAGAGAGCTTTTCACAAAGCAGACTCCGGTAATGGCTCTGGAATTCCTGAGCAGCTCATAATTCAATTCTTACATCAAACAAAAGAAGACAGCCAAGGGATAAATGAAAGGCAAACCTCGTGGGAGGAGCAGACATGCCATGGACATGACCGGCCACTTTGTACTCCTGTTGCCCTCCAGTAAAAGAAGGCTAAAATGCATTGTTTTGAATCTTTTAGTAAATATTGGCACTTGTAGAGGTTAAACAAGATGCTGTACTAGAACCTGCCAAGCCTTTATTTATACCCTGCCAGGGGACAGGGGAGGCAGGTACAGGAGGAGCGTACACTGGCAACCGCTTTTTCCAGTCACAGAGAAACCACCACAGGAATGGAAAGTCATTTAACAGGCAGTCTGGTGTGATTTGTCCTCGTTCTCTACACTGAATATTTTTTATTTATTGTGGTTTTAGAATAAGAATATAGGCACCTGATAACAATATAATACACTAGCATCACAAACCAGCAGAAACTGTGGTGTCAAACCTCAGAGAAAACAAACTTGGAGCCAGGATAACAAGAACTCATTCCACATATAGTAAGACTCAAACTAGTGCAACCTCCAGACAACTGCAGGATGGTCCTGATGGGTAATTTGCAAAGACAGCTAGAATCATTTGGTCAGTGAAATAATGAAGTGCTACCTCCTTCAAGTCCCTAATCCTCCATAAACACACCCCCTGCAGAACTCCCACGTCAAGTTGGACACATGCAGAGCTATGCAGGGTTTGATGCAGGACTGTGCTGGTGCATGACTCTGTCCTATATGAGGGAAAAAAAGAGCATGTGTGGGAATAATTGTCAGGAGAAACTGGAAACCTGTTGGTAAATCAACATTAGGGACTGAGATTTAAATGAGTATGTGTGTTAACATGTGTTCCTCTCATTTCAGAAGAGAGGAGCAGATTGCCCAGCCCAAGTGCTGTGATTCAAAGCTGTGTGACAGATATGCTCTGTGAACCTTAGCAAGTCACCACAACTCTGTGTCTTGGCTTCCTTGTCTAAAGGGTAGGGGAATGAGTGGGAAGGGACCTGTTCCAGCCAGTGAACATGTTGGGGCAATGCACAGTGTCAGCCCTGTCAAACTGTTTGCCACCTAAGAATCTGACGGCCCACACAACAGTAAAATATTTCCTCTGCAGATAGTTAAGTAGCTGACTTGGTCTAGGAAGTTTCCTTAGCTGAGATTTCTCTGAACCTTTTCAATTAGTTGTATTTTATGCTTGTTTGTTAGTCAACAAGCCAAAGGCCTCACTCAGTATATCAGCATAATACAGAGGGGAGCAACATTTGGCCACTGGACATCCATCCAAGAAAATAATTTCAGACTGTGGGCATGCAAAGATGGTTTCCTAGGGAGGGAGTCCCATGGTTGCATTTTCTGGTTTTTGGGAAGATTGAGCTCTGATAGAAAGAGTGAGGTCTTCCCAAGGCTCCCAAGATGTTCCACATTCCTTCAGTGGAGGCAATGTAGAAGTCTCCCTTCTCTACTCATTAGGTATTTAATGAAATTGGGAGAAAAATTACAGTCTTTGAGAACAGGAACCCTTTTTGAAATTTGGCTTATAGAGGATAATAAAATTAAAAATAGTGGAACAATGGTGAGACCCATTGATACCAAAATACTGTGATCATATATGCTTCAGTCCCTCACAGAAGGCTTGGAAATCTGTTTCAGTTCTCAATAAAAGCTGAACTGATTTTGGATGAAAGTGAACATGCTGATGTGACAATAACATGGAAAAACCTTTGTAAAAAATTCAACCAAATCCTCTCTACTCCCAGAGAAACCATCCTTACCTTTCCAGCTATCTTGCACAAAGAGAAAATCCTGTTATTCTCATCATTCTGCCATATGGATTTCTTTCTACTTTGAAATTATGAAATATTAATAGAAGGATATTTCAAATGAAAACAATGAGCTATATAAGCTTAGGAGAATTCCTATAAGTGCCTCCTGCAGGATGTCCTCCACTTTTTTCTAAAACTCACATCTAACTACTATACAAAACATGATGCCAAGGCAGGCAGCTCAGAGCACTGTTTCAATTCAGCTGTTTTTAATCTCCTTTGCATTTTTGTGTGTAACACAGGTTGATGAAAAAGAACATTTGTTTAAAGAGATGGGAGAAAAACCCTAACAGTATCCTCTAAGGATCTCAATTCCACAGGGGCGGGAGTTAATCTGGTCACATCACAGTGTGAAAACTGAGTCCAAAGCATTAGTGGATAATTTTGCATATGCAAGCGACCCTTTAGATCTTTAGTCATCTGTCACATGCATTACTATTGAGTTTACGTACATAATTGCTCTAAATTATGCATACATTTTTGCACACACCTGTTTCTGAGACTCAGACCCATATACCACTTGCCTCCTTCAGCTACAGAAAAAAAACCCCATTTGTGTCTATAGTTTTTCATTCCACCCATCATAGTCAAAAATTGTATCACCTTCACAATTAGGTAGGACTTTGCAACAGACTGGGACCCTCCAGAAACCTGCCCCCATTAGTCTATCCCTGGTGACTTTTATTGCAATGCTTGATGAGAAACGACACGGAACCTGTAATCTGAGAGCTCTCTCTTCCCAATTTTTTTGTAGGAGTTGGCATGATGGGTTCTGCCAAAGTAAGAATGATAGTGTGAGAGGAGGAGGAGGAGGTGGAGGAGGTGGAAGAGGCGGGAGGAGGAGGAATCCACTGTCAGAACCCTCCAAATGAATTCAGGAAATATCCTGTCACTCCTCTTCTGATGTGTTTCAGGAATCTTCTTCAGGCAGGGGGAATATTCTTATCCCAGGCCCTACAACAGGCATCCAGGACTGGTAACATTTAAAAAATCTGCCTATAGAGGCTTTTCATCCACAATAATGAGGCAAACTAAGGCAGCAGCAGAACAGTCTCTCCATGAGAGTATGTTTGGATTTCTAAGAATCTGATGGGCTAAAACAGATGGCAGATCTATCTCATTTCACCATTTACCTGTACTTTTCCAGTCATTACATTACTACAATAAACGCTAATATCACTGTTGATACACATTCATTTTCTCTTAAGTCCTTTGCGTGCTGGCCCATGAGAGTAAAACCTCTCTGTGTTTTAAATGCTTTCAGGTTTGCCTTATCATCCTGGAGCATCCTCAGATGGCCCAGCCTTCTCAAAAATTCTTTGTAATTTTCCCAGTTGGAAAAGGCTCTTTATTTTAGACTAATGGTTGTCTTGAAAGCTTAGTGGATGGGGAAAGAAAGCTGTCTGGGCAGACACGCAGATTACAATTAGTTATTCACAGAGTGTATTTTGATTGCAGAACATTTTATACTTTATGTTCATTAAAGAAGAAGCTTTGCGTAAGTTTTTCCCAGGTACCCATAGACAAATCCATAAAAAATGGTTATTTTTTAATAATATCTAATGGCTACAGAAGTACCAATGGATTTGCTTCTAAAAGAGCAGCCTTGATTCTCAGCCGTAGAATGTTCTTAATATTAAGAAGAGAAAATTGTTCTTACAAAACCTTTCAGTTGTCTGATATGAGGTGGAAGACTATCACACTGACACTAAAGAAAATTGAAGATGTTCTTCAGGGACATTTTTAGAATTAAGATAAAGCAATGATAACAATTATTTTTTGGTTCAAGTGAAAAGTCAAGTTAACCATAGGAAGGGAAATAGCAAGAGCTGTCAGAAACTGCTAATATTCTGAAGTTTAGGGATAATCCTCTAATGACCCTTGTAAGTATAAAGGTAATAAAGAAAGAAACTTTAATACAAAACAAAAATGAGAGTTAACCCAGAGATTCAAAGGAATAGTCACTAAAGGGGTTCTGAATCTATACTGAGAAATTCCAAGAGATGCCAGATCTTCCTTTCAGATGCAGAAAGATCTAAAGGTCTTTAAGGCTGTATGATAAAACCTCTTTGTGAAGATGAAAGAAGTGTACTTTATATTACATTTTGTTTTGTACATGTATCATCATGGGCCATGCTGTGAAGCTGAGAGCCCTCTGAAACTCCACCACACTTTCAAATCACTGCTTCAAGTTTTAATGAACTGGGTGGACTTTCAAAATTTGTTTATTATCCATTTGCCTCAAATAACTTGGGACTAACAAATCACAACCCAGGCTTGCAGACTTTTTATCTATCACCAGCACTAGCCCAGGGGAAGCAAGAGAATGTCTTTGAACAAGGATTGATAAGATGTCTATTGACTGAGGATAAAGCCGAGCCATGCTGAGAAAGCAAAGCAGTTCATGGCGATTTCATACAGCTAATGTCTGATTGGTGAGAAGGGGCTTCTGAAATATTCTAAAATTAAATCTGTCTCAGTGGCATAGGTGGATGCAAAGTGCCATTAAACACAAGATCCAGGCAAAGCAATGTACCCTCATAACGGTTTCTGTAAAAGAAAGCACAGAGTGAGTACACAAATGCTTCGCCTTAGGTCAAAATTATTCTGCCTCCAAGCCCTGGATTTTGATGATAAGTAATGTAACAAGATTGGACTGGGATCACCAAGTTGTTTTCACTCAATATGTTTGCTCTTGAGTACTCATGTACTCTACTGCTACAAAGCTCTGGCAACTTGAGTATTTACTTTATTGAATATACAAGTTTCCAGACACATAGTGTTGCCATGTATATGCTTAAATTTTACTTTCACTGGTGCTGGCAAACAGAAAGAGGTCAAGTGTTATTTTTGCTTTTGGGATATGATAGGCAGCAGATGACAAAAGATAAATTGAAAAAAAAGTGGCATTTGGGACATGCTCTGTAGCTAGAACACATATGACTCCCTGACTTCAGGCTGTCAGTAACCCATTAACAAGAAAAAACTGAGTCTGACACAGACATGAGACAGACTTAACTTCAGGGACTGTCACATTTAAAATTGTAACTTATTTAATTTCTGGGAACAAAGAAAGCCCAAAGGAACAAAGCCCTGAGAGTGGTCACCAATGTACTCATGCTGAAAATAGGTGTTGAGGACTAAAAGAGGCATTTTAACATCTCTTCAAAGATAAAATAATGCATTAAAGACTTTTTTTAAAGCCTAATAAAGTATGCTGGAAAAATCAAATGAGATGTTAAAATGCATGCATATTTTCCTGTAGAAAAATCCCCCAAATCTATATTCTCTAATGACTTTGTCCCACTTCCTCAGGGTTGGTGCCACAGCACTGTCAGCAATCCCCGTGCTGGGGAAGAAGGAGAAGACTAAGTACAGGCTGTGCCTGCTTTTTTCCTGATATGGGTACTGAAGAACATGCTGTACTGGACAAGGCTACCTCGAACTCCGGTTCCTTCAACCCCAGGGGAAAATCTTGCTATCACCTGCTTAGCACTGACTCCCATGTCCAGCTTGGGTTTCACTAAAAGGATGGTGAGAAGAAGAATGAAAAACAGCTTCAGCCATTTGCCAGTTTTATAAATAAAGAAAATAAAACAAATGAGACAGGTAGGAGTAAGCAAGCCGAGTCAGTCCCCATTCTGGCCTTTTATTGCTGGGTTTATTGCCTTGGTATTTCATGAAAAGCATTTGAAAGCAGTGTACTTTCAAATATAGCAAAATAAAAATGCTAATCAATAGTCTTTCTATAGGAGCAACTACCTTATGCCAATTAAAGTGCCTTAGAGGAAAAGAGACTTCTAAAAACCAATTTTATATCTTACAGTGGCTTTCGAGGTGGGAGAGGGGCAGAAATCCAATTTCCCCTAAGGGAAGATTAGCCAAACACGATTTAACAGCAAGGTCTGCATGTAAAAGGATGTGGCTAATATGCCTGTCTAGCTGCCATGTTGTAAGGCAAGCTCATGGCATTATAGAATCTATTAGGGCGTCACACACAAATGTTATGGTTTGATCAATTCCCACTGCTGGCAGTGGTTTTTTTAGTTTTGAAAGTATAGATAAAAAAAAATAAAAATCCTTACATGAAATAACATGCCATTACAATGTATTACTGCCTGCTCCTGTTGCACTTAAAACTACCGAGGGGAAATGTTTGGAGAATTCTGGCTACTGAAATGAACTGCAAAATCCACTATTTCATAAAAAGTGAAAACACAATATATTCTGCAAGCACAGTGACAATTTAGTAGATGTCTCATAAAAACAAAGCCATGAGACAGTGTCTGTGATGAACAGCCCGTAACCAAGATGCCGATTGGGATGTAACAAGTGAGGGTTGTATAAAAACTGGCTTTAGTTTATGGAAAGGAGAAGGACTAGAAAAACTGGATGTGTAAAGTATATAAAATTGTGTACACTACAAAGTCTGTGAAAATACAATAAGCTAAGCCTGCTGTGCCTCCCTCTAGCGGTTAATTCACTGGAACCATGGCGGTCACTCTACACTCATTTATTTAATTTGGGCAAAGAGCCAGGATTTGAAGTTAAAGGTTCAGCTTCTCTACAGGCAGATGATATTACAGAGGATGTTGTCCATCTGACGCTGTCTGTATGTGGGCTGAAGAAACAGCATGCTGTCGTTCCTAGTCCTAATGAATCAGGAAGACTTGATGGAACGCATCACAGAGACCCTATAAAGTAAGGGGTAATAAGCAGAATTTGCAATAGAACAAAAAGTAAACCATTTTAAGAGCGAGTATGGGAAAAGGGAAAAAAAAAATCCCAAACCAATGAAACAACCCACAACAGCATGCACTGAGAGCAAGGAAGACCGTACATTTACTTGGAGCTCATGAAAAGGAGTTTGTAAGCATGGGCTCCCTGAGGATACATCTGTACTAGTAATTTCCACATTGCCAGGGAATACTCTCCTGCATTAGAACTTGGTCATCTCTGGCACTCATGTGGTTTTGGTCTGGGCCAAATAACATTCTCCCAACACGACAGGGGGATTCTCCCAACATTCCCAACAGACTACTTACACACAGACACCCTATCTTGATGAGCAGGTCAGTTTAACAAGAAGGACACAGGCTCTTCCGTGCCAGCTGGATCTCTGTACCATGGACCCATCTCATAGGTACTTTATTTATTAGTGTAGATGTCACCTGAGGGGCTTAATTCACCCAACATATCCAGATAGTACTGACTTCAGCATCAAACATACCAGCTTCTCATATGGGAGCATGCAGGATGTCTAAGGGGCTTGCATATGAGAGTGTCTATTAGATCTCTGTTCTGGATAGGAGGCAGAAGTAAAAAAGTATTCCCAGCATTGTTTTCATCTCTCTAAGAACTGGATTTGCCAACAGAGAGCAAATGGGTCCTGGAGGGCAAAGTGTGTACAATTCAGAGAGCAGCCAAAGGGAAACTTTCAAAGAAGAGATTTAAAGTATCTCTGTGACTAGTTGAAAGTTATGCCTTTCCCCACCTAATTTTAATTTTAAGGAACTGTTCAAAAATTTAGACTCACAGAACCACAGAATAATTTAGGCTGGAAGAGACCTCTGAACTGTTCAAATAACTTCTAACAAAAATACAGAAGCCCAAGCCTTGAATTTAGGAAGAACCTGGTATTCAAAATAACCATAAACCACCTCTTCTCCTTAACTATGGATAAGATGAATGAGGAAGCAGAGACCTGTAAGGCAGTTTCCAAGAAGTTCCAGGCTTAAAACAGCATCCAAATGTCACACTCCTATCTCAAGCTAGTTGCTAAAGTTTGCTCCACAATCAACAAAGATGGCAGTCCTCTAGCAAAGGCTCTTTCTCCACTGATGATAGGTGGGGACGGGCTGGTGAGCTATTCGAGGGCTAACAGTGCACGTGGAGAAGCTAGAGCCAGCACTTAGAAACAGATTCAAGACCCTAATCATCATTTTCCCTGCTGTAGCTGAAGTAGTTGAAGTCTCACGTAACAGTGTGGGGCCTGGCTCTGCAAAAGCTTCTGAACCAGGTATGGCAATTTAGGAAGGATACAGTCCCACTGATTTTACTGAAAAGCACAATTCCCAGCTACAAGACCAGAAGGGTACTCAAAATTCACAGACTGCTTGGTGCAGCAACCTTTTATTTCTTCTTTTCTTGTTCTAAATGTTACCTGTAAAGTACTTGTATGTAAACGTAACAACAGTAGAATTGAGCAGCTGTACAAAATAAACCAAGGTAACTTGCTGGCAAGGTGTAAAAGTTGGTAGAGGCTGAAATTCTGATGTTCCTGCTAGGGATTATTATATTGAAGTTTGCCTGAGTGGCTTCATAAAGAAGCTTCTAAAATACGCTGGTTTACCAAAATCCTTGTTCCTCCCTTTATACTTGTCTCGATATATAAAGCTGTAATTTAAGTCCTTCGGATGTTGTTAATGGGGTCTCTGAGATGATTATGCTGGAAAAAAATGGAAAACCTTGTAAATATCAGAGTTAGAGGCCAGCTGTTTCACAATTATGCAGGCCAGCATCCAAGACTCAAAAAGTCTTCTCTAAAGCAAACCTGGGAGAAAGATAGCAAAAAGCCATTCTGACCAACTGGGAAGTATTTTATACATTCTGGAAATCAAGCTGATGAATCAAGCTTGCAAAAGCAAAAAAACCTCTACTGGGTTTACTTAAGCTTCCAAGCAGACAGACACATGCAGGCACATCCGACTTTGGAGGAACAACAAACCAGAGATTACTACTATTTGCATATGGCAGTGCCTTGAGGTTCAGTCAAGGATCAGACACCCACTGTGGGAACTGCTGTCAGGATACACGGTAGGAAGGTGGTCCTTTCCTCCCAACATTTGTGATTTATTGGCCCAAACTTGCAGCTGATGCTGAGGTTGCAAACGGATAGTAAAATGCCTGCTCAGCACTGCCCATTCCTGGATCTGGGTTATGTTCAACAGCAAGGTCAAGACATAGGGAATGAGGTAAGGTGAGATGATTGCTGTATATTAAGCTGAGGAATCTTTATGTCCATCTATGAGTTGTCCTTAAAAGAGACAGAAACACCCTCCTCTTGAGCTCTGGATGCTGTCTTGACCGTATGGTCATGAGACAGTTAGTGAAATCCTGTATGGAGAGCTGGAGACAGAAGGGATCTGTGCAGTGTTGTGACGCTCCTGTCACCTGCAGATCCTCCTCTGTGTAATAACAAACCCTAAGACACCTTTAGGACCATGCCCACAATTCCCTCCCCTCGCATGCTGCTTCACACCAGGTCTGGTTTTCTCTCTTTCCCAGCTTCCTTTTTTGTCTCCTGTCTAATTGATTCCAAGCTTGACCAGCTTTGGAATTAATTTAACTGCATGATATCATCACCACAACAGGCTCAGCCAGCTTGAGCTGCCACAGCCCAGTGTGAAGGAGAGGGGTGGGAGAAGAAGAGAGCGTGCTGGCCAGATGTCCTCCCAGAACAGAGAGGTAAGCCAGGGCTGGAGGCTGTTCCACACCTGTGTGCCGTGAGCCTCTCTTGCGGACGTGGGCAGCACGCGAATGAAGCAAACCAGGAGTTTCTCTCCTCCTCCCTGTTCTTTCCTCTTGCCTTCTTTTGTTGTGTTTGTCTAAAGAATAGGAATAATCTTCCAATCTGTAGCTGAGCCTCCTCAATTTCACACTGTTCTCTTTCTCTGCAAGGATGTCTGGCACCACCTGAAACGTGGTTAAGCAAAGGGTTTTGCTTTTTTTGTTCCTCTTTACAAGTCCTCCAGCTAAAGCAAAAGGAACACTCAGACTCCTCAATAAAGAGGCCATGTAAATGCCTGGGTGAAATTAAAGTACTGCAGACTATCAGAATGGAAAATATTATCTTTCAGGTTGGCCCTCCTTTTGCTTTACTTACTGATCTCAGAGCAGATTAGAGAAGGTTGAATGTTCATTTCAGACTTCATCTATGTTTGTATTGCTTCACATTTAAGCTTTTCACAGCATTTTCTCTATTAAAAGTGCTACAAAGAATCAAGCAAAATTAAGGACAACACACCTCAGCAACTATACATGACTTGCAGTGAGAGACAGGGCCCTCACATGCTGCTCCAAAATATTCCAGAAGTGACAATTGTTAATACAGTCCAAGCCAACCAAGTGTCCGGCAATATCCAGAGCTGAGGTAGTGTGCAACTGTAGGTGCAGTCGTGGACAAGAGAGAAGATAGAGGGTGTAAAAGCCTCCGAGTCTTGACCATCCCAGGACCCTTTTCACGAAGAAGAAATTTCACTGCAGCCAGATTCCTGTCTCCCTCCTTCCTTCTCCAGTTGGATGTGGCATTCTCCATTTCCTATATTTAACCACTGCTGCCTGGCAGCTGCTGCCTTTCCCCCAGGAGTTGGTCAGCTGTGCAAATTCTAAGAAAAGTGTTTAGAGCCCAACAGGTGCTGGATCTCACCAACTTGCATCCTCTGGTGCCAAATGGCTGCAGGCTCCTACCCAGCTCTCTAATACAGCCACTTACAGAGCTACTTTGATTTACAATTCTCTCAAGTAGGAGAGAGAAAGAAAACTGAACAAATGCCCAGGTACACAAAGAGAAAACTCATAGGACCTGAGCTGCTAGTGATGTTCTTGCGTCTTCCTTTGGCACAGTACAGCTATGACTTTGTCTTCCACTGTAGGTCATAAATTTCAGAGGGGAAGTATTCTGTGGCCCCTGGTATGTACTGGCACGTAAGGTTCTTGGACTCTCCTAAACTACATGTTTTGCACAGTGATTGCAGAAGACTGGACACAATGACCCAAAAGATGCCTTCTAGTCCTGCATTTCTGAAACTTGTTGCAATCCAAACAAATAAATAAGAATAATAACTTGGCAATCTTGCAGCTTCCTCAAAAAGAAAAAAACCCTGGTTCTTTTCCCCTCCCTGTCCTATTCTTTATGTTTTGACTGGATATCTATTTATACACCTACACATTTTAATGTACGTATGTTCTTTTAACGAAGACTTCTGTCCTTCAGCCGATTTACAGCATCTGCATGTTTCCCACAGTGCCACCAGTTGCCTATCCAACTGCTTCAAAGCATACATATTTGGGGCCACCACAGCTATGTTCTCCTGGCCATTTCCACCACAGCAAGGCAGTGGCTCTGACTATCTGTTGGCTTCTGAGAGGGTACATAAAGATGAAAAAACCCCATGTTTGTATATAAAGGTCATTTGTATGAATGTAAGTGAATCAGCATGTGCAGTTCAGAAGAAACTGAGGCCAGACAGAAGCAGTTTCACAAGGGATTCCTGGAAGGCAAGCTAAGGAAAAAGAATTTCAAGTAAGATGAAATATTTTTTCATTATTAAACAAGTTAACAATAAAATATAGCCTTAGGAAGGTGTATGTTTGAACAATTTGGAGCAGGCAAGATTCTCAGTGCAAATCAGTGAAGGTTCATTGCTTTCATTACATTGCTGATGGTTTTCACTAGCTGAAGAGCTGCCCACTGTGCATAATTTCTCTGGACCGGGGTGGAAAAACCATTAGGTTACATGCTCTTTTAATTGCTAATGAAACTGCAATCAAGACTACTTCCAACCAGATTTTAAAATCATCTGGTTCCTTTTAAAAATCAGCAAGGAGCTAGACTCTTCTAACACCACTGAGGAAAGTTTTCATAGCACTAGTAGGTTAGTCTCAACAAATACTGCACTGCCAGCCACAGCAAAGATTTAACATAGGAGAAATGATAATACGCCTATAATTCTTTGAGGTAAAAGTCTACCATCATTTAATAAGAAGGTGATTTTATTGTATATACTAACTGCAGCTCCTCCTGCATTGCTATAGATAGTTACTGTACTTAAAATGGACATTAAAGCTAATGTACAATGAAACGCTGCCTGAATTACGTATCACATCCCCGTGAGACTATAATGAACTCCCCATAATTAATATTATTAATCATGGGCCTAGTGCAGGGGACACATATCATGCATTTCATGTCAAAGGTTCTTAATAATAAACATTTCCACTTTCCCAGCTGATGAGAGCTAAGAGCCTGCCAGAACTCCTTCCATCACTCAAACCTGTCCCAGCTTTATAACCCATAATAGAGCTCAGCTCCATACCGGTATCTCTTCTCTCAGACCTGGGGTGGTCAGCACTTTGCAGGAGTCACTAGGCAACCTGCATGACGTATCAAAGCTCTGTTTGCACCGAAACAATTCTACAATACAACTGCATGGGGTCAATGGGGCCCGAGAAGCGACCCTTACAACCCCACACAGCGAGACATGAAACACTGATGATCTGACTCAAATGCTGTAGAAAAAGAAGTTCAAAACTGAAGTTCTACTTTGATTTTAACTCACTGATACGCATGGGTCTGTGCAGTAAGTCAGCAGCCCAAAACTATCATATCATTGTGGCTATACTTATTTCTGAGATCCAGTTTTGCTGCAACAGATAACTTTTAAACTACTACTATAAAAATCTTTCAGTGCCAAGAACTGAACAAACTCCAGACCCTTTTCTCCCAGCTGCCTACAGTTTCCATCGGGGTGAGCAATATTTTTCATGTAAAGCTTTTTGTACTTTATCCTCCCTCTGGCTTCCTCTTTTTACTTTTTAATGGTGATGTGATGTTAAATAATAAAAGTGTCACTAAATTTCCTGTTCTTTTATGAAGAATCATAGTAACCTCTGCTGAAGATAGCTCTACACTCCACAGCATTGACAAGATAATGGTTTCATTAACGTGTACTTTGAGACCCTACATGTATGTATCTGTGGCATGGCTCCTCTGGAGTTGCTACGGTCTGTCTCAATGCCTGCTTGAGGAGCTGGGAATCTGTGGAATCCAGAACAGTTTTGTGCATCAAGACTTTTTCTTATATAAATATTTCATTTACAAGGCTATTTTTTTTCTTTTCAAAGTTATTATTCCAATACAATTCCTAGTCTGGACACATTTATAACAGCTTACAGGGGTGATCATACTATCACTCGCATTTTTTTCTTTTTTACTCCTTCCAGAATAAGTTATTCTAAGCATCTTTATAAGGATGCAACTGCAGCTACACTGAGGAGCTCTGCTCTTCTCTCTACATAGAGATAATTAATCCAAAACATCTAGAAGACAAGTTCAAATGGCCCTTCTCAGTACTTGAATGCAAGGGATGGAAGGAGTGTATTTGTTCCAGTGCACAGACTGGGAAAGATCATCCAAGCTCTTACTTGAGCTGCAATAAACAAACAAACAAACAATTTCATCTCTGAGCCCTTTTTTGTGTCTGCTATCCCTCTTTAAGATGCTATTTTTTTCAGCAGCTGAGAAAGGCCATCTGGCTCTGCTTCCCAACCCTGGTTTTAAATGAAGAAGGGCTGGTGCTGAGAAACAGGAGAGCTCTGATCTCATGCCTGCTCTATCTGAGGAATCTATGACGGCTGTTAACTGCTGGGGCTCCTGCGCTGGTGCTGAAAATGATCTGGCAGGATAAAAAGGCAGGGCTACAGTGCAGGCAGGACCAGGGAGGCACAGACACTTCAGCTCAGACTTCATCTCAGGCATGCATTCCCTCACGGTGTTAAAAATGGCAGCAACCCAACATGTGGTGAGCTAAAGTGTCTCGATAAGGACCCGTTGCTGACAACTGCTGTCACTCTCTTCTGCCACACAAACCTCCCGCCCAGCTCTTGCTGGCCTGTTGCTGGTGACCAGCACAGTCTGCTTGTGAGTTTTTGGGGGTATTTGCAGCGTTGTGATTGTTCAAATCGACCATTTTCTCTATTGTCTGACATCCTTCCAAAGAGTCAAACTGGAGAATAGCCCCAAATCTGCCAGAATACACACAGAGTTTTCTCATCTGTCCTACATCTCCCAAAAAGCCTCACTGAAATGAAAACCTGTTTATAAGAAGAAAATAAAAGAAATCCAAATTCTGGCAAAGGAACGTGTGAGAAAAGGGAGGGAGAACGGGATGTGGGTGAAGACAAGTTGTCTCTTAAAAAGTACAACTGTTATTCCCTTTTCCTTCCTTCCTTTATCCTGTCCTGTGGGCATGTGGGCTAATTAGCATGACTTGTACATGCCTGCCGTCACATTACACAGGATTTATTACACACAACTCTTCGGTGAGAATTCTGCCTGTGTGGGAAGTAGCTGAATAAAAAAATCCATAATAATGAATGCTGCAACTTTCAAAGTCTTAACTTTTCCTGCTTTACAAGGAGCTAGCACCAGCTGTACAAGTCAATGAAAATTAACCTTCCCTGCTACCCCTTGGATATCCAGTAAACTCAGATTTGATCCGGATGTTCTGATTTCCACACAGCTAAAATGCAATCAAATGCTTGATTTTGGGGGATAGATTTACTTAAATTGTATTAATTCACAAGGATAAACACAATTAGTAGAGCTCATTAGCTTGCAAAATGTAATTTATTTTCTTGAATATACCCATTTCCTTGGATGAAGAGCTCCATTAGCTTTATTATATTTGCAAAGCTTATATAAAAATCCAAACCATGGCAACAAAGAGAAAATTGTTACTACACAGTCACAGCAGTCACTTTTCCATGTTAAATAAGTTTGGCATTTATTTATATTTAAATGAGAATATCTACCACTATCAAGACCAGGATATGGGGCAAGTACTTATACAGAATATAATTAAAACTAATTCAAGCAACAAATGTGGCCTGAAATTAAAATACTCCCCCAACTTCTTTAGATGAAAAATGATTCAATGTTCTCCCTCAAAACCCCTGTTTATAATCGCTTAATTATCATAACCAGCAATAGTAAAGGGACTCAAGCCGTTTACAGTCTCATAAGATGGGTCTGCAGTCAGGCACGTCTGGCTTGCTTAGTGCTGTGCTTTAATTTCACTGTAATATAAAGGCTAGAGAGTGGAGAAAATGAATACATGGCAAAGTACCTGTCATTACTTGTATCATATCACCGAGGTATTCTACATGCACAATATAAAAGCGGCCGGTGCAATTTTCATACTGTTATCATTTTTGATATTATACTGTCTAAAAGCAGTGACACACAAAAGAAATGCTTTTATCATTTGCAATGCGGGGATGATACTAATTACATCATCTGTCATCATTATACAACTAAACAAAACTTTTCTTTCATAGAAAACTGCCATTTAGCAAATTAACGGGTAATGACCCATAATATACAGAAGATTGAAATTTGGGAATTACATTCACATTAGTTTGTTTTCTGCTTTCCCCTCATTTTTATTCCCTGACACATCACGAAAAGGAAGAGAGATGGAGAATTTCTCCAACTATCTAATTTGCCAATAGCCCTACCGTCCTTTTGGAAATTGGTGCAGGATCATCTCCATCCATATCAATGCATAGTTTGGTTCTACTTAATGACACAGACTGCCTGCCAAGCCAGGAAAAGCCAGATGTTAGCATACTGACGCACAAAAAACCTGCTGCTGGGGCCAGATTTTCAAAATTAGACATGAAACAATGAGCCTACATTTGCTCGCAAATAACAGATGGATGTTTGGAAACCAGGTACCGGAACGTGTGTTGCCTCCTAAAGCCTGAGCAGGTCACAGAAGATGATGGCATGTAGGAGGTACCCAGGATGTTCCAACAGGGAGCACAGCAGTAAGGCCAGGTAGGGCAAACACCCCTCCAGGGGTCCTCCTGCTGTCTGGATGTTGCTTCATGCCTGGTATAACACTGCAATGAGCTGTATTGTGGGAAATGTTCAAGTGCCACTATTTAAAGACAGATCCAAAGGGATTACAAGAGGCACAAACCATAGTGGAGGAGCCCTCAGCTCAAACTCCTGTGCTTTTGGGAAAGAAGAGGAATAAAAACACTTAGCTTTTCATTGCATCTGATCACGCTATGCTCCTCTACATAAAAGCATAAATAAAATGTAGGATGGCAGGTGGGTAACAGCACAGATTTTCACTGATGAAAGGTGCATCCTCCAATGAGAGGAAAATGAAAAGGGAAATTCCAGGGTGAGTTAAGAATAAAAATAATGGCAAAGACAAGTGCATTTGTTATAAATTAGTCATGTCAGTAGATGTTTCAGTCATCAGTAGGTGCTTCAGACACCCAGTAAGCGCAACTGAGCAACTGGCCTTTAATTCCCATCATCCATATCAGGATGTTTAGGACTTTTCTCTTGCCTGTAAAATGAGTTCCTGACGTAAGAGAAATTCTGAACTGAATGTATCTGTAAAGTAAGGAGAAGTTCTCAGTTCCAATTTATCATTGTTAAAGTGGATTAAAGGATTTTTTATTAGTAACACTTAGAGCTCACTTGTTCATGTACCTGGAGACATCTACCAGAGGAAACCTTCCCCAGCAGACAGCCTGGCCAAATCAAAAGCTGCAAATGAGCGTGTGATGAGCACATTACACAGGCTGATGAGGGCCATGATGAGCTGGGAATTAGTGAGGAAACCTTTGAGAAAAGTCCAAACACTGGTGTAAACAGCATACACTCTTTTTTTCTGAGTCACTGCTGAACCAAAAGCTCAAGCACCCTGTGGGACACTGTGCTACTGCAAGTGATGTCTCCTGAATGAGATATGGAAGCCTCTCTCTTAACCTTAACCCTCTTAGTAGACCTTAATATACTAAACAGTTTGACAGCACTGGAAATCATGTGAGATAATATGTGAGCGTAAGTAGCAGTTTAACAAACCATGAATCAAAACTGTTGACAATATATGCCCAAATTAGCTTTAGTTATGCTAATGAAAATGATGCCTGCTAAAACATTGGATGTATGACATTCAGGAGTAGCTCTCTGTGGGCAGATGAGGAAAGCCAGCTTGACTGCAAGTAGGGACTTGCATGTTTGCTTCCCCTACCTAGATCAACAGGTTTCAATGTTAATAGGCAAATATTGTATTAATTTTAGGAAAACCAATAATATCAAAATACCCTCTTAATATAATGACAGTAAAATAATACAAGGGTTGTACTTTGCTATATTGTACTTCTGACAGAGAAGTTCATGCTGAGGTGATCTTTAAAGTCCCTTCTAATCCAAACCATTGTATTATTCTATCATCTGCTGAGACTCTTGAACCTATTGCTCAAATTTATGACGGGATTCAGGTTATGATATTTAAATGCAAGTGCATTCAAGTTGGTTGGGTGTATAAGCTTGCATAACATCTACGGAAACCTAATTAGTGCAGTCAGCAAAGCCAAGAGTGATTCAACTGGGTAACTACAGGAGCTCAGAGAAATTGCTGACACCCTGGTCCCTGGTGCCCTCTGACACGTTCTGGAAGAGCCAAGACCCCTACTGCCAGCACCCATGGAAGAGCTGTCTGCTGCCAGTACTGAGACACCACAGAAGATGTCCTATGGCCCTGGGCTAGACACGGCCCTCGCTGCCCGTGTTTACACAACTGACATGCTTATTCTCTAAAGTTAGGTAAGTCAGGGAAGAAATCCCACCTAACAGATTTCATGCTGGTTAGGGTGTTTTAAATTAAGACTTCAGTTTTGAATAAAAATGATTCTTCTTTCTCATTTACTAACCACATCATAACATTCAAAGATGTCATCATGCCTTTTCCTCATTACGATGTCTTTTTTTACATACTCTGTTGTGCACGTAAGTAAAAGTCTCCTCATCTGGTTTTGGGAGGTAGGTTCAAGGTAGGTTCCATGAACTCTCTTGGTTCTGAGTTCATGGCTTATAGACAACTACCAACCCAGCCAACCACTATCTCATTTTTCCTCCCTCCAAACTTGAAATATTAATTTCAGTATCTTGGCATAGTTCCAGACTATGTAATTATAATCTAGATGCAGATTGGGTAATTATAAATTATATTCTTAAAACCACCTCTCTTATTTCATTTGGATGTAATATGGCTACCTCTTCTTCTGTCATAAACACAGAGTGTGGTCCCACTCTACTCCAGGCTGGCTTCCTCCAGCTACACTGTGGTGTGGAGCTATCTTAAAAACCCAACATTGCTCTCAAGGCATTCAAAGGTGGAGGAACCAGCCAATGCTACTAACTCAATAAATGCAAAAAGGGGTTGTATTTTTGAAATAGGCTCCTTCTCTTAGCTATTAAAATGTATTTTGATGTTTTTTTGAATTTGTCTTCTAAAAATGTTAACACTCTATTTCAAGACACTTACATAGATCATCACTACATAAATAGCCCTTCTCTGCTTTCTTAAAAGCACAAAAAGAAGACTTAGTCTCAGGAAATAAGAAATCTTACTGAAATACTGAAACTAACACTCCAGCAACTGAGAATCTGGACAAAATGTATGCTAAAATAATTTCCTGGCTTTAGTAAAATTCTTGATTGAATTTACCCTTAAAGCCAAGAGGTGTTCTCAGCACCACTTTATCTCTATGGAAGTGAATTAAAGCATCCCTTACTGATAACACCTTGACTGACTGCATGTGGTTTGCCTATACGGCAGTTTTGAGAGAAAGAAAAAAGTAAAGCTTATCCAAATACTAAGGGGCACTTTCAGGGAAGGGCTCTGGAACTCATTTAAACTCTCACAGAAGAAAATCTTACTGGTCTGGGGCTTTAACAGATTGACTGTAATGTACACAATTCCTACTCATGAGTAGATTTGAGTGTCTTTGAATCTGATCTGAATCTGACTGTCCTTGAAGCTGATCCTTGGACAAGATGTCAGATTTGCTTTTACTATTCTAGCAAGTAAAATACATGAAGAACAGTATTATTCTGAAGCTGAAGGAACAGAGATTCTTGTGTTTCTTCAGAGTGCAAGGATTCTCTACATACTGATGTTAAATATTTCCATCTGTCTAAACTTGAAATCACTTGACTGATTCCTGCTGGAGGTACCTGCTACCCACCTAGTGAAAGTTCTTCTGAAATGCTCCCAAGAAGTACTTTTCTATTTGGATGCTCATATGGTTTCCAAATCGGAGCTCTAACCATCCTACAAAAGTATAAAAAAAAAGTCTCAAAGAAATGCACTGTTCAGCAAAATTTCCCCAAGCACAGTTTGGCCATGATAGGAGTATATCTAGCAGAAAAACTTCTAAATCTAAGCACATTCAGTCATCTAGAAAATTCACATCTGTAACAAAGTCCGCATAGCATGCAGGAAAAGGCAAAGAGCAGAATCTCCTACTTCCTAGGTTACAGGCAATAGGAATCTACTAGCACTGCTCCTCCACCTGTTTTCCACAGGATGGTAGTGTTCTGTGCAAAATGATCCCTGTTTTAGGGAACATCCACAGCAAGGAACATTTCCCTCTTCATTGACAGGGAAAAGGTCACACAGAGGAGCTGGGCTCCTCCTCTGCTGATGGCTTTGTATCCTCTATAAATCAGCCAGACAGTGTCAATCCACATTTCTCTTAAGAACTCTTTAATTTCAGTCAATTTTGTCTTTTTCATGCCATCTTCCTCACCCTCATCTAAATACTTCAGTGTGCAGATTGATGGACAAAACACATTTTGTCTTCCTCTGAAACATCAGAGGAATCATGAATAAAAACGTAATGTTCTCTTTAATCCTACATCCTTGTGTGTTTTTGATGTTGCAGTGCCAATGAGCTTTGTGCAAACATGATGTACAAAGTCTTCAGGCAAACCCTCCAATTCATTTTAGCTCCTTGGAAAATATTACACAGTCATAATGTGCAAACTTGACTAAGTACCTTGGCACCTTGTCTAGCCAAATGCTTCTTACTTAACTGTTGGTACACATAGGTGTATGTCTGTCTATACTCTTGGTCAAACCCTTATCTTGATGTTGTCAGCAGCCTAAGGATTGTTCCAGTACAGTAGTAAGCACGTACAATGCTACATGCTGCAAATTACTGAATTTAATATGACAAAACTTCACATCGCTTTTACTTGCGTATCTCGATGATGGAATTTTTTGTCCATGTGTAATCATTCCTGCAAACTTAGATACCTCCTTCCTAGTGATGATTTCATTCCCTTATGATACTTTCCAGAATATCTAGTCTGGGAATCTAATGTAATGATTTGTTAAACATTAAGATGGAACTACATACAAATACCTTGCTACCCCCACTTGGTACAACTAGAAACTTGAATATACATGTAACACAAACCAGACTAAACACATGAAGCTTAACATCCTACCGTGCAGGAAGAACTTCGTAGCATATCTTTGTGACAATGCACAGGAACACAACATACAGGAATAAGTAAGTCCATTGCTGGGAAGAATTTTCTTGTATGCAACATCAAATTGTTGCCCAAATTATTTCCTACTTAAACAATGAAAGAAAAACTAAAGAAAAGAAAGTATTACTACAAATGCTTCTGAACTTGCAAAACACAAATCATTCATCTCACAGCATGTATCCTGTGAACACAGAAGACATCTGAAATGGATTTGTGGGACGTTTCACCAAAAACCAGTTTCCTGACAGTTATTCTGGCTTTTGCTTCAGCCAAAGTCCTTGTATCTTGAGTTTTACAAAATACACACATCAGTTATTTAAAGACAAACAGTTAAACTTTTTAAAAAATTATGTCCATAAAAGCACTTTGAAGATGTGAGGTGTTATGCAATCCCATGTTATCACTATTATTGACTGCAGGTCAAAGCCCAGCCTCGCTGTGGGACAGTGGAGATTATCATCAGCCATCTCATGGCACAGCAGGGTAAGAAAAGTTTCTATTTGGAAACATCTATATTTCACAAATCTGTTTAGATTTTATCTAACCTGGGATAGAACCATTCTGAATGCAACGAGACAGAAATGACTATTCTTCATTCAGAGTTTAGGCAGGGAGGACTACTGACTGATTAAAAAAAAAAAGTATTTCCACTTTCTTGTAAGCAAATAAAAATTCATTTGCAATCAACAAATCCACTTGCCTGGAGATCTTTAGAGATCACAGAACAGCCCATTTTGAGAACATTTAAGCATCTACACAAGCACACAGTCTGGCTCTTGATGGATCCAGTTTTTCCAGTTTGGACTGAGTGTGAAGTCCCCATTCTCTGCTGACTCCCTGCAGTAGCCATAACTTGACTGACAACTTTTTAAGTCATGACAGCAAAAGAAGTGGAATTCTGCTGTGAAGAGGAAGAAATCTTAGTGGGAAATTCAAGGAAAGGCCAGACTTGTAAAGAGTACTGAATATTCAGGAAAGGTAGCTACAAGGTAGCTCCAGGCATAAGAGGACAGAGTGTATGCTTCTCATCGCATCCACAGTGTTGGTCACTGACAAGGGTTGCATCCAAATTTGTGTCAGGAATTGAACAAGACAGAGGACCAAGGGAAGACAAGGTCAGAGGAATCAGAAACTAAACATAAGGAGTCCTGAAAGGAGGACAGAGACTCTGCAAGTGTTTTGGACAATTCATAACTTTCAGAACATCCAAGTGCAGTTCCAGACATCTGCAAGGGACTTTTGGAACAGCATATGGATGGATTGATGGATGGATGGAGGGATGGATGGATGGATGGTCTGCCTGGAAATTTGGGCTGTATTTATAAAGAGTTGCCACTTACATATTCCGTGCCTAGATTTTGGTTATTGTCCAGCCCCTGAGAAATTTTGCAGTTTTTGAGTACAGTGTTGTGTGAATGGGAGAGAAAATAGTAATTCGACAGAACTCTGCCACCTCTCAGACTTATCTTGAATGCATTTAGTGGCCACTGTCGGGCAAAACTATATTTGTTAGGAAACCAAACTCAAACTGTGTCTTAGACTTCAGGGTGGGAAGAAATTCAGGACGTCTTCAAATCTGTCACTGTCTAATTACCCAACTGGATCTGCAAGTGATGACATAACACCAGGTAAAAGGGTAAAATCAAAGTTCTTCAGCTCTGTACTTTCAAGAACAGATGAACTACAGTTGAAAATCTGGTGCTTCATTAAAAAAAAAGGTTATTTTAAAAAAAGCAGCATGAAGCTGATGACTTTAAAGACCAGTTTTGAGGAGTTTTAACACACTTCAGAAACCTCACACTTTTTTTTACAATAACTCTCATAAAATATTGGTAGTGGTGAGAGGCTCCTGCTCCACTTGAAACTTGGAAATCTCAAGTCACTCACATACTGAGAGCTGTCAATCAAAAGAGGATTCAATGACCTTCTTTATGCTGTACGTTTAGCAAGGCAATGTTCTAGGACTATTACAAGTCTTCTTTGACTCTTCAGTGCACTTAATCACTGTCTGTCACGACCTGACCGATAGTGGCATTAAAAGACAGGGCAGGAATTACTGAAAATACTCCACCAGGAACACAAGAAGGTGAAATGTATTCCAGTCTTACTCGAGCAATGGCTTAGCTACCTTCATCAATTCTGAAATTCCGTCAAGATTATTCTAATGACAGAACACTACAATTAATCTTGAAAAAGATTTTGTTTTAGAGGACCCATTCAAGCAGTTTGCTTTAAGTTCATTTCTGTGCGTGAACATGCTAAACCATGAGCCAGTGGTGTGTCCTTGTGGCAAAGCCGGCCAGCAGCATCCTGGGCTACATCAGGCAAAGTATTGCCAGCAGGCTGAGGGAGGTGATGCTTCCACTCCAGTCAGTACTGGTGAGGCCACACTTGGGAGTCCTGTGTCCAGCTCGGGGCTCCTCAGTACAGGAGAAGCAAGGCATACAGGACAGAGCCTAACAAAGGGCCACAAAGATGATGGAGGGACTGGAGCACCCTTTCTATGAGGAAAGGCTGAGCAAGCTGGGACTGTTCAGCTCGGAGAAGAGAAGGCTCAGTGGGATCTCATCAATGTGTATCAGTATCTGAAGAGAGGATGTAAAGAAGATGTAGACAGGCTCTTTCCAGGGGTGCCCAGTAACAAGACCGGAGACAATGGGCACAAACTGAAGCACAGGAGGTTCCCTCTAGACATCAGGCAACATGTTCTTACTGTGAGGGTGACAGAGCACTTGTTTAGAGAGGTTGTGGAGTCTCTATCCTTGGAGTTATTCAGAAGTCATATGGACACGCTCCTGGACAAATAGCTCTTGTTGGCCCTGTTTGAACAGGGGATTGGACCAGATGACCTTCACATGTCCCTTCCAACCTCAGCCATTCTGTGATTCTGTGAACTCTTATGTGTCATTACTACATTGAGCTTACAAGCGATCACTGAGTATCTGTATCTTGGCATCATGTAGGCTGCCCCACAAAGTCAAGACTATCTTAAGGAAAACACTGTAAGAAGCATGTCCAGTGTTAACAGACTCCCATGCTAACCTAACTCTTCCCCAAGAAACAGCAGATAGAATGCACTGTTATTTCTATTGTAGACTTCCTTCCCCACAACTATATGCATACATATTCATATATATATATACACATATATACACACACATACTAAAATTTTATGTATATTTTTATATCTAGGATTTTTATCATCTATTTATCTATCTAGCCATCTGTATCTATAGATAAAAAAATAAGGGAGACTTTCCTAAGGTTACACAGGCTATAGATTCTGATGCAAGGCAGAGAACTGAAAACAGGCTTTCTAGAGTCTCCATCACACAATATCCTTTAATTAACATTACTAGGATTTCAAATGCTAGGTTGCACTTTGAATTTAAACACCTCATGCCTCCCCCCCTCCCTTCATGTCTGGAACTAGCTACACTCACAGAACTGCAGGTCAAGCTGAAACCCCTTTGAAAATTCAGCCTTTTGAGAAGAAAAAGTTGATGATTATTGACAAAATGTTGTAGCCTGCCTTGTTACTATTCATGATTAAGGAAAGTAAATATTGTCTGAGGTCTAATGAGAATTCCAATGCAATAAAGTCAAGTGTGAAAGGTGCAATCGATAAGTGATGATGCAACAGTATTTGTTTGTAGTTTTGTTATTATTTGGTTCACAGTATTTGGTGATGTTTGAAAATGAAGTGTTAAGAAATTAGTGTTACAAGAATTAACATTCAGATTTTATTTCAGATGTTATGTTTCTACAGTCATTACATTCTGAACACTAATTAGCATCTGAGTTCTTTTTCCACTAGTTAAGGACTGCAAACCGAAGAATTACAGAACAAAAATACTATGGAAACAAACATCAACATGACCCACGAACATTCACAAATTAAAACCCATGATGTCCATGGCTAATTTTACACTGCAGGAGAAAGTATTGCAATGAAAAACTGTATTTTCCTTGTGTTTTTGTCTTAGGAGCTGCTTCAAAGTATATCAAAGTTATAAAGTATATCAAAGTTATAAAGAAAGTGTCTTTTCAAATGTGTAACAGATCTCAGAGTTCAAGCTGGAACATTTATGTCCTACACATGGCAGGGCTATTGACCAAGGGTTCAGTTTTGGATTTAGTACAAGTCTTGGATATAAAGCAGCATACTGCCCTATGAAAAAGTCAAAGACTAAATCTCAGTTCCTCAGTTATTTCTGCAAGGAAACCAATCTCTTCTAGTCCTTCATCAGACTGATGAATTTCTCTCCGTTTGGGCTGAGCTGGGTTGGCAGGCACATAAACACTGGTCTCTCACTGTGCCATGGCATGGGATACCGGTACCTTGTGTCAGAAACTGAGCTGAAGGGACAATTTCTGTCCCTCTCTCTTCCCTGCAGGCTCACTATGCAAGCGACAACTTGTGCTGGCACATCATGTAGCCCCAAGATACTGAAATTATGTTTCAATATTATTTGCAACTGTATTTCTGAAGAAGCCACATGAAAGTTTGGCTATGCAACCTTCAGTGGATCTTCACTGAACATGTTCACAATGAACATCTTCATGGTTCTGAACATTCCACTTTATTAATTCCCCTGGCACTTAATCTTTAGATTACAGGGCAAGACTTAGGACAGGGATAAAAAACAAAGCCTGAATCTGTTCTAAAATATTAGGTTACATGTCTGTGTAAGTTACCTAGGAGTATTTGGCACAAATCCTATCCAAAGGGCACTTACAGGCCAAAGCAGACACCTTTCAAAACTGCTGTTGATCATGTATAGTGAAAGTTCCCATGCATTTCATAAGCAATAATTAGTTTGAAGCATTATTTATGTCTCTCATAATGTGACTGCTTTACAAATTCACTAAGTAAATGGATCATGTAGCTAAGCTTAACATTCGCATTTAATGTTAAGAAGCGATAAAAAAAAATCCCTTCACAGAATATAACCCATCCAGACCAAGAAGTTTCTCTAATTCATGCAAAAAACTATTTTCTTAAAAGTATTTTCAATGGAAACAGGTAAGAATTAGCTGTGACACTGTGAAGAGAATGACATATCTGTTTAGTATCATGATTCTTGTTATCAAAATGTATTTTTTTGCAGAGCCACAGAAATGATTTGACTCTTTCAGTCATGTAGGTGAGATCTCTTGACCTATTGCAAATGAGGTGGCATACTAGCAGTGCCTTTAACTTTTGGCAAATTATTTGTTTACTTTTGTTTAGAAACAGCCAAGTGAAAAACCTAGTTCTGCATGAATACAGTATAATATGATCCAAACACGTACACAGTCAAATGAAAGATAACTATAGGAAATAAAACACGACGTTTCAAATCAGCTCCCTAATAAAGTCTAAAAATATAAGAAACCCTATTATATTAACCAGCAAGAACTGCTCTTTCACTTAAGGGATAGTTGGGTAATTATTCAAACTTGTACAAGACTGGGTTGTCAAGTGAAATAATAATACAGAATATCTCAGGATAATGAGATAGATCTTAAGGCCATTAGCAGTGGCTCTTATTATAATACTGGCCAAGGTTCCCCAAGAAAGAGAGAGAATATTTAAATGAAACTTGTAGAGAACTAGTTCTTGAAGAGCTTAGTAGTGTCTCATAGTTTCCATTGCTTCCCACAGGGAAAGGTGCCTACCATGTAAGACTGTGAAATCAGTCAGGCTTTAGAGACTGAAATCTCTTGAGGGCAGAAATTAAAACAAAAAATAATCTGAAAATCGAGCCACATTGAAATCCATACTGTTTACACTAAGAATCTGATCCTAGCAAGGTTTTAAAGCCTGGTTAGATACCCAGTTGTCTTCTCTTTCTTGATTCTTTCTCTCTCATTCAAAACAACCAAACTCAACATATGTCTTCCCTGACTTTAGGTTTGACAAGAAGAATTACAGCTTTAGATATAAGGGCTTTTGAGATTGGAAATGGAGGAAGAGATTATTTTTCTCTATAAAATAGGTCCTGCTTATGAAGCATTTGTATACGTATGCTTTGTTATCTTATGTTTGTTTGTTTTTAACCACTACAGGACCAGGAGTAACTCAATAGCTGATGGTCACTGAGAAGCTAGCTAATCTTTAAAAAAACAGTTGTCTAGCTTGCAGTTCAGAAGGCACAGTATGGCTAATGTGTTGGCAGTTGTCATGAATCAGAAACACTGCCTGTTTTTATATTCTCCTTAGGAGCCTCTCCTAGGTACAAAGGTTTCCAAATGCCAGACCAGGGCTAGGTCTGGCATGCCTGGCATACTCCAGTGAGGATCTCTGCTCCTTACCTTAATGAACGCCTCCTCGGCTGACTGCACTTGGTGGTGCTTGGACAATTAGACTAGACTAGGGTTTACAGCAGTTTAAGCAAGAATGCTGACTAAGCCTTTGCAAATCAAATATTAAAAGACTGATTAAATATTTTACGATCTTTTTTACTTAGGCTCTGATTTGAATTTTACTTCATCTGGTAGCCAGAGATATGCTGAAGGTTAATTGATGGAGGAAGAGTAAATAACAGTGGATGCTGCTGGCTCTAAGTATGCAAGGCATTTAAGAGTATTCCTAACCTCAAGTGTGCAGTCACTGACATGCTCATTTGTCTCACTAGGTTAGTGTCACTAGGGCTCAGATATGTGATCAAATTACCGCACTGAAAGTGGTTTAAGCTTATGTGTTTTTCCTTGTATTGTATATTTGCACATGTCTCCAATGACACCAAGTAATCCTTTAAATTGTGTTAATTTGATCATGTATCCGAGTATCCAGTGCAGTAAATTGGGATAGGTGGCTATGAAAAGTGGAGATGATGCCTTTTGGAAGACAAATAGCTTCCACGGAGAAGAGAGACATGCAGAACAGCTACAGCTCAGTCTACCAGGATTTGAGTATAAATCTTGCCCCTTTCTCCTTCTACAAAATCAAGGGTTTATAACTCATAAACTTGACTTGACAAATGGCTTTTGTGGATTTTGATTATTTTTTTTACGGGAGAGAATTAACAAAACTCTTTACAAAGCAATTCTTGGTCAATTTTTGGCTACTTGACTGGGATGGCATCACTTAAAGCCCATCTAGATCTTAAAGGAAAATTCTGAAGCTCAGCATCCATCAAATATTCTCATCATATTTGGGCTTGAAGTTGAAAATTTAAAAGCAGTCCAAATATTTAGCTTTAGAAAAGTACTGCTGAGCTTGTGCCTGAAGTCCTTTCAAGAGACGTTTGGTAAGGATTTGCACATACCAAAGTACGATTTACGTAATGAGCAGGAAGAGTTATTGGACTAATCATTTTTAATGGAGATTCCTTGTCTTTAATACAGAGCTACACAATAGAACTTAATAGCTTGTGGCAAGTAAATAATTTACACATGGATTGTGTCTGAATACAAATGTATACATAAAATATCACAGACTTAATGAAGCCTTTGGGGTGTTTTTTTTAAAATCAATGTAATTGATTTTGCTGATAGGTCCACATTTGTACTTTTGTAGGCTACATTTCTTTATACCTGTGCATGTGGCACAGTCATGATTTTTAAGGGAGGCAGGGACAACTCTGCAAATGAAATTAGAAACTAAGTACACAGAGCGTGGGTAGTTTTGAAGTGTCTAGGGTAAGACACTCGGAAATAACACTTGAATGCGACCCAACAGTGTGGCTCATTTAGAAACTACTTATCAGAAAAGGTCACCCTCTCAGGAACGCTCATGACTATTCAGGATGTTTTGCAGCATTTGAGCCCAGTGAAGCTGGAAATGAGGAGATTTCCCCTTAACGCTGAACATTTTGGGTTGTTCAGCTTCAGTCAGCAGAGCTGCTTTGCATTTGGCTTGGGCTGCTACTAGGGTGGGGAGAAGACAACGGCTGAAGGAGAAGGTTAGTGTTGTGACTAATGCACAACTGCAGCCAGAAGGAAAGTGGTCGTATGGAAACATGGGTGTGTGTTTCAAAGGGAGAGGGAGAGGATGATGGTTGTTTCACCATCGGGTGAAGCACCAGCTTATCTGATGGGCTCAAAATCTGGTTTTCCCTACAAAATATGCCCACAGGTCATCCTCCTTCTTTCCAACACGCTGCCTCTTGTCATCATTAACTCATAAAACCTTATGCATTAAAGGAAGGCACGGAGACCGACGTGGAAGCTGGGCTGGAGGGCCCGAGGAGAGTGGTGGGGAAATCCAGGGCTCAGCCGCCATCCTCGGCCCCACCGCCCGCCCCTGCCCGTGCGCCCCGCGGGGCCAAGCTGGCCCACCTTACCTTTGGGGTGCCAGGGGTCCGTGAACTCGTACTTCCCCACGCCGATCGTCCGCAGCATCTGCACCCCGTTGGTGTTGTCTGGGCCCCCCGCAGTGTTGGGGGGCAGCGGGGCGGCCGCCTGACCATTGGTGGTGGGCGCGCTGCTGGGCAGAGCGGCCGAGGGCAGGGCCGGCGGTGGCGGTGGCAGCATGGGACAGGCCAGGTGGCCGTTGCCCACTGCCCCAGGGCCCGGATGGGCCACCGGGCCCACGCCGCTCATGGAGGACATGCTGAGGGGCTGGCTGTTGGTGTACAAGGGCTGGCTCTGGAGGTTGACCACCATGTTGCTGAGGGGCTGGGAGGGCTGCGGCTGGAGCTGGTAGTGGGCCGGCATCAGCGGGAGCTGGGGGGTGACGTGTGGAGGGAGGGAGGGCGTGACACCGATGACGGGGGCCTGGACGTTGGCGGCCGGGCTGAAGGTGGGCGGCTGCGTCATCCCATAGGAGTGCGTGATCAGGGCGGGCTGGCTGCCGGCCGCCACCGTGGTGACCCAGGGCGCTGCACCTGCGGCACGAAGGAAGGCTGGCAATGGCAGCGGGCTCGGCACAGGGGGGACCAGAACAGAAATAAAGACCCTCAGCCTTCCCCTCCTGCACCGCGCCCGCTACCAAACTGCGCTGACACACCCTGTTCCTTCATGGTATCTAAATGGTTCAGGGTGTCGAACCATTCCCAACCAGTAAGTGCATAAAATTGCTATGGTGATGTGAGCGCAATTGTTAAGAGACTCGTCGGGTGACATGCGGCATGTTTGCGGTTTTATGTATTTTGCACTTTACGCAGCTTAAGCGCACGCTTCCAAGAAAATTAACCTCTTTCCCCACCGTGCTTTCATGGCTCCCTGACAAACACTCTGTGTGTATAATAATGGTGCTCCAGCCACTACAAAGAGATTGTAATTAGGCGTCTGGCATAGCGGCACAATGTATGATATGTGTCTGGAAGCTCGAAATCATTTCAGGTAGTTCTGGACATAAAAGAGGTCTTAAAGTATTACAGAGTGCCTTTTCCTCTAGTGAAGGCAGAGAAGGAGGAAAAAAAAAACCCCACTCTAATGAACTTGCAGGCATCTTAATACATTTATATTAGCCCCAGCACAGAAGAAAGTCGAGGGGTCTTTACAATCAGAGAAAAATCCCACTAAAGAATAAAGAAAGCGCTCACAATGAAGTCTAATTTACGGAGGTAAATGGAGATAGTGCACTGAATTTGCTTTGAACTATCTCCCTTGTAGAATTACAAATAAGATTAGAAACATACCTGGGTTTTCATTCTCCCTCATCTGTTTAGATGGAGGCTCATCAGTGTCCCAGGGCGTTGACTGATTGATGGGTGTCTGTCCCCACCTGACGCTCGTTGCAAGTCCTTGAGGCTGATTTTCAGTCTTGGAAATGCAAGGTGTCTGCCAGAGGGAGAGAGAAAAATACAGAATAAAAATGTTTAGACTACTGGGAATAATTATCATTCCTCACAGCTAGTAGTTTACTTGTTTGTTTGTTTGTTATAGTCCAAGAGGATATTCTAAGGTCTTAAAATACCATTCTCCTCCAGGCTTGCATGACATATCCGTATGGAAAATACAGTATACTTGAAAAAAATACTTCTGGAAATTTAATAGATCCACCTTTAAAAAAAAAAATCCACAGAAAACTAGCACTTTCAGAAATATGTTGCTTCTTTTGCCTTCAAAATAAAAAAAACCCCACAGATACAGTAATATCCATTCAGCCACAGCTTACATAAAGTGGGACAATCTTCTGTTTGCTCAATCTCTTCCAAAAACGGTGAGTTTTGTTTAGTAGAAGGCAGAACAAGAGAGACTTATTTATAACCGTAGGGCGAATTACTGTAGAACAGTAAAGAGAAGTCTTAGTATTTACTGTCTGTCAACCCTTAAAATTGAATGCCAATAAAAAATCCAGCATAACAGTCATTGGCTGCTAAAGTGGGTATGTTGGCAGTTCTTCAGATATGTTAAAATAACTGTAAAGTAGGGGAAGGATCAGGGCTGAATAATCATCAAAGGGGATATGATCTGAAAGAGATTTCTTGATAAAGAAACTATCACATGGATTTAAATGCTAATCCAGGCCCCCCCGTTCAGTGTTAGGGGATCTTCCCAAACAACCATGCCTTTGCTCAGAAAAGGCCTGTAGAAAACAAGGGTGTTCCAACAGGTCTCGTTTATTTAACTCCACAGAGTATTTCATTGCTGGAAGATTAAAAGTTTTTTTGTTTTGTTTTTACTGGTGTCAGAACCTCTAAACCAAGAAAACGGAACCAGCTGCCTATTGCTGAATGAGTATTGAGGACTGAAGCCATAAAGAACAGGAGACCAGTCTGAGCGATTGCTTGTTTGCCTTACATCTGGGAAGTAATTTAGCTGTGAACCGGGGGTACAGCGGCTCCATGAATGCCCTGGGTCACGTAGTACCAATGAAATCTCTGTCAACACCAGCAGCATTTTTCCCCATCACCAGTACCTCAATCACCCCATGAAAAGAAGTCATTAGCAGACCCATTTATGCTCTCTGCAAATACATGCACACCTTTCCCAAGCCCATCCTACTTTTTTCAAATCCACTGAAGGTGCCTGCTTCCTCCTGCCCTCCCTTCTCCCCAACTAACACCCCCACTAGCTCTTCTCCCGGGCTCCAGTGCTCCCTCTGTCACCCAAGTGCCTCTGACATCTCCTATCACCTACTCCTTTTTCCATCTGACCTTTATCCTCCTTGGGATCTGGGATTCAGGAGTCTTGGGTGCAGACTTTGATAGAGGACAAGGGTTTTTGTTGTGCTTCTCTCTTTGCTCCCAGAGCCACAATGGGAATATTTTCCCCACTAGACATGCTATACTTTGTTAAATGAACATGTTCACAGGGAAATTAGATTCTTATGTCTTTTCTTGTATGGTATCTTGAAGTTAAGATTTTCAGTCTGTGTGCAATTTTTTTTTTTCCAAATGCATCAATTTATTTATTTCCATGGTTTTGGGGGTCTTTTGTTGTTGTTGTTGTTGGGGTTTTGTTGTAATTTAACTCCTCCAGATTTTTTCTATTCTACTGGCACAAAGGACAATGGCATCCAGGTGTTAGGTTCACTTTTCCTTCTGCCCTCACCATTTCAACTACTTCTACAACTTTTGCAATTGAAATAAAAATGAGAGTCAGGAAAGGCAAAAAGAAAGGACACGCAGACAAGCAAGAGCTCCAAGATTCATTCTGTTGTATTCATGGCAAAGAAAGGGCAGGAGGGGAAGAAATAAATCTCAGTTTTGAAATGCTTGCTATTTATAAATTGTCCTGAGGAAAGGCTAAATCTGAATATCTTTAGCTCTTACATTGTACAGAGCCTTTGACACAGGAGGATATAAGGCTGTTGGTGGTTTACTGGTCCACATTAGCAGTATCCCTTTGGATCTAAACTGTTTAACAGTGGCCAAAGCATTCTGGAGTAGAACAATAAAGAATTAAAAAGAAAGTGCCACCAGCAGTCTCTGCCTATATATCAGCTAAGATACTTCCCCCAGAAACACTATTATTTATCCCAAAGCAAAGGTTTAAAAATCAGTAAATACAATATAGAGAACTGGGCATTTTTATGAGTCATCAAAGACAGACAGGAGGATTCACAACCCAAATCATGCCCCGCACGTTCCATGTGTGACATCTGTGTGTTGCATTTCTTTGTTGTATGAACTGGGTCTTATCAGTGGGTTGAAATAAATACTTCTCATTATCGTGTGGCATTGTCAAGATGTGCAGCATCTTGTGTAACTTTGTTATATTCCCAAGATGATTTAAAACAGCGTGGATCTAAAATAAGAAAAAATATTCCTGTACCCTAAATAATACAGAACCATACACATGCTATAATTTTAAAAGAACCTATATGTTCTGTACGGAATGGGTAAGAAAGGGAGTATGTGACAGGGCTCTCCTAAATCCTGCAAAAATCCAGTTGCCTACTTTGCAACTGAAAGCTTGATTTAAAAAAAAATAGAGCACCAGATCAGACACACTGGAAACTGGTGGAGTTAGCACCCACACCTAGATCTAAATTCCATACTTTGAGCATTAATAAAGACGAAGGAGGTTTGTAGGTTTGCTGTCAATAAATGCTTCTCCTCTGCTTCCATATAATGCTAGCTTTTTTCCAAATTTTTTTTCACTAAATATGCTCACAAACCCTGTTTATTAGAGGCTCGGTGGGTTTAAATGCACAAGTCCAGCACATTGCCTTCAAACTGAACTCCTGAGCTTGTATTCATTTGATCAGAAAGAGCTAGAGATTAGTCAGTATGAAAACACAACACACATTCATGGAACACAGTTTAGACAATAATGGTGGTGGAAACAGAAAAACAGCTTACTGAACTTTTTCTTTTATATAGGTGCTTCTGGTCTCTGATCTAATTTCTGCACTATTTTTTCTCAACACATGAAGGGTTACATTACAAGTGTTACATGTCTCTGATCCGATTGCAGCAATTACCCATTTGTGTATCTGGAAAGCAAAATTATTTCCAACGTTATCAAACAAAGGAACTTTCTGTCCACGCGCTCAGGCACATGACAGCACTCTATTTGATGCTTTTAACGTACAACATAAATGACCAAAAAATGGCCCGTATTATGCTTAGTTGTGCAGGGGGAAGAGATGTGTTCCATTAGTGATCTGCAGACTTCACAGAAACTAATTGTACTATGTTACACTTTTATCTTTAGCTTTCATGTCAGATGCTTGTTTGAATTAAACACGAAACACATGAAAAAAGGAAATGCATTACAAAATCTACTGGGTATACATTTTAAAATGCTGCCAAATGTCTATTTACATGAAAAGACAAGAAGGTATGTTGTTTCTAAAAGGTATGTTGAAGCCTGGCTAGTCAACAGCAGCATTGGCTATTTAATTGCCCCAAATTCATGGCTGACTACAAAGATTACTAAAACAATGATCAGCATCTTTGTAGCACCCCTAAAACATTCAATCTGTGCTTTCTGCCATGGATAGAGTACCCCAAATCCAAATATGAGGACTTTTCTTTCTCTTTTGCTTGAAATAACCATTAAGAACAAATAAAATTTTCAGCTGAAGCTTGCATTTCACCTCATGCCTGCCACTTTGAACTCCAGCAGTGAGCAATCTCCCAGTTTTAAGGAAATTAACTGCAATACAGATGTACAGGCAGAATGGAGCAAGATGGAACAATTTCAGAATTACATGAGACTAACACAGACAAGTTGCCAGGTTGTTGATTTTTTGTAGTTCAAACAGTCATAAACCATGGCCCATAGGCAACAGTAATTGGTGTACAGCTGGTTCACTGAATCTTATTAAATTAAAACATTAAAAACCTTCAGATTCATGGGGCTTTTCAGAATATCCACAAGAAAGTTCATGAGTTCACAGCAATGAGTTGGTGCAAAAGATTGGGAAATTGGGAATTAGTGATTCGGCCTATACTGCATCAGTTTACATCGTAACTATTAGGTGTCTAGGAGGCATAGCTGCAACTAAGTCTGACCTTAAGTCCAATGTTTACAAATCTTTGATGAAACAAGACCTAAACTCTTAGTAAGACCTATTTTACATCAATGGAAACATAAAACCTACTGCACTGCTACCAGCATTACAGACCATGTTAGTGGAATTAAAAAAAAACAACCCAAGAAGAACAAAAATCCAACAATGAAAATTTCAATACAATTTTCCCCATGTTCAACACCACCAAACACTTCCTGGGAGGTCCTTATAAACACATTTAAGCAGTTTCCCCAAAGGCTTGTAAAACTGCTGACATACATCCTGCTACAACTCAGAGGGCTAAGACCTATTCAAACAGTTTCATGAGCAAAGAAGAACTAATCTGGAGTGAGGGATCCTATTTGTGGTTCCCAGCGACCAAAATTATTTTACTAAGGCCTTCATTTAAAGTGATGGATGAGAAGTAGTGATTCTCTGTTCCAATTATCCAAAAGAGATTGGGAATGGCAGCTTAATACTAAGATAATGTATCCAATATGCAACCCACTCTATTTTCTCTCTCCATTGAAAATAAAAAGGCTAAGTCACATGCATGCATAGAGACAAACATTCCCTCCTACAAATTCAAGTTTTATGGCCTGTCATGGGTAAAAGCAACTTCAATTTAATGAGGAAATGCCTTTTAAAGCTGCTAGCTATGCCTCGCTCTAACAAGTAATGACTGGTGGCCCTAGTTGGGCTTTAAGCCTGAACGTGTCTGGTGCTCTAAAATGCTTAGTGGTCTCTGCACCAAAAAGTTTATGGTGTAATTTGTATTTCATGCTTCTAAATATTGCATGAAACAGGTATCATTTGTGTGCATGAGGCATGCGTGTAAAATCTGAGCCACACAGGGATAGAATCTTCATTTGGGGTAATTTCCTATACTGTGTTGGACAGGATCCCAAGCATATTTCTGAGTCTAGTCTGTGGCCAAAGAAGCTCTTAAGGATGGATGCAGAACTTTTAAAGAAGCAGTGATGACAGCAATATCTCCCTAGCACTGGCTGTTGGACTGGGCTACAGAAATGAAACTGTTGGTTTAAGAAATGGATGTACTGTAATGTATTAAAAACCTAAGAGATACGGACAGGCCAGCATGCAAGAGGAACAGAACGAGCTGTCCTGCAGTAAAACCTCATTCAAGAACTTGCTCATGGGTGGAGAGAACTTATCTACCTTACAGTTCCCATCACCAGGCAATTCTGCGATGACACAGTGCTGTTTTTCTCTTTCCAAAGCTAATGTGGGAGCAGTGAGAAAGAGAGTAATACAGTTAACTCACAAGAAAAAATGTTGCTACCCTGCATAAAAGACAAAAGAAGTCTTAGTTCCCTCTCGAGTGAAGAGAATAATTCAATACTGGCATCTTAAACAGCATCCAGCAACGAGCCACCAGCCAGTGTGAGCTCTGGAGCACTAAGGTATAGCCTCCAGGCAAGACACCTGGCTTAGCAGCGAGGTACAACCAGCAACCATTCCTGTTTTCCAGAGGACTTAAAGACACTCCCCACTCTGAGGTTAATGACATGGGCTTGGAGAAACCCATGAGTGCAGTGGGGCCCATGTCCCAGACAGGCACAGCACAACTGCCTTCACCCAGCCCTTCACCCAGCCCTTCACCCAGCTCCATGCACTGAGGAGCTTCTTACCACCCAGTTTGTGAGCTACTCCGAAGGCAGATATAGAAGCATGTCCAGCTTCTTCCCCACACCATCAACCCCATCTTTCCTGGACTGAGCCTCTTTGTCATCTCATTCACATTTGTGCCTCAGTTACCCTCTTACATAAGACGGTCAGTCAAATCCCAAGCTCTGATAATGCATTAGAAGATAACTCCATACTGGGAATGGGTCAGCTGTTAACTGTCTCACTAACCTTTTCTAAGGCTCACTTACATTGGCAGTAGGTTTGGGGAGGTGAGAGGAGGAATGAGGTTATGGAAAAGGAGGGAGAAGGATGGGATAGAAGAAGGTTGTGAGTTGACCATAGGTGGCATCTATTTCCTTTTGGTGGCTGCACTGCCCAGGACAACCACTGCTCTCACACCAGTGCTCCCAGTTAGGTGCTCAGCATTAGCTGGAAATTAATGTAGGATCATGGAATGATAAGAAGCGATTCATAAATGGCACTTTGTATTCTGTCTTGGCAAAGTTCACCGGCAGAGGCTCAGGTACTCACCCAGCTGCCTTCGTTTCTCAGCGAGAACATCAGGGAACGGAGCTGAGGTATCGAACCAAGGTCCCGGCTGCGACACTTGCTGCTCCAGGACACCAGGGACATCAGCGCACGACACTGGGTTCGAGCACAGAAGCCCCACTTTAGCCTGAGCAGAACCTCCTCTGCTAACACGGTTGGCATGCAGATCAACCCCAAATCAGAGCAAAGCTACGAATGCAAAATCAATGGAAGAGAAAACGTGCCACATCGGGAACAACGTGGCAGCAGGTACTACAGAGAACATGCACTACCCAACGCGAGAGGGCTCTCAGAGATCCTGCAGGTATCCCATGGCAGAAGCAGACAAATCCAGTTCATCATAAGTGCTTTTTGTCAGAGGGCAAAAGGCAATATGGGTAATAATGGAATAAGTGCTTGTCAAACCAGAATCCCAAGGGCGTACGAAGGATGTAACCCTTGTGTACTGGCTACTCAAGAACGACCTAGGGGCAGACTGCTTGGAAATGGAATGTTTATCTTGAATGCAAATGCTGGACATTGGTAGGTTCAGAAGTCTCTCCATATGGCATTTTTGTCCCAAATTTCCCATGTATTTATTTGAATTATCCAAACAGGACCCTGGATTTCATTCTGGATCAGGGCCTAAAGCATTAGAAATAAAGAGAGGAATACTTATAAAGTACAAGCGGTGTCACTTTAGGGTCCGATCCCAGTATTAAGTTACTTCTATAAAGGTTCCCTTTTGTTGTGTTTACATTCAAGTCCTCTGAATTCAGCGTTTCGATTGTAGTACACACTCTGTGGCAGGAAAGTGCATGTTCTCTGCCTACACAGCAGGCACATAAAAAAAAAGGAAAAAAAAGAAAACCAAGATAAGTCTGTGAGTGTTGAACAGTGCTGCATGGTATTACTGATTTATTAACTTGGCTTGATCAATAAGGCTATCATCAAGAGCGCATTTAGTTTGCACATAAATTTTGCTTTCTAACAAGCACTTCTGTGTGCTCAAATAGTTTCCATAATCTGACCCAGGGCTCAGGAAGCTTTCTTTAAGGGAGAACAGAGAATTCTTTTTCTAAAAAAAAGGATCAAAGTATACTCGGTCAACTCTCAGACAAAAGGACAGTCAGTACTGTGGAAACTGCATTCTTACCTTTCACAGCAAAAAGAAAAACAAGCCTATAGGTCCAGATTTATCACTGCCTTAAGTTCATCAACATCAATTGAGCTATTAAATTGTGGCTGAATTTGGCTCATAGCAATTTAAAAATTTCAACTTTCTTTGAGAGTCTTCCATCAGTAAGATGCTAATTTAATGCATAATTTAAACTCCACTGTCCTTTAACTCAGCATTTGTAAATAATTAAAAAAGAACTAAAAATCCTTTTACATTTATAAAGCTGCCTCCCTTTTTCTGCTGCAAAACAACAAAGACTTTTCAATCAAGAATTTATTTATTCTTTAAATCTGAAAGTAAAAGCCGTATAAAAGATGAGGAGAAACTGATTTACAAGATAAAACAATTAGCTCTGGGATATGTACATTAAGACTAATAAATTTCACATCATATTTTAAAGAAGTGGAGGAGGAATCCCAGATATATTAGATTTTATTCAAATTCTATTGAAATGTTCAATTAAGAGCATCTTGTGAAGGTAAATTATGCAGTCACTAAAATTAAGATGTGAAAAACAGGATTAGAGCTCTGCATCTCTCAAAGAGGCTACACACTTTAATAATCCACCCCTTTTCCTACACACAAGATAACATCTAAAATCTGACTATTCCTGTAACTGCTTTGCTCTTGTTAAAAATTTGGGTTTTGCAGGACAAACATAAATGTATTCCACAGTAGAAAATACTAAAATAATACACTGCATCCATTCTTAATCTATAATCACGAGTCTCAATGATTCTTATTAAATTTTTTTTTTCTGTGCAGACAGATGAAAATGCATTTTAAGACTCAAACAAGTCTGTGCAAAAACAGCTCGAACCCATCAATCTCCCAGTTGGTTCTTAAAAGAAGCTAAACATTCACCAAGCTGTTCCAACCAGACGTGACTGGCAGATCTTTCTTGGGAATGAGGTCTCAAGATGCAACCCTGCTTCCACTCAGATTCATGGCTTTAATAACACAAGAAGTTCAGGGCAGGATCAGGCAGTTTGGGGGGTCATTTAATTTGATTTACAATAAGAGTGCTAATATATGGTTTTTCTGGAAACACAGTCACCGTTTTCTCCTATTTTTTGGCTCTGTAAGTTTTACATCAAAGCATTCCTGCTCATTTTGCTTCCCTATCTCCACGCTACCAGTAGGAAGCTGCTCAGTTCTCCTCTTTTCCTTCGGCAGAACTGATTCGTGGACTAGCATGAATGCTTCAGCTGCCTCAACCATCCTTCTAAAAGATTTATGGCAAACACATTGCATACCAAGCTATAAATCTAGCAAATGGCTATTAGACATACTTTGCTGTCCACAGCCACACAATTTAAAGTAAAACAGATAATGGTATAGCTTCTACTAGTGTTACTAGTAGGCCTGCCAAAACTGTGCTACATTGCCACCCATTTTTTTCCAAGCACCTCACTCTTATTTTTGGGGTGTGAATAAGACAATCCTTCAATATTACTCTGTTGGTGGCAACCTCTGATGCTAAATAGTCCTTTGCCATAGGATAAATGGGTACCTTTAAGATTAAGCTCTTCTTACACTTCCTTCAACAACAAATCGTTTTATGTTACTTTACATTTTATTCCTTTAACATGAAATTCTTCCAGGTGTCCAGTGTGGACCACTGGACTCATCAAGAAGAAGAAACTCAGCAAAGGTGGGGAGTCTAGCTCAAGACTTTGTGCTTCTGAAAATCCTCTGCTATCTATCTTTAAAAAAAAAAAAAAAAAAGCTACTGAAACCCTGAAACCATAAGACCTCCTACTCCCTTTGCTCCCAGGAAGGTAACACAAAGTAAACCAGCTCTAAAATAAATCTCCCAGTCAAGAAACTTTAGGGTGACAGTGAGAGAGAGAGGGGTTATTATGAGCCCTAAATAACACAGGTTGGTTCTTTAAGCCATGCAGGGAAGGACAAGCTAAAATTAAATGACCTTTGGTAGGGATACCTCACCTACAACTACAAGTCGTGATCTGATCTTCCTAATTCTCCTCCTCCGCTGTTGCAGGTCATGGTCTATCAGAAGCTACTATTTCTGCTAGGATGGGTGCAGGGCAGACGGTGCCCTTGTAACCCCCCAGGATGAACTGCCGGGGCGACCAGCCTGGGGTCTTTGCAGGTAATACCCGTTAAGAGGCAGATGTCCCCTGCTGAACTTGCTGGCTCCCAGGAGAGGCAAAGGGAGTTTTAGCTGTTCTTTGTGCAACCATTGCCTCCAGAAGACAAGCAGAGGCTTGGCTTGCTGTAATAAAGCTTCAATTAGAACACAAATCTATAAATACCTAACAGTGCAGATCAAAATGGCCAACTTTGGTCACAGGTATCGATCAGAGTGAGAGAAGAGTCAAAACAGGACCAAACACCTACTTAATAAAAATACAGGGAAATGTTCCTTTCCACACAACAGGTAGAGAGCAAAATAATCTTTGTCGCAAATCCAAAACCTGCTTTCCCACTCACAGCACTGTTTTATTGAGAAAGTGTTAGCTTCAGACAAGCACTGATTTTACACCAGACTATCCAGACCTTATTAGAACAAAGCACAGAGCCTTATCTTGTTTTTCACATTTATAGATGATTCTGTGCCAAATCCAAACATAAATTACATGTTGATTCCTTTAAAAACTTTGAGTGACTAAGGAAGCTGAGTCCTTATGCAAGACCCTCAACCCTCCACCCTACACCTACCCACCACCCCTGCCTCAGAAGGGGTCATAGGGTTTGTGAGATTAAGAGGCTTTGAGAGGAGCTGGTCTAGATGATTGTTGTAGGTCCCTTCCAACTGAATTACTTCTGTTCTATTCTATCATTTAAATAAACATATATATATATACATTTATACATCTCTTCCTTTGTACTACTGAAATGTGGGTGCTATTAAAATGTTCATCTCTGCATCTTTCTAAAGGAAACCCAAACTGCTTGTACTGAGGAAGAAAAATAAAAAGTAAAAGCTAGCAGACTGAGGATCTGCTTCTCTAATGCTGCATTTGATTAATTATGCGATTTATTTTCAATGACTGGTTCAATCAATCCTGATCAAATTAACAAAGACAATGATCAGAAATACCAGGCTAAAACACAATACAAATGATTTGGTTCCAGGGGATCCAATCAAATGAAACAGGATTAAATTAACCAGTGATCGGATTAAGTAGAAGTTGCTGTATAAAGACAGAAATGTATCAGTACCTCGGGCCATTTGCTGTGTCTGCAGGTTGCCATTTCCAGCTCTTCCTGGGGCTCCCAATAAACTTTAAACAAAATTGTTTTTCCTAGGTATCACAAGGGTAATGTGGAAATAATAATAATAACAACAACAACCACTACTACTATTAAAATTACTAGTATTTCACAGCCTTTGCAATAGTAGGGACCCTCTAAAATAAAATACACTCCCATACATGTTATCCTCCCCCAGCAGTCTATACCTGGAGGAGTTTACAGCCTATGGGCACGACACAGAGATCAAAAGGTGACAGAACATCAGGATACAATCAAAAAGACAGAAAAACCCATTTAATTCTACAATGTTAGCAAAGCACAAAGATGAAAAAGCTACTGTTCAACAAGAAGTGTTAAAGAAAGTTGCCAGAGATAGAGCTGGAAATGTCTTTCTTACCTAAAAATCAAAGTATCACAGGCAAAGCACTTCCATTTGCTGCGTACTGACCTAAACCTTGAGTAGCCAACAAGATCCTAGAGCACTGAACAGAGATGTACCTTCAAATGCCTTGAGCTCTCACTGGTTCAGCTGGACCCATTAGTAACCAGCTGCAAAGGGTCTTTGTGTTCAGAACTAGGCAAAAGAAAGGCTGGGGACAGCAGAAGCCAGCATGTTTGGAAGTGAATAGGAAAACTTGAGACTTAGAGAATGAAACCAAACTCAATTCCTCCCCTTTTTTTTTTTTCTCTAAGAAAATCATTTAAAAGATAAACTTGAGGGCTGTGGAGAGGTATTCTCTAAGGATTTTTAACACTGCTGCTTCGGGATGCTGGCAGGCAGCCTCACTTAAGAATCCTGTCCCCAGATGGTACAGTGGGATGAGGAAGGACACTGGACTGGTGAACGTGCTGCTCACATGGCAGTAGTCCTCAGTAACACAGGACAGAGGAAAGCCTACACAGCTGCCAATCATGCTTAGTTAGGGACTAAAGCAGAGAGTTCTCCCCAGCTTTCCAAAGAAACATGTAAAGCCAGAGCACATGTAAACAGGTCAGATCCAAATCAGCTGTCCCACCCATCTTCTGTCTTTTAGAGAGGCATTCAGGAGTTCTATGGGAAGACTCCTTGCCTATAATCTGGTATAATACCAGAGTTTCTAGGTATAGATCACCTAGTAACCGTAGGCAGACACCTAGTCCATCCTGTGAATGGGGAATCTGTCACCTGAGAGGATTTAGTCACTTGTGATCACCCTGAGACTTTTCATGCATGCAAGGAATGGACCAAACAAAGTATTTTGGCAAGTGATAGCTGACCTCTGGAGTGTGGGTTTATCTGTGTCCCAAATGAAACCACTGGAGCCATCAGACTAACTTCTGATGGTCAGCAGGCTTGAACTTCACCCACAGGACCTGGTTTGTATGGTCATGCCCATGTGTCCTACCCTTGCAGCTCACTGTTTGCACTGCAGGTATTGATAGTGAAGGACCATCCTTGCAAGACTGAATGTTTGATGAGCTGCTTTACTAACTGAGGTTGAGAAAGTATTTAGAGAAACATTCCTCTCTCCCTTCCCACAACTTAAAGACTTTATATTTTATCTTTGTTTTCAGCTACCACGGTGAGCATATTGTAAAGTATCAGCTGTTTCCAGCCAAAAGGTATTTGGCATTATGATTAAGAATGCATTATTTTTTCTCTTCTGTCCCCTTGAAGAGTATTTTGTTTGTATGTGTGGGCTTTTTCTCATGCTCTTCCTTGACACAATTTTTTTTCAGTCTCATTGCAATTTTTTCGTGAGTATTCTCAGTTTCATTTTCTTACTTTATTTTCCCCATGTCTCTGTCTCTCTCCTCACCCTTTCTATCACACTCTCTCCTAAGTGAAATGAGAACCCAATTATATTCCTGTTAGAACTGAACTTTCAAATCCATCATGTACTAGTGGGCTCAAAATTAGGCAAATAAATTCCCTCAACCCTACAAATTAAATTGAGTCTTTGCATATGTTCTTTTAAGAGCACAAAGATGTCAAGTATTCACCCAGCTGTCACAAAATATGATGAGCAGGCACTTTGTATTCATTTTCTAAATCGTTTGTCAGATTTAACAGAAATGCTAATGGATCCAAAAGTAAATTCTAATCTATCCTAAATATCTGGTTAATATTTGTATTACAGTAGGACTCAGAATTTTCAGTTGAGGATAGGGGCACAATCTCAATGCATTTTGCACACAAAGACAAAGATCATTTGGATGATGTGCAGGTGTTATTTTGCACTTCCTCAAATTTTATTTCATTATTGTAACCAATACCCTCCTCATAGCTATACTCAACTTCATTTAAGAACAGAAGTACCACCAGCTTGTAAGCATCATTACCTAACATGTCTGCTACTGAAACCCAGGTCTTACATTTGCTAAAGACAACTGTCTCCCAGGTGTAGATTTTGAAGGAAAAAAGCTATCACGGAGGTGAGACTTTGCTCATGCTTCTTTTTGGTTAAAGCTCATGATGGAAATGGGGCTGAGAAACATCAGTCTCAGCATGTGGGTGGGAACTTGCACAGAGCTGTTGACGCTGGCAGGTTGGACATTACACATCTCACCATTTAACTGGTCTGTGTAGGTCCAACATGTCCCAGATATGTAGGATTCACTGCCCCAGCACTAAACACCTGTACAATGGTCAATCCAACACTTTCAGGAAACCCGTGATGTGATGAAGATATCCTGGAGAATTGTTCTCTATGTACCACTCTGTCTAAAAACCTATTAGGGCACCGCTTAAAGCAGGAGGGCAGCAGATCCTGGCTGCCAGTGATAATCTACTGCCAAAATCAATACTGTTGGCAAGCTTGCTTCATGGATATTTACGATCAAAGAGCACATTTTCCAAGAATGTACTGTCAGTCCCATTGTCTTGGCCAAATTTCAACTCCAGTAATTACATTTCTGCCTGCCTAATATTCCCCTGCCGCTCCGAGGAGATGAGGGAGCCCTCTCATCCAGTCCCACATTACTTCACAGCATCATGGCCATGTTCAGCACCAAACCACACTTCAGCAGTGGACACAGCTTTCCATGTATATATTGGGCATAGCATTACTACCCAATAGCTTTGTGACTCTTAAAGAGGTGAAAAGTGTAAGATATTGTTGTTACTGTTATTTAAAAATATATTTATCTGCCTCTGGAGCTAGTCTTCTTAAGACATCTTTTAATTTCCTTCTCTTTCATGAGTAAATTCATACATTTAAATTATTTACCAAAGGTTGAGCTAGGTAGCCTCAGTTTGTATTTTTTGTATTTCACTAATAAAAGTAAAATCTCTACAAAATGCGACTGTCTACAGCTTTTCAATACCCAGCTTCAGGGAGTTCAAGCCCTTTCAGTTGTAGCCAGGAGAGCTAATTCCACCGGCAAGCTAAAATCTGCCTTTCTCAGTGGAATAAAACTCCTGTTTACAGCTGTATAGGGCATAAAATGGAAGGTTTTAAACTTGTGACATTTCCATGTCTGGGAAAGCTGTCACGCATCCAGCACAGCCTCTTACCTTGAGCTGCAAGCCCAGGGGTGTTAGTAGCATTAGCCCAACTATAAGAGCACCAGAGGGAAAGAATCGTGTAACTAAAACATTTTGAAAACCTCCCAGAATCTTCCTGTTTCCAGCTGTACATGCTTGCAGTCTTGCTTCTCAAGAACTTCTTGGTAGTGCTCAACTGACCAACTCTTGCCTGTCCGAAATCCTGGCTCACATTCTTTTGGGAGAGATCTCTGAATGCACAAAGTGAGAGAAAGCACTGTTTCTCAAAATTTGTAAGAACTATTTCAGTTTTAAAGACTAAGCAACTGTTGGAAGCTGTTCTGAGCCATAAATTGGTCAAATCAGTCCTGTAAACATGGTTTTGTGGGCAAAGGAAGGTGTGCTCAATACAAGTCATTGTCAGCTGCCTTTGTCTGTGTTCCCTGCACTCCTCCTGCTTCCCAAAGGGACCATTTGGAGTGTTTAAACAACCGCAATTTTAAATAAACACTGTTAAGCATATTTTGTATTAAAATGTAAAAAGAATGCCAAACAAAACAAGCCCAGCAAAAGAAATGAACCAGAAAAGTATGCATATGAGAAAGGCTAATAAAATATGAGTGCATTAATGTATTCTGGGGCATTTGCATGTGTCAGAGGGAGTGGAAAGGAGGTGAGCAGAAGATGAGAAAACAGGAGATGAGACACAAAGTGACAGAAAAAAGCACGGGTTTGGGAAGAAAGAAGCAGGCAGGGACTGTCTTGCAGATACGCAAAGACTCTGTGTACAACACGGGGAATTTTTAAACACCGAGCTTTTACTAACATCAATAGGGTTATTGTAACTAACTCGGTAAGACCTAGGGGCAGCAGTTAAACGGTGTAACACAGGTACCTAATTCAGGTGTCATGCCTACTTCTCTCCGTCAGCTCTGTTAGAAGCCGGAGTCTGGCAGCCCCGGATAACAAGCGGTCTAAATTACTCATCTTCTCTGGAAGGTAGGAGCCATTGTAAACCCTCTGACTATGGCCCCGTGTGCACTGCAGCAGAACCAGAGTGAAAAAGGAAAAAAAATATGACAAAGAACATCATCCAGCTATATTACAAGCAGAAGAAAGAAATTCAGGAACTCTATGAAGAGAATGATGACCTAAACCAAAGAAGATGGGATACTGGAAGCTAAATTATCTGTGCAGAAAACTTAATGTAAAAAGATTCAAAAGAAAATACAGTCCATGTAGCTGCAGCCTGGTGCATCTAAAGGGAATAAAGCAAAAAGAAAAACTCAACAAAACCCCCAAACCTCCAAACTAGACTAAAGGAATAGGTGTAGATTTTGAAGGGAGTGCATAAGAAGGAGAGTGATTTTTTTGTTTTGGAGTATCTAGTTCCTAATTTAATCTTAATACACTCTGACATTTATCCTCATGGATAATTCAGTATACAAATTTAGGGCAGAAAAAGAATCCATAAAAATAATAAAATAAGAGCTGCTTGCAAGGGCAGTATCAGTAAAAATTGCCCTTGGGTAAAAATAGTTCCTAGTGCTTTGTGTCCCGCCCAGCTTCAGGCAATGTACCAAGATCCCAGGAACTACTTTTTTTTTTCCCTTGTGCAATCATTTGTGGCTCACATCCAGGCTCTGATTATGCTAATTGTATTTGATGGAATTTGTATGTACTCTCCTTCGCTCTCGTCTCATCTGAACATATACAAGATGCATTTTTAACTCTTCGAAAATAAATAAATAACATCACTTTCTCCCCAAGGTTGTGCAAAAGTCAACCTTATTACTAGTTCTAAACAGCAAATATACAGCCTTTATTACTAGCAAAACAAATAACCCTTTCTATATTACCATGTTGCAACAAAGCTTTTAGGTAGTGTGAAGGGAATGTCATAATGTAGGAGTTTGCATAACACAGTCAGATCATGTCACCTAGACACAATTTCGTTTGCATTAAATTAAATCCACCATCATAGGAAGTGCAACTTTAATAAAAAGATACAGTCAAGTTGGCTAGATCAAGAGCCTACATCATTTTGAGACAGACACTCAAAACAAGAGAGATGGTGAGCTGTTATAAAACCATCCCCAAGGGTTAGCAATAAAACCCAGGACTTAAATTCCTGAATAAACGTGGGGTTTTTTTTCATTTTTTCCCTTTCGAAAGTGTTTGTGACCAAGTAACCAGACATCAAAACCCCCTTGATTCTGGTGAGACAAAACCAGATGACCTAAATGGCCTTAATCCAGGTTCCCTGATTCTCTTTGAGGTCCCCAAACACAGCGGTGACAGGGTTATTTCATACTTCATGGAGAGCCTCTGAACCTCTAAATTGTTCTTTAATTTTAATAACTGGCAACTAAAGAGAAATGTAATTGCAAGAGTAAAGGACTTGATTCCCCCCCTAAATCAAAACAAGACTGGCTTTTCATTCTTGTTCCATTGCATGCACTGCAGTTCTGCTCTTCCACAGCTAAAGTCTCCCATTGCTTGTGTCCTTCCCTTCGTGAGAGGGACCATCCACACTGAACACCACAGCTGGCAATGCCTCCTTCAAGGGTGTTCAGATGTCTTAATAACACAGGTAGACATCAGAGGGATTTCCAAAAGTGCTGAGGCAGAGAGGGCACTTGATTTCTGGCCAAGTTCAGAGATGGAGTTAGGTTGGCCAAGCATGCAAGCCTGAGGATCCAGAAGCACTTAAGGGCTTTTGAAAGCCAGACTTCAGGGGCTTCAGTCACCTCCAAAAATGGGACATGGGTGCATCTGGAAACCTAAGCTGCTATCTGTATTGGACAGCGTTGGCAGAAATGAGGCAAGGGATTCAGGCTGGACACCCAATCTCCCTGACACAGGTTCTGAGTCACAGGCCACAGGCTTTACCCATCCTACAGAGATGCTACCCATGGTACCAGCCTGTGCAGCAGCAGCAGGGCCAGACTCTGAACAGCCTCTCCTGTCTGAAAAGAAATCAAACTCTTTCAAATGCAACAGTGCCAAATGAAATGGCTTAGAAAGGTGTAAGGCACATGTGCTATGAAGGGCCACAAAGATGGTGAGGGGACTGGAACATCTCTCTAAAGAGGAGAGGCTTGAGAGACCTGGGGCTTTTAGCCTGGAGAAGACTGAGAGGGGTCTTCTCAATGCTTATAAATATCTAAAGGGCAGGTGTCATCCTCTAAAGAGGATGGGGCCAGTCTCTTTTCAGTGGTGCCCAGTGATAGGACAAAGGGCAATGGGCACAAACTAGAACACAAGAAGTTCCATTTGAAAAGCTTCTTTACTGTGAGGGTGACAGATTCATGGAACAGGCTGCCCAGAAAAGCTGTGGAGTCTCCTTCTCTAGAGAGATTCAAAACCCGCTTGGACATGGTCCTGTGCAACCTGCTCTAGGTGAACCTGCTTTGGCAAGGGGTTGGACTAGATGATCCCCAGAGATCCCTTCCAATACCTGCCATTCTGTAGTTCTGTGCAAGGGAGAGGGGCCACTCGCTTAAGGGTTCCTGCTTTGGTCACAGAGATGCTGTTTAGATACACAACAGACTCCCTTTTGAAAGGTGAGAGTTTCTTAGCGCAGAGCTGAAGAAGAAAAGTGGACCAGGCTGCCTAGTCATGTGCCATTACAGCCAGAGGTGGTGCGGGGAACATTCCCTTTCTCCTCCCAGCCCCAACATACACGTATGCACATCCATTTTGGTGGTGACATCTGAAGGATGCAGTAGTGAGCCACTACCCTGCACTCAATGCTACTCAAACTTTAGCTTTCTCCAAATGTGTCACGATGTTTTCCAGGTATCTGAACTGCCTGTGCAAATTATTGGTCTAAGTATTAGATCTAGCAGGTGGGTCCCCTGCCACCCACAACTCTGGACCCTGATTGGAGCATCCAACCCTTCTGAGATGGGCTCTTTGAGCTGTTTGTTGGGAGTGAGAGCTCTCTGCATGTCAGTGCAGATGAGAAGATGCTGCCTGTCACGTGGATCTATCTGTGGGGAAATTGGCTCTTTTCCTCAGCCTCTGTATCTTCATTCTCCACCCTTGTACAATGAACTGACTGCAGACCACTTCTCTTGCAAAGGTAGCTGCATGTCACTGGTAAAATCTATGTCATTTATTTGGAGATCAGTCTAAAAGTAACTCTATTTTTTAAAAAAAAAGAGGAAAAAAGAAGATTCTTCAAAGCTCTTGATATCCCTGACATGCTTTTAATACAGAATATCACAGGAGTTACCAAACATAAATCATCCATAACAGAACCTCTTCTCTCCACCTTGTGTCTGCTACCACCTAAATTCTTTGTGATTCTTCAGGCACACTTGTTATATACATGCAAATTTTAATTAAGGGAAAACTTGGCTGAATACTAGATAAAATTATTTGTTCTATAGTATATTTGAAAAGCAATGCATCATTCTAATAGATTATTCAATGGATATTTGCAACCTTCTATAGAAGTGTTTAGGTAATGCAAAAAAAGATTAATTGAATAATTTATTTGATGGACAACAGCATTATTCATCAAATACATTATTCAACTAATAGTATTCAACCAGTACTAATTAAAAGAAGAGAAGCAATTGCTTTCAAGTACAACTCATTCAGATCCCAGTTTTAGCTCCATTAAGAAAATGGACTTTGCAGGGGAATATCTCATCTACGCAAGTGTAGATGGTGCAGACACTCCTTGTGCTAAAGGAGCCATGCCCTGCATCACAGTGTCCTTGATCAAACAGATCTGCATGACTCTGGTAGGATTTGCACCTCTTAATTAATTGCTTGCCTGCACTGGGGCTGGATTTCAGCATCCTCAACCATGGAGGTATTTTAGCACATGGAACAGATTAAATGAGTAGATTTAATGTGTAACCTGCAGGGTGGATCCTCCTTGCTAACTGCTACAACAACACTCGGGAGTTTCCAGATATAGGAAACAAATAATCTGGGGTCTTCTTTGCTACTTGGTTTCCAAAGTATTTTGCAAACCCTCTTCCATCCCATAACGATCACCTATCAAAGGTGCAACCGTTTCTTTACCCGGCCTGGTGACACACCATGTTCTGGTGACACACCATGCCTATGTCCCATCATGCTGCAGGACCAAAGAACATTATAAATCATTACTGACACAAGCTGTCGTGCCATCAGCCATGCACCCAGCAGAGGCTATGCAGCTTTGCCCTCTGAATGGGACACCACTGGGACAAGCCAGTGAAACCACCTGTGCTTCAGACACATCAGCTTCTTATGCTACATTAGCACAAACATTTTAATATATTTTATTTAGCAAGGAACAATGAAGAACATTAGGTTTTAAGAGCAAAAGGCTGACAACAAATGAGTCCAATCCACTGAGGAAAAAGGCAAAGTCCATATCTTAAATACCATGTAATGACCTCCTAGTAGCACAACAGAGTGGAGAAATGCCCAGTACCAGCCAGTGTCATACAGCATACCCAGTCACCCTCCTCACAGATGGAAAAAACACCATTTGAAAAAAACCAGCTTCATGATGGTGGCAGAAGACACACTTAACATAGCCTGCACATGACAAAATAAATATCACGCTGGCATTTTACAGAGACAATAAACCCTTGCTAAGTTCCCATCAAATATACCATGGAGAGGGCAGCCATAATGGTGAGCAAATAAAGACCCTCTTGAAGTTTAGTGAGCTTTAAAAAATATTTTACTATTTAACCAGAAACTATTTCATCCTATTTTGAGGGGGTTCTAGGATAATTTTGAGGGAATAAAGTTCAAAACAGTGAAAGAAGAGTTTGGATCACACTGACTAAGTATTAACTGAAACAATTTTGCTAGCTTCATTTACGTTACTATTTTAAGCAGAGTTTCTTTTAATGATTCAAGACACATTTCCACTCTAATCCCCTACTCCCGTTTGGAAGGAAACAGATGAATGTGATGAAATGCAATGAAGATGATAAATTCATGCCACTCGAAAAGTGGCAAATGACATTTACTGGTCTCTCAGTTCCCATTTCATGATTGATATGGAACTATAAACAAGAAAATAAGTACTGTTAAAAATCTTTCTGTACAGTGGCAAGTCGGGTTTTAATGGCGGTTTGCCTGTGCTTATTAACAAGCCATGGCAGTTGCTGCACACTGATCAGTAACCGCGTAAGAGCTCAGCCTACTGTAGAAGTCCTGAGTCTATGTACTTTCAATTTTAGAGCATAACCATCATACGCTCCACAAACCAATGAAATTTCTAATAATACAAACCAATGATGTGTTAAATTGAGACACTTCTAGCTTGAATGCCAAAAACTTCACTATGATTTAAAGGATCTGTGCTTACCTTTCTCTATCAATTTACTGTTAATTTGCTACTATTGGAGCAATTTACAAAAAGAAAAAAAAAAGGTAATATTTTATTTAATTTCTAACACCAATCCTGGTCATTTCAAAAACACACTCAAATACCATTTATTGTACAAAATGCAACATAGTAATTCAAGAGGAGTAAGAGATGGCAAGAGAAGTGTTGGGGAGGAGCAGGCAAAAAGAAAATGCTCTGCAAAATATCTGCATGTAGAAATAGGTGGCAATCCTCACTACTCCCCTTAGAAGAGGCAGAGGCATTAACAGAATTTTACGTCATAAATGTCTGCCTATGGCAACTGTACCAAGCACTACATATTTTGTTTATTATTTATAACATGGTTTTGCTACCGTGTTGGTTATCATCATATTGTAGCTTTACAGGTAATCTGTATCAAACATGAGAAGGTTCCACAAATGTGGGTTTTTCTAAATGTGCCTTTCACCTTATTTCACCCCAACTCCTCAAGATGGCACCTAACCATTTATTTACGACTCTGTTTGCACTTTATACCAAAATCAGACATACTGCAAGTTTTTTTTCCCCTCGGTAGCCTGCTCCCACTTTCTTCTCAGATACAAAGACAAATTGTAATGACCTTGCATGAATCATACTGACGTCACACAGTCTAGTCTGTGGAATAATTATGAAAGCACTGTTCGATCTCTGTCTCCAGGGGCTCTCTAACAGTCCCTTAAAATCTTTGCCACATCTTTCCACTCTCCAACAGGCTTCTGGGGAAAAGATAAAGTCACAGATTGAAAGAGAATGGAAACTCCTCAGGGTGAATTCAGGCATCTTTACTAAAGAACATTTAAATTTGGCTTTGTGATTAAACTTTTGCTTAGCCAGGTTAGATGTGGCCTACAACGAATTAGGATATAGTGAAAATGCTGTAGGGCTTTTTGCGGCATTTATACTGCTAAGCAGTTTGAGAAATTCCAAGCTTTGCTACTACACAACAGCAGAGCACAGCCCAGGTCAAACTGATCTTTGGTAAAATGCAGCAGCTCTACCAACTATAGATCAGATCTCAGAGTTCAGGTACAAGGTTAGAAATTGGTAAGTTAATTGTCCAACATCAGGACCTGCAGTAAAAGCAGTTGCAAAAATTAAAAGTTAACTTCATATATCAAGGGAGATCAGGAAAGATACCTCGCCTATCAGTGTCTCCTACTGACCTTCAGTTGGCTGGATATCATCATGCTCAAACTAGTTTGTTCTGTGCCAAATTCAGTGCACAGTGGAGAGAAAGGTTAATCAAACAAAGATCTCAGACCTCATTTGTGAGTAGAAAGTGCTAACCACTTTGTTCGCCTTATGGGCATGGTATTTAACAACCTGCCCTGGAAAACTATTTGCTCCATCTATCCTTGGTCCAACACCCATTCTCTGCACTGCTGGAAATCCTATTAAAGCAGCACAGATTACTGCAAGGAGGTATTTGCAGGCACTGTGACTCCAGACACAAAAGGAGCACAGAAGAGACTTTAAAACATCCCTGCATTGTCAGAAAGTCAGTGTGAAGAGTGTTACACTGAAATGACAAGCTGAACTACTGCAACTGTTTCTAAATGGGTTTTGTCCTGTGGTTTATAAAATCACAGCATAATTTAAGTTGGAAGGGCCATCTAGAGGCCATCTGGTCCAACCCCCTGCTCAAAGTAGAGACAGCTTTGAAGTTAGATCAAGTTGCTCAGAGCTTTGTCCAGTGGAGTCCAGAATATCTCCAAGGATGGAGATGCTACACCTTCTGTAGGCAACCTGCTCCAATGTTTGACCACCTCATTTTCTTCTTAATATCTAACTGGAATTTCCCTTGCTGCAGAAGCTTGTTTCTGTGGCCTCTTCTTCTGCTGTGCTCCTTTGAGAAGAGTCTGCTCTTTACCCTCTCACAGGTAGCTGTGCAGAGCAAGAAGTGCTTTTTCTTATTAAGGATGAACAAAACCCAGCTCTCCGAGCTTTTCCTCCTATGCCATGTCCTCTACCTCCCTAAACAATTTAGTTTCCCTTTATTAGACTCACTCTGCTATGTCCATGTTCCTTTTACTGGACTATCCTAGACACATGAGCGCTGATCAGAGAGAAAGCAGTGCTTTGCTGGACATGCACTATGGGACACATATAACCTCAATTCTTTCAGAAAATCACTTTAGTATAAATCACTTTAGTGTAAATATAAATTATCCCTTGGTAATGTCTATGCCATGGGAAATGTGGACCCTGAGGGATAAAGATCCTGCTGTGCCAGTCCTTTGGCAACAGTGAGGTCCATCCCCTAAGGGACACTTAGGGCAAGTGGGCTCAGGACTGACTGGGGGAAATCTGAGTAGGAAAAAATGCATAACAGGCTCTTAAAACTGAGGTATTTTGTGGCTGTGAATGTCACGGATGAGTCGTGCTTTACATGACCTTACTTGATCCTTCATGAATTTTAGATGTTCCACAATTTCATTGAAGGCTCCCTTACTCCTTTCAAGGGGAGACACAATTCAGTTTTCCGTGCTGTTTGCCACTGTACTTATCCACACACATCTGTATTTGTACACACAAATGGACCCTGATAAACTACACTTTTCTACAGCATATATTCCTTCTTAATGACAAATTCACCACTACCAAAGCATTAATTCCTGACCAGTTTGTCAGTATTACACACAATGGTTGTGCTGCCTGTACTGCATTTGCCAACTGCCAAATCTTTCTTTGGAAATGTAAAGATACAGAGGAGAAACCAAAGACAGTAACAGGCTTTAAAGTCTCACTGTACCAAGCATTTTCTTGTCTTCTTTTTATTGAACACCAACAAAAAAATTCAACGTCTCACAGGCGGGGAGGTGATGTTGATTGCATACTATAAACTACGATGCAGCAGGTTTAATTGTATGCTCTGCCTCCAGCTAAACGCTGAGATTTTTCACAAGCTTCAGCTTTTCAGATGTCAATGTTTGTGTTTTGACACACATTCCTATAGATGAAAGTTTAGTCATAGAAGTATAAACTTCTAAATGGTTTTAGTGATGTTACAAACTACAAAATTTGCCACTAGAAAAGCTTCTTTACTACAAAAATAATATCAATGAAAATGCTGAAGAACAAACTGATGGTTGCAAAGCAATTCAACATTTCTTTCAGTTTTTTTAACACCTTAAAACTTCTTTTCATTCCCGAGGAACTTTTCATCCATCACATACCCCCATAAAATTTCAAAGTGACTTTGAAATAAGATCAGCCACACATATATAAAAAAATAAATCTTAACATTTTTTGAAAGAGGAAAGAAAAGTCCTTATTTCCAATGTCTTTTGTCTATTTTTTTTTACTCCCTCTACAGAAAGCTACCAAGGAACATGAGTGTCTTGCTCAGCAGTGATGCCTGTGATGTAGAAAGAGAGAAAACATCAGCACTTGAGCAGAAATACCCTTAAAGGCTTCCTTGAATACCTTTCACACTACTCCCATCAAATACATTTTCCCCCATTCCAAACATTAAGTTGCCTTAGAGCAGGTCTTGCTCCCTGCGCACAACCAACCACTTGCCCTGACATCCCATTGCCCTTTCCATCCCACTTCTGCAAAATGAGAAAATGAGACCAGGGAGACTTGGATGTGTGCGTGGTAGTCAGTTCATCGTTCTAATTTGTTTGAAAAAGGTACCAAGAGACATATTCTATGATTAAATCATTTTGGGAGCTCTCTCTCCACGCTGAATTGTGGCTGTTCCTGGTGATGTGGACTCTGAGCACTTGGGTGTAGGGGGAAGCTCAGGCTCAGAGCAGGGAGCTGGTGGTGACGCAATATTCCTGGCTGTTTCGCTGTGGTCTGTTTGGAGATGGCAAATCTCCCTAGAGCCCACCATTCTTCTGTCCCCAGCCAGCCTGACTGGGAGTTGTGTCAGAAAATGACCTGGAGCTGCAACTTTTCTTGTTTCTTCATGGAGGTGAAAAATCTTCCAATACTGCATAAATTCATAAATACAATTTAAGCTACCTTTGAAGTCACCAGTCCCTATTAAACATGTCTGGTCTAAAAGGTAAAAACGAAAGCCAACATCAGCTCTGCACTATTGAGCTACATTAATTGGTTTTGATCTTAATGACAGTAAATACAAACTACTTTCTGATCTACTTTGTCTTTCTACACTGCCATCCTGCCCTCCTCTCCATCACCACTTTTACCTCTCTGGATACTCTTCTTACCTTGATAAACATCTCCTGAGCTCTGCTTCTTCCCTGTCTTTAATATCTATGTCCACTGATTGCCCCATCTTGTCCATATATTTATGGAAAATTTTAGAAGAACAGGTGAAAATCTATTATTTGGAGACTTGAGTACTTTCTCTCCACTCACTGTTTTTTGCTTTGCCACACACATCAGTCAGCACTGTGTGCACAGATCAAGTTCAACATCTGTAGTACAAAATTCTCTGCATTGCAACATCACAGAGCTCAATTTTCAGCTTCATGGCATCATATGGTGACTCCAAGTCATTGTGCTGTTGTGGCAGGTGCAACCGCCAAAACAAAAATCTAATAAAGGCTAAGGCTTGCCAGAGACCTGATAGAGATCATTGGGTGCCTCACAGCCATTAAACGGTGCCTCACGGCAATTACTGGCACCTCATGCAATTAACTGGTACCTCAGGGTCCAGGCCCTTAGCCTGCCTTTGTCCTGGGCTTGCCCCAACTACTTAGAATGACCACAGTGACCACTCTACCAGGGTATAAAAAGAGCTTATTTTGAGTTGGTTCCCTCAGAACAAGTGGGCCTTGCAATTGTGAACCCTCCCCTTGGATATACAGGATGCCACCCAAGGATACTTCTGCAGATTGAGTGAGTCTCATCCCCCTTTGGAGAGTGAATATTTCTTTTAGATATATCCTTGAGTGAGACCTTACCCCCTTCCCCTTTTGTGGGAACCTTCTGTGGGAGGTTTTCCCTTTATGACTGAGTGGGTGCACATTTTGGTTCGTCTTTCTAGAAAGAACAGTCCTTAAAGCTTAGGTACTAGTTGTGCAGTAGTATATTCCTGATTGACATCCGAATGTGTAATTTAATTTTGTCAGGAGCGTTGAGTAATTTTGGTTACAATTAATCCACATTTTGGGTAGCTGCTGCTGTCTGTTTTGTGGGTGCTTCCATGACAGCTGTCCATTAGCAGAATGCAAGACAAGGTTATGATCAGTATCAGAGTTCATCTATACCAAACATGACTTGGACAGCAGCTACTAATCCTGTACTCATCACAGATCAGAGCACAATTTACACATGGTAGAACTCACCTGGCTGACTTCTATCAAGTGGCATTTCCTTTGATCCCATGGACATTAAGACTATGTCCATAACAGTCAACCAAGTAGTGCCGACTTTTGCAATGCAACTGTGAATATTTGGGAGATTTTCAGTTAGGTCAAGACAAAATTGCACCAAGAATCCTTTACACAACTGAGTGTTACTGGGTGCACAGACCCAGACGGTGTCTGTTCACTGATACTGATCAATTTACAGGTAAACACTGTGGTCTGCACTTACTAAGGGAGAACCATTGCAATGGGGCAGCTTCAGTCTCTATACACAGTTTTTACTATAAGAATACTTTTTCTGCCACAGATACTCAATTGCAGCATCACTGGCATTTTCCAAAATGTTACCTCTCAGAATTGTTAGCTGCTGTTAAATTCTAAAAATGCTCTAAATAATATCTGTGTTTGTAGAAATTCAGTTTCATTTATGGACACTGAAAAGATGATATGTAGACGTACTGCTGTCTGAAGTGATGGAAAATAAAACCTTGAAACAAATGCATTGTAGAACCCTTAGCAAGGTAAAAGACCGTAGTGCTGGCACATCTGAGGTCAGGGGAGACACAAAGGAAACACCCCGTTAGCTCAAGGACTATTCAGACTCTCCAAAACAACCATGCTGCTGAAGAAGCCAGAAGAATTTTATTATAAGCAGCTAAAGACTTATTGCATTGAGCTTGACAGTATCTTCCCAAGCTGAAACTACAGAAGGACAGATAGTTTATGCAGTGTGCAACTGAAGACTAATTCAATGCCCAAATTCTTCCCCGTAGCCATTTCAACAGCTTCAAGGGAGCTCTTTTGCCAAAAGTATTACAAGAATATTTTTATTTCAATAAAATGGTTACCTTGCCAGAATTCATTCCGGCAGATGTTTTAGCAATTACAAAATCACTTAACTAATTATCTCAAATACCTTTTTGGCCATCTTCACTATGATGAACACCTCAAACTAAATTATACTGAGTAAACTGGAGTGGGATTGTACAATAACTTGGCTTTGGGGGAGACAGGGTGGAAGTTAGTACTTGGCACTTTATGTCATCAGCTTTATTACGATTCAGCTAGAGTATGTATAATTTTGTTGCTGACCTTACATTATTATATAATTAAGGTAATTTAAGTAATTACTTGCTAAAAAGACTAATTTTGTTCATCAACGTAAAGACTCTCAAAGCACAGCAATATGAGAGAATTAGATTCCAATACAGCAATTTGGGGAGAATAGAACCTCCAGCGAATAAGGCGAAACAGGAATTAGCAGTAAAAGGGAAGAAAGGACAATACAAGTTCATGAAACCCGGTTACTGCTCTCTGTTCTGTCACAGATATCCCCTGAAACCCCCCAATACTCTAAACATAGTAAGGATTTTCTTGTCACATGTAAAATATTGACTGTGAGACTTCTAACTATAAACTTAAATTTAATAAGAAGCTAAAACTCTTTCTCAAGACAGACAAGCAAAAATCTTTCCTTAGAGATGTCTGTAATTAGAGTGACTCTTCTGAAGACAATTTTGGCTCTCCCATTCAAAATAAGATTATCCTAGAAGATCCTAACAAATTAACTGTTTGATTGAGTACACCAAGTATGCAGCAGTCTCAGTTATTTGAAGCCATAAGCTCATCCATAAAAATAGCCCACCTCATTCCTGCACAATAATGTAATTTTAAACCTCAGATTTTTTCCTCTGGAGACTTATTATAAATGATCATATTAAACACTGGCGTCTTCTGCAAACATACCAGGAATTAAAAAAAGACTTTGATGTCAGAAGAAAGTTGCATTTGAGAAACTTCAAGAAAAGTTTTCTGCATTACTGTCAATTCATTGTTTCTTTCAGAGGTGACAACCTGCTTGTTTATCTGTGTTCAGATACTGTAAAACATTTTCTGTCTTTAAACTTCGCAAAAAAATAATCCCTATAACAGATAATAATTTATCCAGCTTTAAGTCTTGCTTGTGGTTGTTCCTGATGCTATTTTGAACTGGATGATGATATGTATCTGCTTTTATGATGGGAGGAAGATTCTATTACAAGTAATCAATATTTTGTTTGCTTAATAACTAAGGAATTGCTTCAGTATATAACTGAGGACTTAATTATTTGGCAGGCCTATGAAATATGCTAATTAAAATTTTAAGTTACAAGGAGCCCACAGAAGTATTTAACAGAAGAAGCTACACTTGAAGAGACTATTTTTGTACTTCAAGCAAGTGTGCCATGTGAATAATATAAACTTTCAAAGTGCCTTATCTATAAAGCCAGGAGACTTTGATATATACAATTAATATTTTTAATGCAAGTGAAAACTTTCAAGCACTCTTAACAACGTCAAGCTTAAGAATTTACAGAACTGCAATTATATTGCAAAGAACACAGGTCTTAAAAATAACATTTCAAAGGCATGCAGAACCTGATGCATTAAGGAAACTACTGCCCAATTAAGGAACATCACTGCAAGCTGAGAAACTCACCACTGACCATCTACAGAGGAGAGACAAAGCAAAAGGAGGATCCCCAAGGAGTCCCCAAAGAATCCGACAAAATTTTGGAAACAAGCTGCCACTCAAACATGAAGAAATTACAGCACTTGCAGAGGTTTACCCGTAATTGATGTTGCTTTTATTTGAACATTGAAATGTTGTTGTAACTGGAGTTTTATTAAAAGCTCATTGCACTAAACCCCAAACAGCTAGACAACGTAAGCTGACTAAGGTAAGGCAGAGTCTGTGAGGGATTTAACTTGAATTTAAGATGCTTAATTTTCATTAAATTTCTGTATCAAATTATTCTCTAAACAAACTGGAAGTTAAATGACATTGAGATTTTAAGCGAATACTTTCAGAGCTGCTTCATCAAGTAATTGAATTAAAGCCTTCCCTCAGTTACAAAGCTCCCTGGGATTATCTTCTCGCAAACATTCTAAGTTTTGCTAGGTCATAAAAAAAGACTCACCTTCTAAATAGACTATCATTAGAACTAGCTGGATAATCTTATGATAATTTTCTTGCTTCTATGATAAAAGTAGACATAATTTGCATGGATGATGCAGTTTGCATCTTTCCCAGAGAACAACAGAACTAATGGGGAGATTTATTGCTTATTTTTTAACAACATTTTTCATATGAAGAAAGAAAAATATTTGTGATTAATAGGTTCCATTTCCGTTGTTTTCTTACTTTTGTCAGGTTCTCCTCCAGGGCATGGCAAGAATCTTTACAGTATGACACTATTAGGACTGTCATGTCCCTGAAATCGCATCGCATAAACAATTACATGCAATTCAGTTTATGGTTTCCTCAAAGGCTACATTATTTGGTTCCTGACTCTAAAATATTGTCTCCTTCATATCCACCAACACTAGGAAGGATAAGAGGAAACTTCATCAAAGTCTAGTGCTACCCTACAATGGGAAGAACTTTTCATTCTTTAACATAATGGACAAAGACTAAAGGGATCTATTGCTGGGAGTTGTAGAAGGGTACAGTCAAATGTGAAGGTCTTGACATTAGTTAACCGCTGGAACATACTGTCAAGGAACAAGGAGGACTGCCCATCATGAATCAAATTAAGGATGAAAGGGATTTTCAAGCCATGTTCTTGCTCCATCATAAAGTGTGGGATGTGTTCCAAGACCACTGGCTGAAACTCTGTGGCCTTTCATAAGCTAATTACAGGCATCATCTGTCACCTTAAACTCTACAAATATATGGAGGAAAAAGATCTCTTATATGTTGGCCAAAGTGGTTATGAAGAAATAAAATGTGTCACATAAAAATGAAATGCTACAGAGAGATTAAATGGTAAAAGAAAAGCAGCAAACTACTAATGAACAATACTGACTGGCTTGAAGAGAGTTCATCTCCAAGAGCATTTAACTGGAAAAAATGGTGGATAAGTTTGGCTTCAGGATAATAAAGTATAGTGGAAAGCTGTGATAGGTCTGAGAAGTAAAAATCTTGGAGAGCTGTATTTTAGCAATGCAATAGTGAGGGATGAACTTCTAGTGTAGAAATGGGTCCTTTTCCTTTCACCCCTAAATAATTCTTAGCAATTTTAACATCTATGTGAAATAGAGCTTACTTAATTTTCCATAAGCTAGAGAAGAAAATGTGTTTGTTTTTATTGGCTGCTTCTGAAACAGCATTAATCCTGTATTTCCCTGTGTATCATGTCATCATCTAAGGAACAGGCAAACCTCCCAGAACCTGTCTGAATGGTCCAGCCCTTTCATGCATGAATGAAGAACTCAATTGGTTTGAGAAGTACAGTTAGGTCTTATGGTTGTGGGTTTCATGTCAGCCATCTACAAATACTTTCATACAAGTAAACAATAGACAGCATTAAAGAGAACAATGAAAGAATTCTGTAAACCTACATGCAGTCAAGGTTTTCACCGTGAGAGTATTAATGTGCTCATCATTCTTCAGAACTGAGCTACTTCTAGAGGCAGTTCAAAAATAAAATACAGTACAGTACACAGGATGAAATATTTTCAGTCATGAAATATTTCCATTGCACCTTACATCTTGAATCTGCTAGATGAAAAAAATCATTTCCAGGAGTAAAATAAAATAACATGACAACATGAGAAAATGATTGCTGTAAAATATTTACTCCCATCCATGAGCATGTAACCTTGATGAGGATAAATCTGGCAACCACTCTAACACGCAATGCACACAAAAGGAGTATCATATCCACCAGTGTGAAGAAGTGATCTTCCCAACACAGCCAGCATGTCAGCTGATGCTGAGTTTTTCAGCTAATTCTATGTTCTCTAAATGAACTGCAGCTTCCTTATTTCTGGAGCTATTAGCATCCTCTCTATGACTTCAAGGCTATTTCCTGAAATTGTCCTTTTTATAACATTAGTTTAGTAAGACTGGCATGAAATAAAACTCTGACAAGCAATCAAAGAAGTTGTTATTTTCTAAAGGAGTTTCTCTAGAGAATTGGGTCAAAAGCCTACTTCTAGCCTTGAATACTTGGAAGACATGAAAGAAAGCTTTGTTTTAGAAGCCTAGATGTCTACACACAAAGTTGATAATTGTTTTCTCTTTTTTTTCTGTTTATTGCTTTTGAAGAAATTCAGTCTGAGACCTAGGATGCATCAAAGACAGATGTGTATTTGGATGAGCTTTGTTTGATGGCAAGAGCTTTTCCTTATTAAGTCATCAAAACAGCCTGGAGTGAAAAGGTAGCGAAAGCCTTCTGGAAAAAGAGTACCAAGCATCACTGAGGACAATCACAGGGCACAGAAACTCGACAGCTTTTATGTTCTCTCTTTTTATGTGCACACAATTAGGGAGCTAGATGTCACTTGTGTGAAGAGTCAAGGTGTCTGATCCAAAACTCATCAAGTCAATACAAACATGCCCTTTGACTTCAGATGAGCTTGGGATAAGTCCTCAAAGATTTTAGCACTAATGAGGTAGAGCTTTTCCAACATCACTTGGATAATCTTCCAGGTGGGGGTGGTGGAGGGCAGTTTCAGAAGCAGATCTGAGATCTGTGTATTGGTTGTGATCCATGAGACATCAGAGAAGATACTTTCTTTGGTCAGACAGGGACTTTCTTTCTTGTACTCTCTATCATGGAGCAAAGTCTCTTGCAGGAATGCCAGCACATACTTTCCTACCAAACTTCTTGCTGCTGCAACAATGTAGGGCACTCACTACGTGTTAAAACATAGCTTATGGCTTTTATTCCATCCCAGAAAAGGCCTTATTTTGTGTAGAGTGCTAGACATTTCTTACAGCCTATGGACATTGCTTGTGGTGTAAACACAGACACGCTGCCTATGACTTCTTTGCCAGTGTACAGAAGGACTGGGCTATTCTGCCGATTCTCTTATTCTTACGTGCCTTCTGTATTTAAAAAAAACATAAAAGGAACCTTATGCTCCCACCAACTTCCCTCACTGCATCAGAACATTTCTTTTTGTTGCATTCAAACCTGAGCCAGCTCAGCTGCTATCAGTCAGTTGCAGGTTTCAAATCCAGTCCATTTTAGGGACAAGTAGTGAAAATGCTATGAGGTCCTGTGAGACTGTGTCCTTGTCCTGCCTGCCCTGATCTTACCCTCGCTCCTGGCTCTCCCTCACTTGCCGAGAGGCCACCGCTGCTGCTCTCTGGCAGTGAAGACTGGTGTAAAGATCCTGGAGCACATTTAAGTGCTGGAAACTACACAGAGAGGAGAAGGAAGGGCAGGAGTGTAGAAGGTGAGCCATAGAATGAGAGAACAACTCGGGTGCCACCTGAGCCATCCCTCTGTCATTCCCTTTCTGTCCTTTTCTTCCATCCTTTTGCTTTGTTATGTCTAAACCAGATCCCTTTTGAAAGTGATTTTCAATCTGTAATGCCAGACATTGTCTTCTCCAAGTTATCTTGGGTTTTTTATACTATTGAATTCATTATAAGGCCAGAGACTCCATTGTATTATCTGCTCTAATCTCCTGCAAAACAGAGTTAAAAGGGCTTTCCTAAAGTGTTTGAATAACAGCATACTTTTAAATGGCACCTCTTCATACTTCTTTCTATTTTTGATTTCTAAGATGCCATGAATAGAAATCTGCCACAATTCACAGTAAATTTCCCCCCAAATAATGATGTCCACTAGGAAGGTAATATATTTCATTTCTATACAAATCCAGTTCAGATTCAGCTTTCATCCCCCAGTATCTAAGAAGTTGTTGCCTGATTGACTGTTGAAGCCCCCTTTGTCTTGCAAGAGTTTCAGAGCTCAGCCCCTGGAGAACAAAGGAGGCAGGAGGTCCAGGCTTCCAGCCTGCCATCCCTGTGAAGCCGTCACGAGCACTGTGCCACAGAGTTTTGTTCCTCACTCAAACGTCTTATTTTTATTTTCTGACTTTGTTTTTGCTTTTGAGAGATAATCTCCATTATCACATTCTTTCCTGTTCAACGCTTTTTAATGCATGTATTATTTATCTTAGGAAGGGCCTTTACGCTCTTGTGCGAATTCCAATTGTTATGGCTCATTTTAATTTCCTTTAAGGCCCTTGGCCATTCTTCTGTTGGAGTACAGCTGCCTCCACTTAATAAAAGTTTTGCTATGCAGGTACATGAAGCTTCTGTGCCCCACCTTTGAATCTCTGAATAAACAAGACTATTCTATCTCATATATTTTATACAGTCAAATACAAAAGAGATGATGGAGTCTAAAGCATGGGCAAAATCGTGCTTAACTCTAGCATGTACAACAAACAAAAGAATTTGGAATATGCATCTACAGAAAATCAAGTAATTTAATTTTCAATTTATTTTACTTTTGCCCAGTTTGGATCCTTCAGTGGTGAGGAACGTGTATCTATCAGGTGGCCATATATTTGGTCTAGATAAATCTTGTTATACTTGAAAATCTTCATCAGAGGTGCAATTAAAAATAACACAATTACATAGCAAAGAAAGATGCTTCTCAAACTCATCTCAAGTCGACCCCAGAGGATTTGATCTCAATACTGCTTCTGAAGAATACTATTGTCTGAATGCTAGATATTTTTCAAGTAAATGGTACTGTTTGACAATACCAATAGTAATTTCAAGTGTTTTCTCATGTGTAATTTCTTTTTCTGCAGTTTATCATATCAAAACAGTTTGAACAGAGAAAATAGCCATGACTTTTCTATTTAACCAAAACCTTGTTTTCTTTCATTTATTTGTTGCCTCTAATCATGACACAATAAAGTCAAATATTTGGGAAAAGGCCCTTCCTTTCATTGTGTGTAACATCATTAGGGACTGTGTGATTTGGATTTCCATCTCTGAATAGAAATAATTAGAAAATATGATTCAAGTATTTTATGTCTCTTCTATTATGTTTATTCAAGTATTTTATTTAAGATGCTGGGATAAATTCTGCCCTTTTCTGCATGAGGTGAGGAAAATTAAATTGGGTAAAGGGCTCAAAAACAGTCTAGAAAGCTGTATCCAAACTAATGCACGGGACAAGAAAATGGAAGGTTCCAGGATATGGCAGAAGACAAACCAATGGAGAGTCCCCATCTGGTGTGCTCAGAGGTCCATCAGCCATTGCTGCTGTATGCCCAGCAAGGATTGCAGTAGGTATCTGCAAATGGCAAGCAGCTCTTCACATGGTATCTGTCTGAGGTCTACAAGGGACAAGCCATGTTATGTATGGTACCCATGAAGTTAAAGCCATCAAGCCTACCCAGAGGCATAGCTATTAAGGAGAACAAAGATTCACTTTGGCTTCCATGGGTGCTGCAAGACTTAGAGTAGGGAGATAAGGGAGGTATGGCTATTTTTGAAAGCACACATAGGGTTGTGTGTTGCCAAAGGTGAAGATATTTCGTACGGACAGTGGTGCACTAGAACAAATAGGATCATGTTTGTTTATTCCTTAGGGTAAAAGTTGTATGACTTGAGACTTGAATTTTTACAACCTTATATCTGCCTGTGCAGGAGGAACTAGTCACAAGGCTGGTATTTCTGTGAAGCATCTATCCTTTATCTAATTGTGTGCAAGTTTGGAGCCTACATTTATGTTCTCCAAATTCACATCTAAAATTTTGTTACAGATGACCTAAACCAGAAAACTGAATCTATCTCCTTCATTCACTGCTAGAAGCCAAATTCAGCTCAGTGAGTTCTTTATGATCTTTGACAACCACAGTCGTCTTGCACCAGAGCAGAACAAGGAAAAGTGTACCATACCTCAAAAATCCCTGAGATTTCATCAGAAAGAAAAAGATCACAGCACTACTGAGAGCAACTTAAGTGTCAAAGTCAGGTAGAAAAGATCTCTCTTTGGGAGCCTTCAAAGCAACTGTTTCTCCCCAGTGACTTTATAAGGAATTTATGCGCTTACTTTACCAGGGCATCTTCACCAGCCACATAAAATTTAGGTGCAAATAAGGTACCTACATTCCTACATACGATGCACTAGCAACTGGCTTGGAATAAAGAAACTTTCAAGGGATTGAACAAAACAGCCTGAAGGATGTACAAAATACATGCATATAAAAATATACAGATAGTGAATGTTACAGCTATATACACAGACTCCTGAGACTAATGCAGAAATGCTCAGAGCAGCCAGAAATATGAACGCTCAAGAGTTGGACTGGACGTATCTCTCTGCACCCTGAGCATGGGGATGGGCAACATCAGAGTCCTTCACAATGCTACTTTGTGAAGTCCAGATAAAAGAGAAGGGTTTGAAGTTGTGGATTCTAGCCTGCTCTCTCATGCTCAATCCCAGTGCTGATAATTCTATAAGATATCCAAAGATTGACACTGGAGAGGAAGGCAGGAACAAGCCTCAAGGCTACCAAAACGTTCTCAGGAATAGGTTAAAAATGTGAAGCATTTAAAGTGTCCGATGTTCCCATTGATATTCCCCAGGCAATTTCCTAAAACAGCTTCAAATTTTACTCATTTTCAGCTTTTAAACAAGTAACGCTACAAATGATTAAAAGAAACAACAACAACAACAAAACATAAACACATACCCAGATGGCAACTATTATCTGAGCCAGAAAATAGAGACAAATACATCTACTTAGGGCAAACTAACATATTGTATTATATCACTATGATGTATTGTAATGGGATATGATTTACATTAGAACTTGTTGTGAATTAGAGATTTAACTTATGGCCTTTCTCCACAAATTACAACAACAAACAAGAGCAAAAAATAAGCTCTAATAATGGCATGGATCCCACCACCATTTGCTGGATTATTTCTAGACCAAAGCCATGGATAAAATCTTCAAAAGTGCAGTTTTGTAACATTATTATAGAAATGCTATTTAAGCGAAAATTCGAATCTCTGCGGTCAGCAAAGATTTTGTGGTAATCTTCCCAAGAATTGGGGTGGTTTAGGTGAGATTTTTGACTACAAAACACTCCAGAAGAGTTAGGCAGATGGTGTGACCATGGCTTATTGCATTAATTGTAATGGTCGCACTTGTGCTCTCTCCGTTTGCTCTATCCACCCCTTGTCTTCCATCATAACCTCTTAAGACACCTATTTCAGGAGTCATCTTTTACCATCTTTTAGCTATGCATGCTGAAGCATCCAGAATAAAAGGAGCCAGCGCTTTGGGCTTTCCTTTGTTAATGCAACTGAGCTAAACAGATAAACAATTTGTTAGGGATGAGTTTGTCACCTTTATTCTCTGTAGCAAATTGTACTTCTAACTGGATAAGGTTCTCTTCCTCACGTGCCGTCATCTGGTTTGAAAAGCGGTGTACCTTTTAAGCACTGCAAAATCGCTTGCTGAGGCAGCTGCACTTTGTAATGGACACTACACAAACACACACATAAACACATTTCAGTTCCCTAATTTATGCAACTGCTTCCTACAAAGATGCTAGGACTGAAAGTCGCTCTGAGAGGCAGGATGACATGGTAAGTGGATTCCAAAGATTTGAAGTTTCTTCTCCCTAAGTGACTTGCCAGACCCAAGCTCATCTGTATGCGCCAATACTCTCTATATAATAAAAAAACGGATAATGTTTCGTCTCCTGACGAATGTGCACTCAACTTTACCCACACGGTGCTTCAGCAGCTCTGCAAGAGTGTAAAAAAAGCTATCAAATTTCCTCTTTAACTTTGTCTAGAAACAACCACTGAAATCATGGAAGGCAACTTCTCCCTGCTGAATGTGTGCCTGCCTGAAAGCTGGAGACAGGGAGGGGAATGATGAATATCGACCTCCAAAGTTAAAAAGCTCTATTCCTTCTTGCTCTGTTGCAAAAAGAAAAAAAAAAAGAATACAGATATTTGAGCCAGAATTGGTAAGCAATTACAAATACAGCACCTCTAGCAGTACTTGAGACAATGTTAATGTAGCTGCCTTGTGTACCAGCGTGAAGCCTGGATCCTCACCCACATGGTGAGCCGCAGATGACATTTATCCTGCTGAACCTCCTCTGTTTTTGTTACAAGCTACTGTGATTAAGGCTAGGACAGCATCCTGACTTGTACCACGGTCACAGCAATGTTTACAGCATAGGCTGACCTTTCCTTACTGACTGAAGAAACATGAATGATATATCTGTAAATGTTAACCTTTTTTTTACATGTTATTATCTAGCCATTAACAATAGGAAAGTAGTAGCTTAAAAAAACTAAGACAAAATTTAGCTGCTCATGTCTCCTTGGCTTTGGAAGAATTTCTCACATCGATGAGTCATTTCTGACATGAAGATGGCAAGAAGAAAGTGATGTGCAGACAAGGGTGAAAAAAATCCCACTGAGGATGGGTGCATCGGATACCTGGGCTGATGTGACTGCCCTGCTCAGGGAAACAGCTGGGAGAGCTCTGATTTTTTTTGACTTCTGGAATTTGTGCTCATTGCCAAAGTAAAATAAAGGAAACGATAATGAAACAGAGAAAACAGTGTCATAAGAACTATGCCAGCAATTAAATGTCAAACAGAAACAAGAAGCACAATACATAAAGAGAGATGGCATTGATGCCACTACGGTTTATTCTGTGACAGAAGGGAGATGGACTTTTGTAATGCTCAGGCAGTAATGAGGTGGGAAGCAAAGCCACAAGTGACCTACAAGTAGGAGGCTACACTCTTCTATGAAAACTGGAAATTCTCATGAATTTCATAGTGCCAAATACTTGTTTAGCAATTACCCTACAGGCTCATTTCTCCCTCATTCACAACTGCCTAATATGCCTTTAGTAACTGCAGCCATCCCTGAGTTAAAATAGTAAAATAAAGAAGGCAGAAATTTTTCTTGCTACCGTTTTTTAGTATTTTGTCTTTTTAGGATTAAATGAATCATATTGTTTACTATGGTCTTTCATTTCAGTCCTCTCCCTCATACTCCAGCTGGAAGTGGGTAGGATAACCATCACTCTGCCCAGTACCTCACAGTTGGTGTTAAGAGAGTACATAACACCTGAAACAAGATGGAAAACATATGTAGGAAGTCAGAAATACATGCCATGGGGATTGCTCCTGTGCTGTTATGACCAGACGGACAAATTACTGCTCAGCAAAGCAATGGAGACCCACCAGCTCTGGAAGCATGGCACCTGCTAGCTCCAGGTCTGAACGTGGACACTTGCAACCACTCCATGGCATCAACTTTACACATGCTACAAGAAATTAGAAGAACAAAACACACATAAAATTCAGCTCGCACACAGCTTCAACTGTAAGCTCTTGCTTTCCCCACCATAACCTATGCCAAGATGAGAAATTAACCACCAGCTATACGTGTGCTAGGAAGTATCAATGCAAAAGACCTAAAGAAAAGCAAACAGAAAGCTAAAAAATCTGAAAAAGAAACAGAAATGGTGATATGAGAATATCTGATGTAACTGAGAAGAGCAAGCAGGATTTAATGCATGCTACCCTTGCTGGTGCTGGATAAATGTCTTGTTCTGTTCCATTCTGGTGTTATTCCAGGGTCAAGCATATTCAATGTCTTTTATAATCAAGTTGTCAATATACAGTCTTGACGCTATACATTGATTTTCTGCCACAAAAAAAAGAGGAAGTTATCCCTTTGTGTTCAGCAATGTCGCAGTGACTTAATATTTCTCAGACCACAATATTCAGTATTGCCACAAAGACCAGGGCATCTTCCTGGCCCCACACATTTTAACTGCAGTTTTTATACATGTAACTTCTTTACAAACATGTTGACAATGTAATGTTTCAATTTATTTAGTAGCAATGGGAAAATCTGTGAATTTCCAGTTTGTATCAATAAACTAGTTATACAAACTTCTGTGAAGTAAAGGGAAAAAGGCAAGAAAATTCCCCTGAAATCCTGTTAAGGAAGACAGAAAAATGCAGGACTTTAATAAAAAACTGTTCACAGAATAAATGATAGTAACAATATTATTCAGCACTTACATAGTTCTGTCTCTCTAAATTACTCCAAAATTCACAAAAGAGATTAGAATGAGCCTCAGAGTGGCTAAGGAAAATGAAGAAGAGAGTTACATGACTTGCCCAAAACAGCATATAACACAGCTAGGAAAATTTGAACTTTCAGTACCATTTCTTGGTATTAAGCAGATTCTTGTCTTGCCAATCTCCCCCTCTCTTTTTAGCCATGAGCAGGGATGATACAAGGACTATTCCACCTGAACTCCCAGCTACTTAAACCAAAAATGAAAGACCATAATACTTTTTCTAAGGAAATCTAAATGTTAGAAAAAGTAGATGTTGTCAGAGCGGTTCTACAAGCATAAAAATCCCATCACTATAATTGTCAGGTGTTTTTCTTTATTCTGTGCTCAGATAGTATTTGTCAAGAAATATGAAATGAATTATGGAAAGATGTATTTAGCAGGAAGGGAGGCAGAGGGCTGAGCTCAGACAATGCCAACGCTTTGCCACTACAGGATATTGATTCGCTAAGATATGAACTCAGCCTGCAAAGGCATTATCTGAAAATGGAGTAAGCAGAAAGCTGGAAGGAGCTCTACTGGCCACCTCAAAGGTGGTACCCACAAATACAGCCTGCCCTTGGTGTACAGATCTCATTAGTTTTTAAAGGTCTTCTAAGAAGATGATTCAAAACCCTGCCAAGGAGTCCAATCCAGTGCTTAACTGTACCTGTCACCAGAAAGATTTTCCTACCAGCTGACTGAAAGCTCCTCTTTCAGCATTGCTTGCTAGCCAGTGAGCTCCCCTTTTCTATTTGTGCATTTGGGTGGGTTTTGTTCCTCCTACTTCCATTTCCACAGAATTGCATTGCACTGATAAACCGGGCAATCAAGTGGAAGAAGCCTTGGTTTTCTCCAACCACTTCACCTCCTCCCTGTGCATCACTGCCCACACACTGTCACTGTGTGTCAGGCATAAACTGGAACACAGGAACTTCCACCTCAACATCAGGAGAAACTTCTTTGCTGTGAGGGTGACAGAGCCCTCGAACAGGCTGCCCAGGGAGGTTGTGGAGTCTCCTTCTCTGGAGACTTTCAAGACTTGTGTGGATGTATTCCTGTGTGACCTTGCCTAGATGAACCTGCTTTGGCAGAGGGTTGAACTAGATGATCTCTAGAGGTCCCTTTCAACCCCCACCATTCTGTGATTCTGTGTGTGCCACTAAGGCATGCTGGGGACAACCCTTGCACAGGCCATCCCATGCAAAGCCTGGTCTTGGGCTGCCCACTCGGCTCAACCACACTTCCTTGGTTTACTTAAGAATATGTTACATGTGACCATAACAAAAACCTTCTTCAGTTCCCAACATACCACCTTCACCATTTCCTTCTCATCATTTGGTTTCAGATGCCCTCCTAAATGCAAGCAAAATTAACTGGTCTTTTACTTTGATGATAAACCCCAATGAAATACTTTTAAATTACTTTCAGAGAAAAGTTTCTTACCACACTAAATATTTGCTTTTTTTCAACTTTATTTGCTGACCTGAAAGCTTACTCTTTGCTAACACCACCTCTTTAGGGAGCTGGCTGGCTCACAGTCTTCTTCTAACAGGATCCTGTAGGTCTCTGGATACTTGTCATAGGTGGTTCCCGTTTCCGAATCAGAGAAGGAAACTCTTTGAACAAGATCCACAGAAGATCCTTCTGTTTGAACAAGATCCAGCCAAGCTGATTCAAGTGATTACAATATATTTTAGAGACATTCAGTGGCCAATTTTACTTGGCTTGTGGCTAAACTTTGAGATCTACCTTTTGAACAGGAAAATTTCAGATCATTTTACAATTTTGCTGAATTATGAAAAATGTTGGAAAAAAAGAAAAGTTGAAAAAAATATTTGTATATATAAAAAAATTGGATCAAACACTGTTAGCACAGGATATGTGACTTTTTGAACTACCAACTCCTGAGAAAAGATGTGCTGTTTCCCTGGGGCTGTTCTGTTCAGAGCAGGAGGATGCTGGTCCTCAGGTGCCAAGTTACCCATCCCATCCTCCCTCAGCACATTTCTCACACAGTGTTTTGGCCTAAGCTGCAGTTTTGATCACATTTCCATTAGGCATCACTAATTGTGAGTACCCACGCATGCTGAGCGGCACATTAAAACTACTTTTTAATGTCTCACTATAAAACTTGCTTTCAATATCAAACAAAACATTAAAGACCCATTATTTCTCCATACTAGCTAAAGACTTTTTAATGAGATTAATTACAAGAAAAGAAGAACGTATTTTTCAGGAGATCAGTTGAATAACACAATGCCTAATGTTTAGCAACTTTAAATAGCGTCTATTAGATCTGATGGTAGTTGAAAAATGCCTGCCAATATTTATAGTATTTCAAGTTGTTAAACTGGACACATTCTAAAACTGCCAGAAATAAAACTGCCCAAAATAAAAGTGTCCATTTTTCTGTTACATGCCTGTTAGATCTCACTACACTTTTCAGAGCTCTAGGGCTTCCATTTGCCTTTAAGAAATCCATACGAGCCTTGAATGGGAAATTATTTGATTTTGCAAAAATGTGTAAATAAAATGTCCACTATATATATATACATAAAATCCAAGATAAAGGAGAAGTGATCAGCATTAACCTCTCTTGTTCTGCTCACAGGAGTCAGTAAAAGAAAGTTTTTAAATGGCTTTGCAGGACAATGGCTCTGTAACAAAGGTGACAATCTTCCTGCATAAAAGACTAAATAGCAGATGGGAGGAAGTGAAAAAGACATTATTACATAATGAAATTTAAAAATACTATATGCAGGCAGCAAGGAAAGAATACTTACGAATTTATTTTTTAATCTCATTTCAGGCTGGGAGAAAAGAGACCACAAAGAGTAAGCACAGGGGAGATGATGCTTCACTTGCTCACTGGATCTCTTTGAGGATATTACAGCCTTGTTCGACATGGAAAGAACAGCAAAGATCGGCTCTCTGGACTTCTAAACCCCCTGACCTTGTTTCTTGCTAAAGGTTAATGTCTAGGAAAGGAAGAAAATTGACATACATCTATGAAAGCCTAAAGGTAAAAGACATAGGGCAGTCTCAAAAAGATACTTTTACTGCTAGAAAAAGCTGTTGCAGATCAGGAAAGGTACCAAGACATACTTTTGCTGCTATTTTTATTATTAACATAAACAATCTCTATTTGCTTGAAGAGTTCTAATTTTGCCAGGGATGCTAAGCGAGAGGCAAAGGAAATTATTAATGCTGAAGGACTGAGATAAGTCAAACACCTGAGCATAGGGAGCTTCATGTAAAGCAGCAGAAGACTGCCACAGTTACTGGGGAAAAAGATCCAAGGAAAGTAGCCTATGTCCTACACACCCAACTAACCAGAAGACATGGCTAACATGGCTGCTCTCATCGAGATACAGACCTGAAACACAAGTTATACAACAAATACAAATGACAATGATGAAATGCAGCAAGAAGATAGGAAGCACCAGCTCGGATTCATCTATGTAATCAGATGTGCACCTGTCTTCAGGTATGAAGGAACAGCACAGCTTTTTGTGGGGGGCTTGGCTTCAGACCTTGTGACACAACCAGAGTGATGGGCCCACTGGGCTTGCTGGTACTAATCCTGGGCCATGGAAATGCACTTCTCAGCATATGCAACTACTTCTCCCAAGTATTCCAAAAAGAGAATATACTCAGGACACTTTTAATAGATCTTCAGTATTATCCAAAATTAAAAAAAAGTATTCCCCCATAGCTTGACAATTTCACAGCCAAGGTTTTCAAGCCAAATGAAAAAAAGCCACAACACTACCAACCATCACTCTCTCTTCCCCTTTGCAAATCAGACAGTACTGCAAAACTTGCAATCAAATCACAAAAATTGGCAAACTTGAAGATATTTACAACATTATGAATTGTATTATGTCTCAGAGATTTAAATCCTTGGAGAGGCATATTCCATAGGCTAAGGACATAACAGTGACCTTACTTTAAGAGAAAGGACAGTGCCAAGGTTGACAGGCCCCCAAATTAAAATCTAGTCCAGAAAATACATTTTTCAAATGTCCTCCTGATTCTGAAAATATCTATCAGTCTGCCAAAGCAAGGGCTGCAAGATTATTAAAGTGCCAGCTACAATTTATGCACAAGATACCTAGCTGGCCTTCTCTCATGTTAGATACTGCCAAAGCCCATCCTTCAGGGCTCCCCATTTTATTCTGACTGAGGTCAGGTCTTCTCACTACAAGGACTCTGACGGCAGAGCCTGTCCCTGACCATGCTTCCCAGCTTCTCGCTACTTTCTTCTCCAAAAATTCAGCATAAGATCAAGCCAGGCAGGCTATCTCTGCCTAGTCTAATTTTCTTTCTTTATTGATGTCCTACTGCTTGGTTCTGGGGAGCTGGAAGAACATCTGCTACAAGAGCAGTCTTGTAGTAATTTCTACTGTACTTAACTACTGTATGCTGGCATATATATGTACAACATTTTTTACTTGTTTGGTGCACAGCAGAGTTGATGTGAAATGGGACAGATTAAGGGAAACTAACTTCAATATAATCCTCTTGAGAGGTGGAAAATGGACTCAAGCCTTGCCACAGCCTGGCTCTGGGGCAGACACAAAACAAGCTCTCTACTTTTCAGGAGAAACCCCACGCCTGGCTGCAGTCCACTGGGCACAGCCTGCTGTGATGGAAATATTTTAACTATTCATCAGGAAAGAGAATACGAAGATGTGGGTAGTGCCATGTCAAGTATATCCTCCTTGCCACTGTGAGCCCCTGGACCTGTGGCAGGGATGACCCACCCAGGAGGAGGAGAAGAGTGGGTGCATGAAGCTGGCTGCTCATACTGGGATGGATCCAGGCTGCCCCAGGAAGGAAAGGGATGGCAACCCCAGTCAGTGCCACTCTGGGTGCAGACTTGAAATACTGAGCTGAAAGGGAGCCAAGCACTTCTCCCTCTCTGTAAAGTGCCTTCCTCTCCCTCACTTTTCTACAAAGGCCTAGTGCTTCATTCTGAGTGCACTGCTCTCCTTCGTTTGACACTAAAACCTCGTTCCCCCTGTACTTTCTTTTTCCTCTCCATTTTACTGCTGCCATGTTGATGGGAAGAAACAAACCCAGTGCTGTTCAGTCATCTCTGAGCATTCAAAATGATACCGGTGACGATTTTTTCCAATTTGGCAGTCAAACAATCAATTATCTGCTGAGCCCAAGTTTTAAAGCCATCCTCTGCACAAACTGCAGGTCAGGACAGCAAGGGTTTGCTTTGCAATCAGCTTCTGTGCACGGGCAGGATTCCTCTCTATTACAATACTCTGGTGGCTCTCGAGCAGAGAAGGGGGTGTGATGTGCAGACACGCTCAGGAGCACACACAAACCCAGAGCCCTCGGGTGGTGGAGTTGGTTCGTCACCTCACAGATTAGTTGTTGTTTTAACTATGCAATGTCCCTTAGAGAGAGGAATTTTTCATGCATCGTAATATCCTGCTTGTTCAAGAAAAGCAGGGGTGACAGGCAGGAGAGCAGGATGGTGAAACAGGCACATAGACATCTCTAGCAGCACAGGCCCACTACAGTGGGTTGGCAACATCCCTCCTTTTGAGCCTCCTTGGAGCCCTGTTTGCTTGCACACACACCTACCCTGCAAATACAGACACTTTTATATTAAAATCAGCAGACTCATGGATAGATGGACCAGGAGACTGTCAGGTTCCCCTGCAGCTTATGCTCTTCTCACATCACTGGGGTGTTGCTTTGCTGACTTCCACAGTACTGCTCATTTCATTGCAACAGCCACCTAAAATCCCTCATTTTGCTTTCTTTTAGCCCCATTGAGCAAAAAACCAAGAAAACCCCAGGATGCCTCATGCAATTCAACCAGTGGAAAAGGGAGACAGCAGGGAGTCAGGTGGGACAGGAGGAGGAAGCAAACATCATATAGCCAATGTGCCACCACGTTGCTCAATGTCCTACTACTGCAAGGAGTTTGGACATGATACCAATGACCATGGCATGAAAACTGGGGGGGAAACAGCTAGAAGCTGCTAATTTAGTTTAGCTCTGCTTGGCCAGCTCTACATCAGAGAAGTACAGGTCCTTCCATTGTGGGGAAAGCATAGGATCCCCCACAGCCATAGTGGGTTCAGCTCATATAAGGTGCATCAGCCTTCTGCTCCTCAGCTCACCCTCCACCTCACCCTGTCTTCAGGCTTAAAAAAAAGAAGTGGCATCAGAGATAACAGTGTCATCTCCATCAGAAGAAATTCCACCCTTCCCCATAGGAAATCTGTAGCTGATTTTTAGCCCAATTTTGTGCATGGGGGAACTCTCACACCCTGGAGAACATAATCACAAAAGCTTAATGGAAGCACAGCAAAAACATAATTTAAAATGCAGGGAAGAAAGCGAGGAGAGACAGTCCTCAACTGTGAAAAGTTTGGGTTTATTTTCCAATTTTACTATAGGATGCAGCAGATGAACCCGGCGCTATTATTTATTGAGAAGTGTCCCATGCGCACGGTAGAGCTTTGCACACAAATGAGACAGTGTCTGCTCCAAGCCGAGACACAAACAGTTTGACATCTGAATACACCAGAGACAAGCTCTCCGTGAAGTGGTGTGGATATTTTCAGAGATCATTGCTGGAAGTCTTAAGGGAAACGGGGTGTTTGCAGGCAGAAGGCATTTCATAGAGAAAGACATTTCTTACTGAATACATAATGCAAAGGAGTTTCAACAGAAAACAGGACACAAAATGGGTGGGCAGAAGATAGATTTGGGAAAAAATGTAAAATATGAGTATGAAATTGTTAACAGAGCAAAGTGAGGAAAGAAAATACTAAAAGGAACTGTGAACAGAGAGCAGAATTGAAAGAGAGATTGGGTAATTCAATATGACAAGACTGAAACGGTGGCTGATGCTGACCACGGAGCTCGATTCAGATCTGATGTCACCCACAAGTCAAGTGTGTGATGGGTGACCACCCCAAGACCTTCATGACAACGGGCTTGTAGGCTTTGCTATTCATGAAGCTGTAACTGCAATGGATGGGATGCCACTTGGGAATCTGGATCCAGTCAAGAGCCCCAGTAGAAGTCCAGGAACCCTCTGGATACCAGGATTTCATTAACATCATCTATATTTAAACAAGGAGTAAGTGGAGGATGGCTTGAGAGCCCTCCATCACTACTTGGCCCACACTAGATTTGCCTGTCTTGAAGCAGCTAGCCAGTGACCAGGAGGAGCCAGGGGCTGCAAAACTCTACAGCGCAATAGCCCCTCCCTTGAGCCTGAGTTTAAATTCTTCAAACTTCAAGTGAGGATGGTGATAGCAACGCCATTCCATGTCTCTACTCTGGGTCTTGATGTCCCTCCACACACAACAGCTCTGTGCCAAGCACTAGCTATCCCATGTAACAGGAGCGATGGAGTCCCACCAGCCTTATCTTGTTTCCATACCCAGACCCTCTGGCGAACTGTGGGCATAAGAACTGCAATGAAGCTATTTAGGCTCATCCTTTCCTCAGAAGAAACAAGGTGCAAGAGGACAAACACTAGTTTGTAAGTGGTCTCCACAGCCCTGTTCTGCAGAACGAGGACTATTTTGTTGCCTCATAGAGCACCTTAGCCAAACCTGGAGTGGTGAGTTAGGAGGAGCAGCAAGTGTCACCTGGAAACAGCACGAGCAGGAACAAGTGATGATGCAGTGCTGATGGGTTGGTACCACCCATGGGAGACAAACAAAAGGACAGCGTGCTGCTTCCTGAAGCTTTGCCACCTCAAAAGGAGAAGTCTGTGGGATAGTCATGTCTCAGTAAACTTCAAAATGTGTGTGCAAGGATACACATTGCCTGGCCAGACCGCCACTGCTGTGAAATACCCCTTCCCCATACAATAACCTGCAAAAGTGAGAAGCCTCAGCACAACCCTGCTGAGCCACAGATCCCCTCTGTCTGTCTGCAGGGTACTGCCACAACAGCCCAGCCAGTGTGACCATCAACCTCTACCCAGTAACGTTACAGGATGACTGAGACATGATTCCTGATGTCCATACCAGATTTTTTTATGGAGACAGCAAAAAAAACCACCTTTCTATTTTGGAATTATTGAGTACTCACAGAGGAGGGAAACACTGTGCAAGGTTAAGTTGTCTGCCCAAGGTCACAGAGGCCAGTAGCGTGATGAGCTAGCAAGTGCCAGAAATTGCTTGTCTACTCCTTGTCCTCCAAGTCAGACCACCCACATCTTCCTGAAAAAAGCTACTTGTGCAATTACATCTTTTCAACAAACTCTTTGCCAACCCTCTGAAAAACATCTCCTAGATTTAGTTGCATTTGACAGGCCCTGAAGTGGAGCTGGCTCACAGAGAAGCAGGGACAGCCCCTGCCCAGCCACCTACCACCCATGGAGGACCCACTGTTTACAGGCTGCATTATCAACAACTTAACCTCTTTAACCCCATAAAACTGAAATTAAAGTGCAGGAAAAGAGCATGGGAAATTCTTCTCTCAGCAACAAAGTCCCTTGGAAATGCACGTAGGCTCAGCTCCCATTTGGATTTGGCTGGTGCGTTCATTAGCCATAATGCATACAAATGCATTTTGCTGGAGAAACAATTAGTTCATCAGGTTGTAGTGGAATGGGCTATACTATTAAGTTATCTCAATTAGGAATTCTGTTCTGCCTGCACGGTGCGCTCAGGCTCCCTCAGCTTACCTCATCAGCTCCAGGGCTCTGAAGGCTGTAGCCATGGGTATGGAGCTTCGACTTGGGAGAGCTGCTTCCTTGCTACTTTTAAGCAATCCATGAAACCCAGGGTGGAAAACCTCACAAGCTGACCTCCAGCCATCAACCCATCTTAGTGAGTTGTGTACTACAGGCTTTGCAAGGAACTATTCTTTAGGGTAAAAAATAAAGTGCATGTTCTTTCCTTTCTCTGTTTCAGCAACAAAGGCTGCACGTCACAGAGGGACCTTTTGTTTATTTGGCTGGGCTCTTCCTTCCTTTGGGAGAAAAAAATCTTTGACTGATACAGGCAACTCCTAAATGTCAATACACACTTTCAGATGCACGGTCCACTTCAGTGTACAGGGAACTGACAGGACATCTGATATTAATGAGTATTGATGTGTGAACACATGCGCACACAGAGCGATGGTGGAAACCTGATGGCATGAAGCTTTGAATGAATGTGCCATGGAAAAGAATAAAACAATATTTAACATGGAGATATATTATTATGGATCTTCTCTCTTGCTACATCAAGAAGACCAAAATGTATTACAACCCAAGACTGACTTTCCTCCTACCTGCCTGGTACAGGCTGGATGGGATGTGCGGAGGAGGGAGAAAAGGGGAGGAAGTTTTCTGGTTCACCATGAGGCAGGGGAAAAGGGAGTTTTTTACCCTTTGGAGAGTAGGAACCACCTAAGCATCACTGCTGTGTAAATCAGCAGAAGACAGCTACTACACTGAGCATGTTGTCCTTATACAGTTTATGGCCATTACTGCATAAGAGTAGTGAAGCCAAGAAAAAGGGGAAAAGAAATGTAAATGAGTTGCTCAAATTAGAGTTCTTGCGCTAAAAATATCCATATTGGAGAGGGAAAAAAGAGAACAGAAAGGGTATATAGGAAGACAAATGGCTTTATCTGGCAAGCAGGTCCAACCATATCATTCAATACATCCAATAGGAACAGGACATACAATAGGAATGGGATTTTCTATTAACTAGAAACATAAAAAGCATGAACCCTAAACCATGCACATGTGCTAGCAGGAGGAAGGCTCAGGCAAGTCATCCTTCTTAAGGCAATGCAAAAGTCACTTGCATTTTTGATTTCACAAAAGCATCTGATCAATATTCAGACACATCCTTCCCTCTTCCTGGAATAAACTGAAATTGCCAGAAATGACAAAAGGTGCTGGGGGGAAGGCAGGTTGTACTGTGAGGTGAGGGCACCCACAGCACAGATGGACTCCTGTAAGGAGAAGCCACCTCTTTCCCTAATCAAAACAAATTGTTGAGTAGGAAGATTTGCAAAACTGGTACAGCAGTGATAAAACTGGACTTCTCCTATACTGCCAGCTTCATGTTTGCCCAAGAACATTTATTTTTTAATACAATACTTTTTCAGACTCTCAAAAGATATGGTCCAAAAAAAATTGAAACCATTGCCATAGTGCCAGCTGCAATAATCTGAGAGGTATCTCTAGTCTAGTGGTAGTTTGTGTTTTCAGTTGAGCCCAAGCTCTTGGGGTACGATGACTAACAAAGAATATGAACTTCATTAGTAATTTCTAACTGCTTTGGTTGGAAAGAACTCAGTCACCCAGAAGGTAAACACCTGAACTCAGTATCTGAGTGTGTTTGTAGTAGCACAACAAACAGTATCTTTGTTTTTAATCCTCTGTGTGTGTCAAAAGAATTTTTTTTTCATCATTTTTAACAATCTAAAATTTACCAGACTTACTCTGGGGGAAGAAGGGCTCCTGGTCTCAGTAGTAACACCAGGATATCAACAGAAAGTAATGTTTGTTCATTTATGCTAAAAACTATTTATGGATGCCATATTAAATGCATATAGTTTAATGAGTCCTACCATCTATATTTCCCTCCAAGCCAAACTATTTTTGCTTTAGTTGACTATTTGGAATATGGAGGGAAAACAACAATTTTAATGTTGGTCACAACTCATGTAACTGGGACATGACTATCGCCTTTGAGAATTAATTTAAAATAGAGAGCCTTTTGTCAAACATATGACTTCCAGGGCTAACCCCCCCTCTAAATCTAGAGTTACATAGATAGAAAATATAGATTAAATATGGATTAAATAGACACGGTGAAATGAAAACTAGGCTAGTTACATACAGTTAGGCATTGGAACAGGCTGCCCAAGGAAGTGATGGAGTCACCATCCCTGCAGGTGTTCAAAAAATGAGTAAATGTGACACTTCAGGACATGGTTTAGTGGTCAGAGAGATGTTGGGATGAAGGCTGGACTTGATAATCCTAGAGGTTTTATCCAACCTTAACGATTCTACGAAAGCACTGAAGCTGCCCTTAGTAAGTATGAACAAAAACCCACGTGTGCTCAGGTCCTACCACATTGACTGAAGCCAGTGCCAAAGCTCCCTGATTTCAGCTGGGCAAATTTTTTTTTAAGCAACAAGATTTCTGTACTTGCTGGAGACAGAAAGAAATAAAATAGAGAAGAGGAGCTCTCCTAACAGAGACACAGCACGGCTCATTCCTCATTTTATGCCTGTGCAACAGCAAGCGGAGAAAGTTCTTTCAAGGCCCAGCAAAAACCTTCCATTCCCTCTATTTCAGGGCTTATTTTGGGCTGGGGATAACATGGCCAAGAAGCTTGGCTGAACGAATACCTTCAAGCATTTTCTGATCCTGCCACGGTGCTGCCCTCACAGACCTCAAAATCCCTTCATGCGTCATTTCTGAATTATCCTGCCCATTGCAAAAGGTGGCGAGCACCGACCAGCTCCCGGCCTCCGCGCTGACCTGGCCATTCACTGAGAGCTGCTGCTTGCCTGGGGCACTCTCTTCCACGCTCCGTTTCATGCAGAGGAGAGAAAGCTGAGAGCTTTAGCTGGGGTTTGCTCTTTCCTTTTCTCATTTCCAGTGCACGGGGTGGGAAGAAGGACGGTTGGGATTTGGGTTGGCAAGCCAGGCCGTAAGCAAGTGTATTCCCACCACGCTGCAAGAGCACGGAAATGAGATGGTGAGGGATGTAACAAGGTATTTTTACCCTGAGCAGCTCCTTCTGAGTACATCCACATGCCTGCTGCATAGTTTTGCTCCTGCCTCTTTGAGCGAGCCATCCAACAGCTCTGCTGGCTGGTGGGCACCGGTATTTACAAGGCAAACTTAGCAGGATGTTAAAAGTCAGTATTGGAGGAGACAAACAGGAGAGGACACGCTGCCTGGTTCTCAGCCTGCTCTTGGGTAATTTTAGTGCTTTCCTCAAGCACCTGGGTGGCATGGTAGCTTCAAACTGTGGCCACCACTGTTAGCACAAAGAATTAAGTACATAAACAACATTAGCTATAATAGTGTTATAATGTACATAACCTCTTACTAGGGAATTGGAAATTTAAGCTGATGTTTTCTTTCGCAGCAGAGGTAGGAAGCCAAGACAACACGTTAGGTGGTGAAAGTTAGAAGGGAAGAAGAACAATTTTTTCCAGACACTTACTGTGGAGTGCCTACAATATTGTACAATAATAAGCTGAAAATACAGACTTTATTTCCCTTTGGAATTCAAATGCTTGTACATCAACAGGGCACCTCTAATATCTAAGTAATAAGCATAGCTGCTCTGTAAGGACACTATTGAAACTCAAATTCCCTCAATACAATTTCAGATTGACAGTGTGAGCTCAGGGAAGGAGAACTTTATTACATTTCATAAGGTTCTCTTAAGCATTTTCTGAATTTAAAGCTAAAACCACAACCTCTAGTGGGAGAAAGTACTGCATTCTTCTTTAAATCTACATTCATTTATCTGATATGCTGCCACTGGACAAGGTAAAAATGCTTTTATTATTTCTGCAGACATTGAACATTACACTGAAGAGCTCACAGAGGCTGAGAACAATGATTGTGCAATATGTATTTATAATGCAACTATTAAGATGTTCTGATTTGTTTTCTTCACTTTGGTGCATATAATGCACCAGTAAAGCTGATAAAAATCGTATGTTTTACCTTTCTTCTTAATAGTTGATTATATGAGGCACGCCTGGGCACAAAGCTTTTGCTATATTGCTGGAAGAATCCAGGAACAGCACAATTTGCTGGCCAGAAGGTTATAAGATATGCTGGCAAACTGCACTGCTGAAATGAGTGCCCACACAGCAGTCATTGAAGAGTTAATGTTTTTCACTTGTCCCTGGATCAGTACAGTATTTCTGTATCTCCTCAAAGTTTAAGATTAAACAAGTTAGGAGTTCAAAGCAAACAAACTGCCTAATCAAACAGCAGATGCCCTGTGAGGATTCTCTAAATAAATACTACTGCGTTTCATACCACTACCTCCAATTGCACCAAACCTCTTATTTGTTTATGGTATCCCTGGTTCAAATGGCAGAACCTCCAGATCCAATTTAAAATGCTGAAGAGGTCACTTAGAATTGTTGACTGAACCCAGATCAAACCATAGAAGAGACTTTGTAATGAAATAAATATTTACTAATCAGATTATCTACCCAGAGCAACAATCTTTGTTGGTAGGCTGCCATTTATTGCGCTTTCAATCAACCCCGTGGCTTCTAATAAGCTGCGTTTTCATGTTTTTCTTAATATAGAACTGCTTGTCATTCAGGGTCGTACAATGCGCTGCTGTGCTCCGGGAGAGACGCGGTGCCCGGGGCGAGGCGAGGGCTGGCGGCGATGCCGCGGGGCCGCTCGGCTCCCTCTTCTCCCTCACTTGACAGGGACAATGACCATAAGCCAGCAGTACCAGTGTGGCACGTCTGGCAGGACCTTCAGCACCCTGCGGTGTGTCTCAGCAGAGGTCAGGGTTCCATATGAAAAACCACCTCAGAAAAAATGTTAGGTCATTTTAGAGATGTAAAAGGAAAAAAAACCCCACTGTTGTTGAGAGACTCCTTTCACCTGTGCAAGGATGCAAGTGTTATTATCCACGTGTGGCGGGTGCAGGCTGTTAATTAGGAAAATGAATAAGAAAAAAGGCTTCATGAGGTGCACGGGTAACGATCCAGGTGCTGCTCAGTATAAAATATGCCGAGAAAAATGAGCCCTCGCAGAGTTTGAGGAGATGGATTATCAAAACCACAGAGTTGCGCTGACAAAACATACACATCTGCTTTGCCAGGGCAATTAAGATGCCCGCACTCATGAAACATGGAGTGGGATAAGTAAGTGCTTGGCTGCGCATCCCTCTGACTACTGCTGTAAGAAAAAACCTAATATTTAGTATCAGTACCCACAGTAAATAGATCCATCCATTACACGGCTGCTTGCTTGAGCTAGAAGATGCAAAATAGGCCACCCAAACATCTCTAAAGTCACAGACCTGCTAGAAAAATATTCCCTACTAAGAGAAAGCACTCCCTACCCAGATAACTCACTATTTAATGCATCCATGGTTAGTAGTTTCATGGAAATTTCCTGCATTTCTACATTTTAAATCTGTGAATTTTAGCACGGCCTTGTAAACCAGCCACAGATTCAGTAACACAGGATGAAGGCTTGAATTATGTCCTTAACTCACCACCACATGAGTAAAAAATCCTACAAGCTCATCAGCGGTTAATCCGTCCTATCAGAAGTGCCACAGTACATTGACAAAATTAGAAATACAAGTTTGTTATTTTAATGAGTCACTGACATCTGCTGCTTATTCTTAGTTTTCAGTTGTACTCCCCTGCTCTGACATCACGGTGCATGTGATTTTCATTTGTTACCACTCTTAGCACTGGCTCAGTCCTTTACATTACTTTGACAGCATTTCTCCTCATTCATTATTTAACAATAACTTTTGCTTACCAGGCACATTTCAACACAACTAACTAAACTAAAAGCATGTCCTAATCCTTAATGAAGTTCAAATGCTTCTCCTGGGAGGCTGCTAAGTATCATCATCATTTTCTGTATGGGAAAGCAGATATTAAGTAATTTGCCAAGGTCATGCGGCCTGTCTGTGGCACATGTTGTGAAAAATGCTCTCGGGAGCTCTAACTATCTGTCCCCAGGTGTAAGTAAAAACCTTAACCAGCTCAGGCTACTCTGGATCCAGAGCAAATGCAAAGGGTGAGAACGTGGAGGCATGAACAAGCCTGAAGAAGAAGGTCCTGCAGAGGTGTCATCTCATCACTGGAAGGCTGGGAGCCTCCACAGCTGGCCGATGACAACTTTTTTTATCAGATAATGCTGAAACAAGGCAGTCCAGTACACTGCTTGGGAGCCTGAAGGTCTTGAGATATTAACAATGGATTTCTTTTTTTAAGCCCTGCATTTCTCAGTCTCTTTTCAACTCCATGTTTTTAACAATGATGTTATTTAACACATGCCAGTATGAATAAGTTTATTCTTTCTTCTGATCTGCTCCTATAAAAGGAGCTTGTGTTACACAGACTGTCTGTAATTCATTAAGCCAAATTCCCTTCCATCTGGAGGCTTATGCAGTTGTTGAAAAGCTGTCACTATAACCTATTGTCACTGCAACTTTTTATGAACCAACCTACATTTTTATGTCAAAATTTATCTCAACAATTTTGCAGTACTTACTTTCAATTATTTCTATATCATCAACCTTTAGGTAATGCAACATTCAAGATACTGGGATAAACTTCTCTCTCTGGCTCTGTTCATACTGAAAATAAATACTGGTTTGTATTTTAACAAGTGCTACTCAGAAGGAGAGACAGCTTCAACTGCACATCCCAGTGGACATATAAACCAATGGCATTTATTGATTTCACCCACCCCCAAATGGAACAATCATAAATAAATGCAGTGGTCTACTTTAGAAAGAAAGGATGGCTATGAAAAGGTTATTCTTCCCAATGAAAAACATGAAATTAGCCTATCCTCGTTTTGTTTTACAACAAAAAGGCACATACACATATTCCAAAGGGCAGATATACAAAATGATACACAGAGGTAACAAGGCCAAAGACCAACAGCAGCAGCTTTATTTGTCTCAAGCCACCATTTACAGAAAGACATGCTTTCCTCCTAGCATCCCACCCACTGCAGACCCACCTGATATGTAAAAGGATATTAAAAATCCAGCATGCAAGGAGTTAAACCATCCTCAATTCTGGCCAACTTGGGAAGGAACCTTACTGACTGAAATTCCAGCAATAAGGACATGGCTCTAGTCCTAAAATTCTGTAATAAAATCCTTCAGACCATCTTTTCCTGACCTTTCATAATGGCTTTACAACAGATTATGGCGTTGCCTATACTAGAGGGTTGTACTGGCATAAGCTGTTCCGATATGATCAAGACTAATTCTGCAGTGGACAGAAAGCCAGAACACTAACACACAAATTAGAAACAACACAGAAATATAGCCGATGGGTAGAAAAACTGGTTTTGGCATGCCACTATATCACAAAATTAGTCAAGGGCGTATCTGTGTTTGTAATATTGCTTCATACCAGCATCAGTATGTTTTCTAATAAAATAAAACCTGCAACCTGAACTGGCATGGTTGGATGGGTAATATATAAGTCTTGAATAAGCCCTTGAATTGAAATATTGTTTGCAAAGGGAGTGAAATAGCAGCATTTTTTGAAAGCCTGGTGTTGTCCAACTGAAATAGTTTTAAAAGGCAGGACTGGAAAAGGAAGTGTCAGTTTTGGAAGCGACAAAGATCAACACGTCTCCAATATGGTATATCTGGCAAACTGCTGTGCAGTAAAATAAAGCATGACACATAACTGCTGAAGCAGTCTTGGGCCAAAACTGACAATTCTTACTCAGCTCGCACTAAAGCAAAACTATAATTGAAATGATGGAGAGAAGCTGAGCTGAGTAGGAACAGTAGAGTTTGGCTCATGCAATATATATATCTGTATGTTCTGTTGGTAGCTCGACTGCAGACCATACAAGTAATCTATTTCTTTGGTAGGAGTATGCATGTTTGGGTGGAGAACAGCAACAGATGGAATAAAAGCAATTGCTGTCAGGTCTTATGTTCATAAGACTATCTTTCTGAATATAGACACTGACAGCCTCCCCACATGTACTGCATTTTCTTCTTGTAGCATCTACTGCCCTATGAGCTGAGGATCAGGGAAGTCCTACATGGATAACAGCGGCAGGATGTCCTCGTGTCCCTGTATCTTAACTGAAAGGGAAGAGGTGGACTGTTTAATCGAATTCTCTCGACCAGATGTTATTAAATGGTGGAACAGTCTAAAGCCAAAAAGCAAAATCCCAGTAGCTCAAATCTTATTAAACTAGGCTGGACTAACACTGCAGGGCCTCATTTTATCAGAAATGGGAGCAGAAATTCCTTAAATCTATGGATCAGCGATATCAGCCTCTTATGCTTTCTGCGGTATTGGCTACATGTTCAAAGGCCTTTCACCTTGTGCTGACTTGAGCTTAATTGGCGTGGTTTTGGACCCACTTTAAATGCTGAACCTACAGTAGTCATTTCAAGGACTGATTCAGCTACAGAAAAAAACAAGTGGGCTTGTGTTTGTGAACACACGGGTCCTGCCAACGTGCACACATCACCCTTCGGCCTCATGATAGCTCCCGCTGGGCAGGCTCTCCCTCTCCACTCTAGATCTTGGCACTGGGCATGTCATGGGTCTGCTTGGTTTTTGCACTGAAAAAGAGTAGGAACAGAGATGGGAAAAATATTTCCATGATCATAAAAGTGCATCCTCATTGCTTCTGGTTTTGGGACCAAGCTGCTCTCAGTTACAGTCCAAAGAAGGAGTTAACGCCTCTTTGCTGTGTGGTAATCCAAAGAAGAGCACATCTGAAGTGGCACAAGAGGATTTTTCTCCTTCTGTCTTCATCCAGAGAAATCTACAGCCAGGATATTCTGAGCATTTTTCTTACCTTCTTTTCGACATGCTGTACCTTGCACGCTGTGGTCTCCTCTCAGGTCCAATTTGCATAACTCCAACTAACAACAAAACTGAGAGGATGCCGACAGGAGGAAGAGAAACAAACAGATTAGATCATCTATTTAATATCCTCCTGGTGAGCTCACCAGGTCCGAAATAGCAGTATTTTATAACAGGTATAATCTCTATTTAAAAGCTACCAGCTGTGTTCTCCATCAGAGGTAAGTTCATGGTTCAATCTGGCACTGCGGAAGGTGGATCTTGTAGGGAGCACATGGAGAGGAAGCTGACAGGAGAGGTAACAGCACGAGGACGTGTAATTGCTCTGTGTTATTACAGGGGGTAAGCACAAAATGAGGTTTGCTCAATAACAAATGGCCACGAGCTGTCAGTGAACACACCAGCAGAAAAATGAAATTCTGAAAGGGCTTCCTCAGGCAGTGATGGGGATCCAAACTCTGCCTGGTCTTCAGGTAGTGCTTCATGCACTTATGAATCTATGTAAAATAATGATTCTGAGCAATGTCAAGAGTTTAGATTCAAAGAGCAGAGATCTCGTTTCCAGATCATGGGGGGAAAAAAAGCCTTTAAAAAATTTTACACCAGTTTCTATATAAATAAATGCAGGTCCATGACCAAGGAAGCAGCCCACTTTAGATGGTTTAATAGTCTTCAATGCTGCAGTAACCTCTAACATGGCTAAAGGTTAGTGTAACAGGCATATTTTGAATTATTTCTCAAGCCTTTTCCTGTGAGTTCATCTCACCACAGACTTTTTGCATAGTTTAAAAAGACATTACAAAAATCTTCTTTTAATTAGGGTAACTGATGTTCTGTGACCACAAACCCCACAGGTTTCTAAGAATATGCAGACCTTTTTAGAAGTATAAGGGAAAAAATCCAGCAGAGGAGTTACATGTGCTCTCTAGGGAAGGTCCTTTCTGGCAATTTAACTTCAAAAAAACAGGATCTGGACCTTAAAGGAGCACAAGGAAGCCAACACCCGCAGCCTTCTCAATGGAGCAACCTTATCTCCAAAAATATATCATTATTCTGCAGTATCTGAAGGGCATATTCAAAGGAAACAGAACAGAAAGATATGAAACATTATTTTCTTTTGCTTTAATGATGAGAAGATCAGAAACTATGAGGATCTCTGGGATGACCCATGAAGGCCAGGAGTTGTAGTGGGAGCTTCTGTTGCTACCATGAGAGAATCCTGCTCCTCTGACAGTTCAGGCAGTCTGCAGAAAATGAAAGGTTCGTTATGAAATGGATGTTTGCCTTTGGCACTAGACTTGAGTGGCTCCTCTATGTGTCCTCTACAACTGCCAAGCCAAGCTGCAGTCTTCACAGGGATGCTGGATCTTAGGAGGAGAAACAACTGATGAAATGAAGGAGAAGATTTAGAGTAGCACTGGTTTGTTATGTGTGACAGTCACATAGCAGGTTCTAGATGTTCTAAGAGAACATCGATTACAGATTTTTTATCCCTTGTTTCCTGTCTTCAGTGGCTGCCAGAGGGTGAAGAAGTCCAAAGTCCTCTGCCAGTGGGCTCTGTTAATAGCTCCAATCTTTGGTGAGACCAAGGTCTCTAGGAAGCCACAGTTCAGTTTCTGCTCCAATGACCAAAATCAAATCTTGCTTTGTCTTTTGGCTAAGACTGTGGGATAGGCTATGATAAAACTATTTTGGCTTCACCAGCATCCCCCATCCTTTGCTGACCTGAGTTTCAACTTCATTCCATGCAATCCATTACAATCCCCACTGCCATCAGGCAGCTAAAATAACTGCCACCAGCTTAACAGATCATGAGGCACTAACTGCAGAAAGAACCCAGAAGACAAACCTTCTGCTTGAAACTCTCCTGTGATTAGGCATAACCTCAACTTCATTCACGTGCAAGGGAAAATGCTATGAGATGTAATTAGGAGATAGGAATGGAGTGAATTCTTTACTGAAAGAGTGGTCAGGCACTGGAACAGGCTGCCCAGGGAAGTGGTGGAGTCACCAACCCTGGAGATGTTCAAAAAATGAGTAGATACGGCATTTCAGGACATGGTCTAGTGGTCAGGGAGATGTTGGGATGAAGGTTGGACTTCATGATCCTAGAGGTCTTTTCCAACCTAAATGATTCCATGATTCTATGCGTTCAGGCAGCTGGCAACAGCCACCTTTGTGTTCCACGTAGTTTGAAGAGACTGTTCCTTGTGATATGTCTTCACTGATCACCTGCTGTAGGAAATTTGAGCTGGAAGAGTGGGTATTTCCCTAAAAATACTCAAATAGGCCACAATGAATGAACCTGCATGATGGGACAGGATTTCTCCAACTGGTTTCTAAGAGGAAAAGCTGCCTAGTAGGAACTTGCCTGAAATGGGAGCATATTCTGCATTTGCAGAGGAGAGAGCCCTTCCTTCTTCCCCTCTCACAAGAAACTTTCCAGGAGAAATATGTAATAAACATGATTAATACTAATTTTTGTAACTACTGAGGAGGTTATAAAAAGAAATGCCTTCCACACAGGCTTATGAGAGAACTGTTCTCTTTCTGAGTTGCGACTGAAACAGCTCAGATCTATCCACCTTCAGGGCATACCATAAACCCCATCAATTTGTCAGGTAGTTTCCACAGGCATATCAAGCATGTTGAAACTTGGTTAATTATTGCTGCTGAACAACTCTCCTCCCTTCTCCTGTTTGGACAGAATTTGTCATTGTTTTTGCTTTATTGTTGTTTTTCTTGCTACAGATTTTTGCTTGCAATGCCTGCTGGGGTGCTTCAAACATTGAAGACATTTTTTAAAATGCTGAAAGGAAACTAATAATCATAAATAAATAATTCTTTAATTTCTCCGAGGAGTTGTCCAGCAAAAAGAGAGAAATTGCTGAAGTAGCTCAAATGTACAAAATAAGACAGGAGGAAGAAAAATGCTTTCAAGAACCTCCCTTCAGGCTTTCTTTCAATGACCCATTGCAAGAAAACCAGAGAAACAAAAAGGGGAAAACAAATCTGATTTTTCATTTATACTGTGAAGGTGATCTGCCCAAGTCAAAATCTAGGCTTGTTGCATGTGATGGAAAAGCAAACTGAACCCCAAGATCCTTTTTGGCATATGCCTTTACAGATTATGCTAAGGCACCAACAGGACAAAGCCACTGTGGATTTGGGGGGGAAAAAAAAGCAACCAAAATACAAAGATGCTGCCTTCAAAAGCCCTGTGACATAAACGTGATAGGAAACATATATTATTACTTCATTTGATACAGTTACGCAACACAGCTTTATTTTGTCCAAATTCCGCGTCTCTCACTTTAGAAAATAATTTTTTAAAAAAGGCATGTCAGAAGCAAAAATAGTCTCTTGCTAGGAGAGACTACTCTACTACTGCTCATCATTGAAGGGGACATCTGTTTACTTCCCTGCTTGAGGATGAGCATGAGGACATGAGCTAAGATGAAGAGGCACTGTGGAGTCAGTGACATGAAATGAAAGCATACTTCTCTTTGACAGCTCCAGGCTGTTACAATTTTTTTTTTAAATTGTGCATTAAGATGTTGGTTAACGTATCTTACATTCCATGCAATGTAGATTTTATGGCACTCAATTTCCAGTAACAAGGATTTTTTAAACTTGAGTTATGCTTGATATACATTAACCAGTACTTGTCATCCCAGTTTAATTTTTCAACATCAATTCTCTGGTTTCGTACCCAACTGACAGCACAGGTACACAGTAAAATTGAAAGGAGAAGACCTTTGGACTGACACAATATACAAGCAAAACAGAACCATAACCAGATCTACAAAGGCCAAACTGAAATCACAATTTAATGGATTTTTTTTGAATTACATTAAATTCTTCTACACAGGACTAAGGTTATACACAGATGACCATAAGCAATTGAGTTACTCTAAAATAACAAGTAATAAGCAAGCTGCAGTAACATATTGTGTGTTTTCTCTTAGTGTGCCCCTCTGGAGAAGCAAAATGAGCTTAAGCCACATGTGTACATTTGAGATTTAAGCTAAGATGTTTTTCTTTATAAGTGAGGCAGGTTATAAGGTGGCATACAGTCCGTTACTGCAGCTGAGCTGACGAAAAATACCTCCCCAAATCATGGTAATTCTGCCCACTGTGATCAGGGTCCACAGCACTACTCTGACTCAAAGTGGCTTTAAATTCCCAGGGGAGCTAAAGCAGCTGCAACAGAAAGCCAGTGGAGCACTGAAGTAGGAGGCTCCAGTACCGCCTAAGTCATTCATTAAAAAAATTATTCAAGAAGTTTGCTAACCTGCAGTTTCTATATTTGCAAGCTCTTTATCTTAGAGGGCTCTTAATGTTTTATTTATACATGCACCCATAGATTAAAAAATTGTGAAGACGTGCATCACTAACCAAGGATCTTCTTGACACTGAAGGGAGTGGACTATTGTCTTTCCCTTTTGAGGACTATGGCTTACAAAAATGAGTCCAAAGAAAAGAAAACAAATAAACCAAATAATTAAAATATGCCTTCCCTAATTCAGGAGCTACCTTCTCATTTTACTCAAGTTCTCCCAGCTCCACACTGTTCAGGTGACTTCTTCCATCTACTCAGGGGCCAGATCCCACTACTGTATTTCAACGAGGGTAGCAAAGATGCCTTAATGTCTTTGGAGAGCAAATTTAGTTTTACACATCCCTCATTGTGATGGTTCTTTATGATTGGTGTTGAACAATTTCTCATTTCTTTACCAGGTAACGCACACTGAAGGAATTTCAAAATAGTAAGTAGACCAGGGCCACTCCAAAACTGAAATTTTATACCTTACTTGAGAAACCTAAACTAGTTACCTTAAAAATGCTTGAAAACACTCAATCTGTTGTCCTAAGTGTGCACTCTAAACACATACAGGACTAGGCTCTCTTTTCCTACTGCTATGAACAAAGAATTCAATAAAAATCTAAATTAATATTTCAAGCTTCCAGAAGGTTTCTCAAAATATACAATAAAGTTGTTTACTATAAATGCACAGTAGTTATCTGCAGCTTACATAATGTTTATGCAATGTTTATAAAATGATATTATTTAAAAATGATTGCATTTAATTGCTACATCTTAAAACCACTGTAATCAAATTAACTCTATTTTTATTCTTCAAGCGCCACCGAGATTTTTTAAGTATTCTAAGTAGGTGCAATAAAACAAAGCATGTATGAGGGGACACTGATCAAGCAGTAGGATTATCTGGGTAAGAACCACAACAAACAAGAAGGGAAATAAGACAGGTGAAGAGACAATAGCAGCTGACTTACTACTTTTTGCATTTCCTGAAAAGTGAATCACCTGAAGCTGATGGTGTAAAAAAGAACATTTCTGCCATTGTTTGAAGGCACTTTGCTGCAAGTTACAGAATTCATGTAAAGGAATTCTTTCTAGCCTAAAATTGGAAGGAACATATTTCCATTCAAAGAATTAAGGGATTTGCTGAATTACTGGTTTTTGCCCAACATAAACTCAGTTTCCATTTACTACAGTGGATGATAGCATTGCTACTGTAAAAAGTACTCCTCAGGAACCCTTTCCACAATCATGTACCCTTTCCATAAATGTACCTCTAATAAGACTATGAACAGATATATTTTATATAGTTGAGAAGCAGAGGCACTCTTCCTGCTCTGTCACAGTAACTCTGATTTTCAGGAGGTCTCTGTGCTTACCCAAAGACAAGGGATGAAATTCTGACCTCTACCAAGTCACTGACTTCAGCTGGGTTGAGACTGTACTCCTACAGGTAAAGCTTGGTTTTTGTCTTAAGTCTGAACAAACCACAACGAGAACGACAGAGTACATATAAAGTCTCAAAAGAGTTCTCAACCCATCCTAAACCATCCCAAATATTCACTAGTCAGTCTTATACAGTGTACCTATCTGAGCAGCTCCCAGCAGAGCACGATGCAGTGACTCATGTCTTGTACAGGCAGGTGCATCTGTGAGCATGGGAGATGGTCTGGGGAGTTTAGTTGGTTTGCTACTTTTTTCTTTTTGTGCTTGGATTTCTTGTGATTGTAGTTGCTGCTCTCTGTTTATGCTAGAAAATGCAAGCAAAAGAAATGTACCTTGTGCTGCAAGTAGAAGAATGAAGGTCACTTGACATATATTGTTAGGGAGGTATCACCTTCCAGCAAATTGAGTCTTACCAATGAATTAGAAGAAATATCCTTCAGAGCTACCTCAAGCTTTTAACTCCATGCATGTAAGGAGGTCTTGAGGTTCTAAGAAGACTCCCAAGTGGATGAGGACTACAAATGTGTACTCAAATCTCACTCCTGCAGCACTGAATCCACACATGATGACCTTTAACTTTTCAGCAGCACTGAAGTGAAGGCATATTACTGCTAAATAAATATGCAAGGCGAAAGTTCTCTGTGCATTTACAGTAAACATCACCTGTCCAATACTGCTCTTGCAAACACAGGATATCTTCTTTATCTTCTTGTTTGTTTTGCATTATATAAGACAAAGCCAAACAAGCGTATACCCTTCCCAGAGGTTCACTAGATGCTATCTTACCTATGCAAGCGCTTTTGCACAAAGGCCAGGCAGATCCCAGCACAGCTATGCTAATCACTGAGATTCTGGCAGAATCCTAAAGCTTGAGGGGAATTCTTGTTTCTAACATTCATGTGCATATTGCATTTTTGCAAAACAAAATGCAGTAGAGGGTGTAAGGACAGAAAGGTGTTTGATTAAATGCTGCTTCTCCTGTGAGCAAAACCCTAAATATTCACAGGAAAAAATACAGAGTGAACCTGCAATAGATACCTCCATCCTGGAGCTGGTGGAAATAAGTGGTGTATGAGCAAACTTATTCGTTAATACAATTATTTTCAAAATTTCTTACACTGCTAAGAAATTAACACTGCATTAGCGCTTCCTCATGCATTGCTGGGCTGGTGCAGGTTGGTTTTGTTGAGTCATGTAGTGTTTAAGGTTTGAGGATCTCTTTCCACCAAATTGAGACAGACCACAAGTGCCAAACACTGTAGTAACTCCTTAGCCAAAAAGCCAGCTTTCTTACTACAGCATGAGATTCCAGAGGGTACCAAATGCAATTTTGGAATAAACAGTTAATATTCTGTATCTTTTTATACCTGACCTTAAAATACTTGCCTTTCAGTTACCATGGTGCATTACGGAGATTACTTAACACGAGGCATCCTTAATTACAAATCATACTACGCAGCAGGTTGGGAATCCAGAAATCGTGCTGCCAATAAGCAAATAAACCTACAAGGGCATCTCAGAAAAAAATCCACGCAGCCTTCATGTACAACATACTAGTTTGGTGGAGATTATCAGAAGAACTTTGTAAGGTGGCTCTACCTTTGGAAAGTGCCTGGTGAGAAGCAGGAATTTTAGGACCTTTTTTTTACAGAATTATTAAAAAAGGGGGGTAATGCACAGGATATACTATTAGAAGTATAAACTATCTGGTCTTTTTGCCTCTTTTGTTTCAGCAAGGAAAACAAAAATAATCTAATTTAATCCTCAATAAAAAAAAAACCCCAAAACTAAAATGTCCATTTATAAGCACTTTGTTTTTCTACAAATATTAGGAAAAACATTTATAGGTGTAAAACTGTACTTCTCAGTGGATGCCAGCTACCTCTGCAGTGTTTGCAGTACTTAGGATTATTTAAGGTCTTCCTCAGATGCATATTTACAAACATTTTTATCTGAGTACAGGCTTTCCATATTATAACTGCTTGTCACATTTACATGAATGATGTTTTATGCATGTTTTTATTTGATGCTATAACCAATTTCTAATATGAGATACCATCTGAGCATAAAATGTTGTATTAACTGGGAAACTAAGACAAGAGTTAGTACTGAAAGGACCAGCGAGGAAAAAGTATATTAATTTAATGAGTAAATACTTGAGCTGAAATTTGGAAAACTTAGGAATCTTACTTTCAGAGATGCATGTTTTAATTTTAGGGAATATGAGTTTGTTTTGATTTGACTTACACCTGACAGAACTAAAAGGATAGCTCTGAAAATGACCTGATCAAAGAAAAGATTAAAAGTTTTCCACTGTAACAACAAAGCAATCCCAACCCTGCTGCCGACCCATCCTCCAAATTTATATTCGGGAGCAGAAGGAACTATCAAAACCAAGCCAGGGAGATGTGGAGCGAGAGCAAGGCAGCACTGCCTGAACCCAACCACCACCTTGACAGATGATTTTCCAGCAGCAGCTCTCTCTGAGCAGAGGCAGTGAACAGCAGCCGCCTCATCAAAGCTCTCGCAGCTTGGCTCACTCCAAGGAAACCTTCTGCAGCAACAAATCGTTAGGAGCAAAACACCCAACGGTGCTACCAAGAAACAGCAAGTCCAGCACTTCTGCAACTCCATAATGACATTTAGGCTTCAGCATCACTGGTGATAAGGCGCTTGCCAAAGTACTTCTGCTTAGTCTGGGTTTTCTTTGCGTCCTCTTTTTTTTCTTCCTTTTTTTTTATGGCTTTATAAGCTCCAATAAACCATCTACTTTTAATTTCTTTTTCACTGCGTTTATAATGGCATACTGAAATATCTTTTCAATTTAACACAGTAACAGCTTTTGTTATTCTCTGTCAAATCCCAGGTTGCATAGACTATTATTTCTCAGAAAGAGAGAAAGAGCATGACCTACTGAAAAAGTAAGATTATTAGTATTAGTGCATTGACTACCTCAAAGGCTTCTTTCAGTGCTTCCCTTGAAAAAGTTTCTATGGTTTCCCCTAATTAGCTTATCTTTACATGTTTATAACCTGTTCAAAGCAAGCAAGACAGAAAAGATCTCCAATGAAATTTAATCTGGATTAAAACAAAGTTGATTAAGAAAATATTGACCCAAAGGAAAAAACAATCTGAAATTCCATTGTCATTCTTAAGACTAAGTTAATCACATTGAGTATTCTGAGGTGGCATTAACTGCTGATTTTGGAAATAAGATACTTTGATCTAATATAAGTTAATTTAGACTCTGCTTAAGGTATAATCTATATTGGAGAATTTTTAATAATGAGACATAAGTGTTTCCAGTGAAGAAACAGCATTGCAACAACCTTCTCATCTTCCACTTTAAATTCCTTTTCCTTCCTATTTTAATAATAAAAAGCCATAGTTCAACCTGTGATCAACTTGCTGTCCTTCAGCCAGTAAGTCCCCAGAAGGATACACAGAAATGTGAGTGACAAATAATACAAATCACATCTTTTAATTATTACCAGTAGAGATAACTATTGACATTTAGCTGACCGTGTGTCCTACCTCTGGACCAGAAATGTACAGAGCAGTCATCTGAGGGGCACTGAACAACAGGGAAACTCCTAATGTATCACATCACCTTCCTTGCAGAAGGGACATTAGCTGTAAGTCTCAGATCAAGAGCGAAAATACAGTTTACAAGACAAAATTCACTTTACACACCAGTTCTTCCATGTTCACTCACTTGAGGAATAACTCATGCTCTCAAGCATTTCTGCTGATTTCCAGAGTGATTTAATTCCACAGATTAAAGGTGTCTCTAGCTGCAAGGGCTAGCCCTTGGTGCCAGCGATGGAGTTGATATATCCTGCTAAAACATACTTTTAAAGATGCAGAGCACCATGCTATCTCTTGGGGTTGTGGAGACTGAAGGACTGAATATTAGATCAAAAGGCAGCAATGTTTATGTTAAGGGATGCAGATTCTTCTGGCAACCTGAACTGAAAGAAAAGCAGATGCAATCAAGACTATTAATCTTTAGGCAATGGAAATAATTTTGTAATCCAACCTCCTGATATACCCATATGGGTTACTTTGGTCTGACAGAAGTGGGTGGTTGAAGTGGAGAACGAGCATATCACCTGGAATAAATGTGAAATGGACTCTCCTGGAGTACGACTGAAAGCTTCATTCTGTTGTAAATGATTGCTTTAATTTACATGGAAGAGCAGCAGTAAATCTTCATAAAATTAAAAACAATACTTTATTAATAACATGAACTAAAATGTAAAAGTTCAGTTGCTAGCAGCTATCCAGAATTACACGAGGAGCACCAAAATAATTAAAACTACTTGTGTTTCAAAAATAATAAATACATGTCATGACCCTAAGCAGCAAAACAACATTAAAATCCATTTGGTATGTAAATTCACTTGAATGATAACAAGTCACATTTCTCAAAAAAGAAAAGAAAAGAAAAAAGAAAAAGAGAGAAAGAAGAAAATATTTACTACATAAATTATGAAAGGAAAATCAAAGAACGTAAAAAACTCAGTTGTGTCTCTACTCATTATTTTGCTTTAATTTCATCTAACTTTGTGAAAAGCCCCATGGGCTAGGGACATTAATTTCTTGCTTTTGCTGTTTTACTAATTCCTAATAGAGAATTACAAAAGAATTTCAATCACATGAATTGGAATCACGGGAAGGAATGGGAGAGAAAATTGAAGAAAACTGCAGGATACTCAGAAAGCTAAAAATATATTAGTATATTCTAAACGCCTTCCGAAAAAGGGGAGAAATGCCCATGTCACAACCGCAATCCAAGCTGATTTCAGCACCAGCGAGACAGAAAGAAAATAATCTAGAGGAAGTTAAAAGCAACAAATCTCTAGGAGCAGATGGAAGTTATCCCTGGGTATTAGAGAAGATCAAGAAAGAAACTTTCGGGCTACTGGCAGACATCATGGAAAGGCTGATAAGTTCCAGATGGAATACAGAAATCAGTAAATATGGCACCAGATTACGAAGTGATATAAAATAACATTTTAGTGTGAAATTAGCAATAAATACGGTTTGTAACACGGCAGCATATCACAATTTTGACATAATTTGACAAGTCGCAATATAAGACACAGTGTCAGAAGCTATCAAAGCAAAACAAAACAAATCTCCCAAGTGGTTTGCTGGGAGAGAAGCAGTTATTTTGCTCTGAGTTTTCACACAGCAGCTCCCGATTTCCTCCTGCCCAGGCTGGCAGTGTATTAAAGTATTATTGCTTTTAGTAGGGCTTGGGGTCCAGATGGGACTCCAGCCGTGCTAGGCACTGGCCCAGCGCTATAGGAGGTTACCCAACTCCAGCGATCTTACATCCTAAATGGGTGAGATGGATGACTCTCAGGAGGAGGTGACAGCGCCAGAAGTCAAGCAAATTTTTCAAGGTCACAGGGATGGTTTGAGGAAAAGAATTCATAATTTCTCAGTCCAGGCCCTAGACATTAGATTACTATACCCAAGTGTCATTGTCTATCTCTGCATTCGATGACAGTCCTTCAATTCTTCCTTCTTCATAACTATTATTTTACCTCACTCTCCTGGCACTCTTTCCACCTCAGCAACTTCTACTTCTGAATCAGACCACTTGGAAGAAAGATGATATATTAATAATATTCCCAAACTTTTTCTTTTTTAAGTCATTCCCAGACATCTAATGAACTCCTTTTCTCCTGCAGGCTTCCCTACCTCTTCCTCTGCTCATCACCTGCCATGGTCCCTGGTACCATGAGGATATCACTGATTCCATTCCTCCTCCCATCAAGGACATCAAGGACAAACTCTTAATCAACGTAGAATCTCCACTGTTCTGAAAGGCACGTTTGCTTAATTCATTGAAGCCTGTAGCAAGATTTATATAAAGTTAAGCAGAAGGAGTGCAAGCACTTAGGTGAATGATCAAGATAGACAGTAATTTCATGTACTCCAGTATATGAAACTGGGAAACTTTGCCTTGGATTGATTTTCTAAGCATCTGAAGGAGGTGTCTCAGGTACATTGTTCCCAAAGCTTCTTCTGTGGTCAGTGATGAGGTGAGTCAGACCTTCACTGGACATGTTCCTCTCATTACATGTGGACCCTCCTAACTCTGGTGTCTCATTTAAGTGCCTAAAATTAGACAGGATGCATCTGAGTATCTCGAGGGCATACTGTGAAATTCACACCACAATATGATATGAGTCAAGATAAAAGCATAAAAAATAAATTTGAAGAAATTATTCACCACCATGGCACCAATGGGATATAGGTGTTTCATCCTAATCCTCTACCCTAGTCTGTGATTGATGCTATATATATTTTTAAAAAAATTAAGGACTGGGGTGCTTGGCAGCGGAAAGAGGGACAATGAAGACAAAGTTTTTGTGAAACAAAGTTTGACAGAAATGTAAAGCAATGCACTGTGGTCTCTGAAGTAGGAAAAACTTGTCAAAAATAAATGGAATTGAACTTGACCACAAGAAGGACTTTGAAAACGCCCTGGAGTAATAGTGGAATTCACTCTTGAAAACACCACAGCACTGCTAGGGAAGAGTCAAACATCAGAGCAACCAGGAGGCAGAGGGCTTAGGCACCAACGTCAGACACAGAATAAAAGCTAAAAAACTAGTCCATCACAAAGAAGTACACTCAGAGTAATGTTATGGCCTCCACTTAAAATGCAAGAAGAAATCCAGATTTAAGGCTGACACTCTTACTACCAAATCAGCTGGAAATCACATTTTCCAACTTAGTAATTCTGGGGCAGCAGAAGGTATGATATGTACCCTGATGAAGTGAGTTGTGCAGTGGTAACGCTGATGGACACGTTAGCTGTATGACCTAACAGGTCCTCTCTATCTCTTTTTCTTTTAATGAGAGCAGCTGTCTCATACAACGCCACAATATCAAGACGAGACCTACTGATCAAACGTATTCTTTTCCTCGGTCTGCTGAGTCCCAGCCTTGTTTTCAGTCTGAAACTTTCCTCTTTCCCCTCCCACCAAAGTTAAGGTATGAGAGAGAACAAAGCTGCTTTCAGGATTAAAGAACAGAATCTACGAAAATCACACCAAGAAGCTTAATTCATGGAGCTTGAGGAAATAAATGAAAAAAAAAAAGCCTACTTAATTAAAAAAACCTTCAGTCCCAATCCTGAACCACTGGAAGGCACTGGCAGATAATATACAAGGAATATATAAGGATCAGTCAAACTCATGACAAACAGAATTGTGATCTGCAAAAAATATCTTTTCCAGTAAAGAAGAAATTGGGACTGATTGAAAGGAAAATGCAAATGTTGGGTCATACAAACCCACCCTTTTCTGTTTTTCCACAGGAAACATAGGAAAAGTTACAATTTAAATGTTCACCTGCAAGAAATTTGTGTTTGACGGAAAAGGAAAAAAACAACTCCGCAGCTGTCAGGAGATTCTGAACAAGTGAAATGTCCATGCTGGAAATAAAAGTTATAGCTTCAAGACCTACCACAACTACTTTCAAAGCTTTCTAACTGCACTGATTAAAAAAAAAATCACATGCCACCCCGTATTGAGCTACTAAAACGTTTTAAGTATGTGACTCCATTAGAAACACTGTGAGTATTGTGTAAGGACTAATGTATTACGTACTGATAATGTGTTCAGTGCCTCATGTCAGAGCATCATAAATCTTTACTTAGTTACAACAGTCATTCTGAGCTTGGTTACGCTATGCAATGTAAACTTTGCCTTTTCCCAATGTAAAGTTTATGCTTGAGATATATACACATATTTTCCATACATTAAGCTTTCATATTTTCTTCTCATTTCTCAATTAATATATTTTATTAATTGCAGCTTTCTCAAGAGCTTGTATATCTGGCAGCTGAGCATCCTTATTTATTTTCCTTCAATGACCTCTGTCTAAGACTTGCTTAGTTTTCTCTCTGTCAGGCACCTTGGGATCCATATTTCAAGCTGGATACTTTTTTCTTCTTATCTCTAGTTATTATTATTTGTTTGTTTGTATTACAGCAGCATCTTACAATCCCAGCTGGGGCTAGACATGCCAGGAATACATAAGAAAGAATACCTGCCTCAGGAGAGAGTCTCTAGCTCACAAAAATTACAGAAAAACTAAGAGACAGGAAGAGGATGGCAGAGGAATTGATGCAAAGAGGTGCTGTGACTTGCCTAATGCGATACAGAGATAACAGCTGCCTGCACTCCATCCTATCACTTATACCCTGCACGATGAACCATAGACATCAGCAATAAAAAGAATTAATTTTTTTAAAGCACAATAAAGAAAGAAACTCAGCTTGGCTGTTCTATAGCAATAAACTGCAAAATCAACACAAGAGGCTTGGCATAATCAGTCTGGACTCATGCATGAGCAGGAATAATCATGATGCCTTCACTGGTGATAACAGCCCTTAATATTACATATCCCAGTTACTATGTCAGTGTTAGGCCTTTTGTCTCCAAGAAATATGACTCTTATCATGGGCCTTAGCCTACATTACTCTCAGACTGGAGGTGGAGTTTCTGCATGGTATTCTTCGGCACCACAAAACTACCTCTAGAAAATGTTTGTTTGAGACAGCACAAGAACAAAAGGACAACTGGAATGAAAATAAAAATAATACTGCATTGCCTAACCTATTAGGTGACTACATGGTTATATAGAGGGAAGAATGAAAAAGAAGAACTTAAGATTAGTGCATCAGCAGCCTAGACTCTGGAACAGATATCAAAAAAATAATTAAGAGATGCTGGGGCTGTAACATGTTCCATGCAGTACTTTGCTGGAGCTGTCATTGCTTTCCAGTGTAGAGTGACACTAAAACCACAGATAATTCTGCTATAACTGCTCTTCTCCACCTCTCTGCTCACCTTCAGGGCCTCCATGCCATAGGGCAGCAAAGGACCAGAGCAGGCACCTTCTCAGTCATTACTTTCAGCAATGTGCACCAACACAAAATATTGCCTGCTGGAGACCAGTAGACTCAACGCTCTTGGGATGTGGTACAGTAGTTGTGGTTACAGAGAGCTATGACTCGGTTTGTGCAGACCCCAGCAACACCAACCACCCATCACAAGGATGGTCCGACATATCTTCTCTGTGTCTCCTGTTTCACTTTCCTAGCAAACCAAACCTCTAATGCAAGGTCTTGGCCTCTGTCTGAGCTCTTCCAGAGCCCTGAATATGTGAAAGACGGTGCTCAAGTGTTGGGTGAAGATAGCAGTCAACAGCTCAGCTCTTCAGGCGAAGGCAAAATGTCATGGCCAGGAAATGGTGGAGGGGAATCCTGCCCCACTCCAGGGCAGGAAAAAGCATCATACTCACCCCATGACACGCTCTATGTGGAGGGCAAATTTTTTTGACCTGGTAAGAAGATACCAAACTAGACTAAAGAAAAGTAAACAAACCAACCCCATAGTACCACACTGTGTGCGCTTCCCAGGACACTGATCTACAGTAGACACTGCAGTATGATCTCTACAGGAGAGAAAAGAGCAATTCACACATGGACTAAGTGACACAGGACTTTGAATCTCTATTCTAAAACTATGTTCTCAAATACATTGATAGTGAGATAAAATATAGCCATGTGCATTATGAATATATATTTACCCTACTGGAAACAAATTTTATTTGCTTAACCTCAAAATACAGTGTGTTCCCGTCTCCAGCGTAGCTGCGATTTCTTAATAGTGTTCTGAACAATCTGCCAGGTTTCTTCAAATACACTTTTGCAATTCATTTAGCATCAGGCAAGAGGAGAATTGTATTTTATAGAAACTGTGATCTTTTTAATGGTCTTTTTTTCATAGAGAAGGCCAGAAGGAACCTTGTGAAATTATCCGACCTGACCTCTTGCATAATAGAAGCCACAGAACTTCCCTGAATTGATTATTGTTTGATCTATAGCGTATCTTGTAAAGAAGCATCTAATCTTCATATAAAAATCAACAGTGATGGAGACTTACTGCAAAAATCTCTTGGTATATTGCCCTCTTGGTCAATTGCCCTCACCGTTGAAAACTGAGGCTTAATTTCTGAATTTATCTGCATTTGTCAAGCTTCAGTTTCTCAACACTTTGTTTGGCAGACATATTACTTTTGTTTCACAAAGATAACACGTGCATTGTTTAAAATAAACAAGGCAGGCAGAAAAATGCATCTTTTTTCCAAAAGCAACGATTAAAAATGATTAAGTGCCAAATAGCTGACTCATTCCCAAGCTTCAGTCAAAGCTGGTGCTACCAATTGCCTCTCTGATATTTAATGTCAAATGATCTGCTGTATCAAATTGAAGACATGGTTCTACTACAGTTAGAGTGCCTTTAAATCAGCTAACTCAGTTCTGATAGCAGCCTGGCCGTTACAAATCAGGCTGACGGAGAAGGGAGGAAGGGATCAGTTGTCTGAGACCACATGTTGGTTCAGTGCTCTGGGTAGTTGCAGAGAATTGCATAGCAAGCAGGAATAACCCAGGAGGATTTCTACAACCCAGCTCACAAAGAACTACAAAACCTGAGAAGGTGGCAAATGCTCACGACCTTGGCAGCAGTTACAGTATAGACATACCCACAAGAAGACGGGAAACCTCCCTCCCTGCTCTTGGTGCCTTCTAACTTTCTACTCCAGCTACAGAAGAAAAAATGTCTTTCAGTCACAGGATGCAAGACCCGACTCTTCCCACCATGGAGATTTCCATATGCATGAATACAGCAATACCGAGTGGAATCGGTCTGGCAAGGCTGGTTGGGTGCATTTTTTATTATCCTTGTAAAAATTCATAATAGTTACCAAATTGGTACCTAGAGAGCAACATCTAGTACAACAATTACCAAACTACAAATGAGGAACAGCCCTTTGACCTCAGCCAAATAACTCTTTTGTCTACTGCCCTAAAAAGCTTCAAAATTAAATCTGCCTTTACCTAGTGCTTATCTTTGAGTGATAACTGCTCTCCTCTGATGAGTTCAGAGTAATCCTCCCTCCATTGCTTTTATGCAATACTTTTCTGTTGTTTCTTTTTTTTTTTTTTTCTTAGTTGGAAACCGATTTTATTTTCCAGGATGAAAAGGCAGACCGGAAAGCTTTTTTACCTGCCCTGACCAGAGTTCAAGTTTCTTATTTCCCCAGAAACTACTGATGAATCACTAACACCTGAAAACAAAGCCCGACCTGGATTCTCCACCAGCCTCAGGCACCAGTGATTCATCAACCTCTGCACAAGACCCAGCACAACTTTCAAGTCGGTACTTCACAAATGCCAAAAATGCTGTTTCAATATTTTCCTTTAAAACACACTTGCAAGGTTCAAGGCCACACAAATATGCTGCTAACAATTTGGAACGTTAAAGTACTATTTAAAACCAAAAAAAAGCTATTTATTGAAGCGATTTCAGCACACTGCTAAGGCACTGGCTGGTTTCAGCCAAGCGATTTCTCTTTGTGAACGTGTTGGTTTATAAATTGCTCACTCATCGTGAATCCTGATGGATACCAGAGGAATCCTATTTAAGCTTCTGGTAAGCAATTTGCTTGGTTTACTAAATTTTCCAGTCACGCGTCCATGCAAAAGCTGTTTTTGCTTCCCACTCAAATTCTCCTTTCTGCCCGCTATTTGTCTTTGCCACATCTGTGTTTATTGTGCGGCCGCGGGCAATGGCCTCCCTTCCCAGCTCGGATCTGCCCGATAACCACTGCAGGACTTGGCTGCCCCTCAAAGGTGACGTGCCAATCAAGTAGCCAAATTTTTTTCATTCATTCTAGGTCGCATGAGCCAAACACCCCAGCAGAGGAATGAGCAGGAGGAAGGGATCTCCTTGTTCCAGCCTCTCCTCTCTGCTGGTGTTGGCTTTGCCCAGCTCTGGCTGGTTGGCTCCCGCTGTGGCATGTCCCACAGTGCACGAGATGGAGCCTTTAAAGTACAACTTTAAGTTTACTACTTAAGTTTTCTCCTCATGCTGTGTGCTTCAGTGTTGACAGTTAACTCGCATTTAAAACAACCCTCAGCAACAGAGCTGTCAGCCGGAGATGTATCTGAGCCACACAGACCCTTTAAAATTCTTCCCCGGCTGAAGGGACATCAGTCAGCCAGGAGAGACCCTTACCTCTGGGTTAGGAGTCCGAGGGATATACACAGAATAACCTTTTATTTTTTTTCCTGGTGTTACTATGCAGAAAAAATTGAAAGCAAGGAAAATCAGATCACGGTGTGCAAAGGGAAGGGAGAGTATTGACCATGTTCTTGGAGGAAGGGTCTGCACTGAGCCCACCACTGTCACCCAAGCACTAGTGACTGACTGCAGGTCTGTTGATGGTGCTTGCAGCAGCTGGGGCCTCTTCAAGGGTTGTATTTTACTGAATGGGGACTTTTTCAGTCATGTTAATGGAGTTCATGTCTGCAGCCAGCATCCAGCCAGGGTTCACACACATAGCCCAGAAGTAAAAGACTCACTAAAGGGATCTATTTTGAGAAAGCAGCTCAGAAACTGAGTAAAAAGTGTTGAAGCGAGGTTTTTTCCATGTAGTGGAAAACACATAGAATGATTTGGGTTGGAAGGGACCTTCAAGATCATCTAGTTCCAACCCCCCTGCCATTGGTAGACCACTAGATCAGGTTGCTCAAAGCCCCATCGAACCTGGTGTTCATCAACAACATCTACTACAAAATACAGTGGCCAAATTAATAATTTTATATAGGTTTTTCCCTCCCCAATTTTACCTACCTGTCATGAAAACAGTTTGACAAAATAACTATTTATGAATAATCAACAGCAACATTAACCCAGCAAGCTATAAATAAAACAAGGAAGTGAAGACTACAGGGCTTCCTCCTGACACCTACACATGTAAGTCACTTAGGAAAGACAAACTGAGACAAACCCAGAATATATATGTATATATTTCTCTGTAAGAATACAACTGCATTAAAAAAAGGCAAATAAAATCCAGGGAAACAACAGGAATACCTCTAGCTATCTTGCACGCCAGATCTTATCTTGTCCATATACAACAGGTAGCTTCATGCATATCATGGAGCGTCCTGTAACCTCCTCTGACGTCCCGTCCCAGCCACATCAGCCAGCAGTTTAATACAAAACAGTCCTGACAGATACTGTAGGCATTTGCCGAATGCAATGAGAGGCTCGTTGCAGTGTCTGATCTACTTAGATCAGGGTTCTGCATTCTGATTATTACTTCATGTTGTCTCATTTATACTTTCTGAAGATTAAGGAATAAAACCAAACAAACACCCCTGCACCCTCAGGAAAACAAATTCTTGCATCATTGTTAAGCTTAAAAAGAGAAAAATCCCACAGTGAATTCTTGAGGGTGCTTTTGCCTGTTTGCTTTTGAACAGTCTTTTCTTCATCAAAAGGCAGGGTGATAATAACTTGGTCTGATTTTTAATATTTCTGACTCTTTGATTTATTTCAGATGTGTATTTGATAGTTCAATGTAGAGTTGACCTATTCTTATATCAAACCCCACTCGACACCCCATGAATCTGACCTGACTGAAACCAATTCCCCTGGATTTTCCTGCCAACGTTCCGTTAATTTCCCAAGCTTGCTCCTAAGAATAACAGAAAATTTTCATATATGAAACACCACTTTATTCCCCATTCACCAATTACCTTCCAGAGCACTGCTGCTACACACAGCACGGACTGTGCAGCACAACAGCAGCTCTGCCAGGAAACTAAAATATTCATGAGACATAGGGTTGTGAGAGACTGTTAACAGGACTTGCCTCTCATTTAGCACTCCACCGGGCTGTACCAATGGCAATGTCACTGGTTCCAGACGACTCTTCGAGGCACCAGCAGATAAGGAAAGAAAGCAAGAAACCCGCCGTGCGCAAGCGTGGGACATGCAGAGCAGACCAGGGGCAGGTGGGACTGAGAGAATACTTAGCAGATGCCTCCTCCTCTCATAGACTCCCAGCCACAGATCACCTTAAACTGCATTACCCAGAAGAATTCCCTATCTAAACACCAACAAAGATGATTAGAGGTGATAAACACACGACAATGACACAGTATCAGCGTTTCGAAGACTGTGGTGGCACAAACAAACACCTCAGCAGGAAATGCTGGGGGAAAAGCAAACATCTATAAAAGCCACATTCTGCTGCAGATGTAATGGAGGGAAAAAAACCCAACTGAACTGCTGGCTTTCCCAGTTGGCAGGTATTTTAGAATCTAAATGGCCCTGAAAACTTACTACAGTATAAAATTGCTGTAATTTAAAAGACTTGTAATTAAAAAGCTATAACATTAACTTTTGGTCCTCTCCCAGCCCCCCACTTCTTTTCCTTAAATATTTGCCTCCACTGTACAATAAAAATGAAATAAAAAAGTGTATCTAATCACTGAAAGAACTACATCATGCTGAAGATTTAGAAAGAGAAAAGAAAAAATGGCAGAAAATACACACAGGTTAGATTTAGTTGAGACTACTGATATGAACAGCAACCCAAAGCCTTAATTTTCCATGAAATCCACTATGTAATTTCTTTTTTGCTCATTCCAGCTAGATTGCCATTCTGATTTGATCACAGGCACTGCATGGGAAAAACAGCCATTAGCTCATCCAGTTCATGCTGATAGTGCAGGACTGTCCCTTAATATGGTTGCAGTGATATCCCATTCAATTATGCAGTCAAGAGCAATAGGGCTTCCTCCATATCACCCAGCAATGCAATAAGGCTCACTATTAGCAGCTGCCCCCTGGCTCTGTTTGAAGCTGTCCTCTTTCTAAGTCCTCAAAACCTCATCTCCCACTGGGGGGAATCTTTGCTGCCCCTCCATGAAGGACAGCCATGCCCACAGTTGATGGCTGAAGAAAGGACACAGGTAGCTCACTGCTGCAGGACTCACTACTCCCAACACCCAGCTGGCTCGCTGTGTTTCTGCTGCCTTGGCAAAAAAGCTTTGCAATTTAGCACAAAATAAATTAATGGTGGTAGGACTTCAGATGCTTACACTTCAGTGTCTAGTGCTGATTAAAATGCCCGAGGTAGCTCAGACATCTGCACTGGTCTGACTGGTTGACACAACACAGGTCCTATAGGAGACCTACGCTCTCAAGCTGAAGAGCTGGTGGGGTACTCCACTGCACCTCTAGTATCTCTAGTAATTTATTTTTAAGAAATTGAGTCTCATCCTTTCTGAGGCCCAAATGTGAAAACCTGAACAGGCTATCCATTGAATAGACGCTGTACTAACACAAACCTTCACTGAGGTATGTGGTGATACAGCCCAAAACTGAGATCAGCTACATTTACAGGCTGGATACTCATCATTGTTGTGCACTGCTTCCTTTCAAATGATTCATGAGATTATTCCTCTGTCCACACTTATTCAAAAATATTTGTGTTGCAACGCACTTTCAGAGCTGTCCAGACACATTTCCATTTATTAACACAACTGTGTTACCAGCTCTCCAGTGTCACCACCCTAAATACTGTGCAAGTCCTGCTGCTTGGGAAAATACATGACTGGCATCTGCAGAAGGAGTGCAGAAAGATGCCAGTTTACTTTCCTTCCTGCTTTGTCCACCTCAGTCCTGCAACAAAATTCTTGTGTAGTCCCTGGTCTTAGTATGAGAAACCATAGGAAATTGCATGGGACAGTATTACCAGGATGATGTACAAATTGCTCTATCTTTTCATTTAATGTTGCATTTAGATGGGAGGTTCTGGAAGTTAAATACCAAAGCCTGGATACGGAAAAAATGAAGGCTAGATTTAGGTACCTAAATAAACAGTATTCTCAGCATGTACCCATCTCAAGTCTCGTAACATAAAAGGCATCTAGAGTGGGATGCAACAAATTGTAGATTTCTACAGTGAGTAGAATTCTCTGCATCTCAGCAAGTCACCCTGGGCTTCCTTTGAGCTTCCCCCAACCCTTGTCTATACAGTGTATTTACTTCAGCTATTTTCAGCCGTAGGAAAAATCTTTTGGGGAGCCACAGACTGTAGCCACTCGCTTGAAGAATTTTCCATTTATGAAATACTGCCCACATCCCCAAACCATTTCAGCTGCCATGTGTGCTCCAGACATGAACACTGCTAAGATGTCTGTATGATGTGATTCTGTTACAAGTTTGGTTTGGTTTTTTCTTATTGCACCAGACTGGTATGACCTGACAGCCTGCTGTATATGGGTTGCTTTGCCAATCTACATTCTCATCTCCTTCCAGATCAAGACTGCCAGTTGCCTCCATGAGAGAGATGGAAGTATGAAGATTTATAAGGACACAGTAAAACCCTCCAACAGTCAGGACTTTTATGCTGTTCTTCAAAATGCAAATAAAGTCAATGAGAAATTACAGCCCAGTTAATTTTTTACAATCGTAAAGTAAATAACTGATACTGATTAATCAGTTCATATTGTAGAAGTGGTGGCAGTGGAAGGATAGAGAGCTGAATAATGCAGCTGGAATTGCAAGGTAACTTTTAAATGTCACATGTTAGGCTTTTTTTAACTTTAAATACCACATTCAGGGCTTTTAAAAAAGACTTAAAGTTATTTCCTGTGCCTAGAAATATGGACCAATAAATGGATCTTCTTAACATCCAATTAAAAATATCCTCAAAAAACCCCCTCCAGGTACCACTAAATCCAACATGGATCCAAATGGAAACAACGTAAAAAGTGGGTCAAAAAGTCAAACCTCACAGCTTTCCACCCCAAACAAGCAGAAATTAAAAGCCAGACATACTCTTAACCTGTGGCTTCACAGCAGCAGCAGCGTTAATCCTTGTCCATTCTCTATTCCTTCATCTGATCTCCAGTGGCACGTGTTCTCCTGCCCCAGCACCACGACTGACTGCCCTGCGATGGTGTGTACCCACCTAACTGCTGCCAGCACTGCGCTGGGAACTGAACATCACCCTTAAAAAACATCCTGATGTTTGTCTCCAGTCCCCTTTAGGCACTATTGACACTGCTGCAGACTTTGACACTTGAAACCAGAGCTTTAAAATTCCACTGCTGAAAATGTGCAGGACTGGGAACTGGAGAAGAATATTTCTATGGCTTCATCTTATACCGGGGAAACAGGGTTTTTGGATGATTTCTGCTCTCCTCCATGCTTTTGCAGGTCCAATAAGAAGCCAGAACTCTGTGTCAGGCATTTGGACTTGATACCACACCCCATACATCCGTACTATACGTTTCACAGAAGCCAGCAAATCCAGCAGAAAACTCCCAAAAGACAAGAACCTCATTAAGTATCTGAAGCCCAACAGGAAAGCTGGGCTAAGGAGTGAGTCTCAAATCTTCCTGCACTTCACTCAGGGTTGTCTGGCTCTGCAGCCCCATGGAGGGATGGGTAGGTAAGAGGCAGGTTCATATCCCTGCTCTCAGAATGCTGAATATTATTCAGAAATGTTGAAGTGTTATAAAATAGTCCTGCAGACTTAGGAAGTTTAAGTCTGAATCTCAGACTGAGGAGGAAACTGAAATAGATCTTCTATTTCATAGTCCAGTGGTCTGATACTATGGTTATTTTATAAAATTAAAGGAATTTTTTTGTACTGTTTCAGACAATCTGGGCCTTGCCTGGTGCACTAAGAACTTCCCTGCCTCTTACAAGAGCAGCCTGGCTTATATCTACAGGGAAATGCTTCTCTCCAGAGCCCAGCAACTTGTGATGCCAGCTCTCTTACAAACCCTCATTATTCAGATCGAGATAAACCCACCTCCCAGGTTTGAAGGTTCCCCAACGCATGTTGCTGTAATTGGATTTTTCACCTCCAAAGGACACATGCATCCTGGATTTGCAAGCTTCAGACAGACTGACTTTTAATAACAGACTGACTTGAGAGTGAAAGCATCACAAGAATATTTGTGTAAGATCAGAAGAGTTAGTCTATTATTTGCAAAGCTAGAATCATCTTTAAAAGAAAACACCGCTCTCCTCTAAAATTAAACACAGAATTACAGCAAGATCCTTTCTTAACTATATCATTATGAAGTTACGGTTTGTATCAGTTTGAGGGACAGAAGCAACTCAGTCTTCAATACTCTCACCTTCACTTCACTGTCCATAGGACCTGAACCCCAAAATTGCCATGCAGCTCTGAAGTCTTACCCCAGAACTGCGTGTTTGGAGACTACCTTTTTTTCCTTCTCTTGTTTTAATGAAAAATATTTTTTTCCTTTTTTTTTTCTTGATTCTTTTAAACAGCAGGATTGCACCTGCTGGGCTTGCATTCCTTTTGTCGAATGAATAGAGGACATATCCTTTCCTTCTTTGGACCTCGGCTTTTTTCTTTTCCTCTTAAATATGAGCAGAGCAGCCACTGCCAGGCCTTGAAGGAAAAAGCTTCTCCAGAGAGCACACACCTGACCCCAGAGCAGAGATGATGAATCTGCCACTTGGAATGCTCTATCCAAAAATCCTTGTTCCTCACAGTTTCTGACAGTTTTAAGATCTCCTGGTGCTACACTGCTTTTAAAAAAAGAAAGCTGCTGCTGACCCTATGTCTTATATTCAGATTTCCTTAAATCCTCTTTTTTTTTTCCTGGAAGACATATCCTCAAAGATGCCACTTGGTGGATTTAGGTAAAGAAATATTTGGTTTCCATGTCTCAGACAGGTTTAACTGTAAGCCAGGGACAGTTCTGGCACACAGAGATATACAGATGAAGATGCCAGGGGTATTCCAAGTTGCCAGAAAGTAAGGCACCTATGGAGCTTGTAGGTACCCAGCAGAGATGTTTAGGTTTACAGCTCTGGATTTTAGTGTTTGAATTTTGCTTTCCTCTCTTGGGAGCACCCTGCTTTATGGCTGACCCAAAGTGACATGGCTCTGAATGCTTCATGGAGGTCAGTTCTACTTTCATTTAAAAAAAGGAACATTTTCTAACCCTGATTGTTACAGGGAACAATGTGAAATGCAACCCGACCATATTCCAAAACCTCAGAAGTCATAAAGGAAACCAAAGCAACTCCAAATTTATTATGTTGTCAAAATCTTATGATTTTGGGGACTGTGTCATGACATCTGAGTATCTGAAGATGGCAACACTAGAAGTCACTAATGCTAACAGGATGAAAAACGTGATAAAACAGATAAGCAACGTGTACCACGACAGGGCAGATGCTTGAGAGTTTTATAACTATATAAACATTTTATTGTTATCAGACTAAATGAGATTGGTCATGACTTTAGAATCTGTATTTCTAACACTGTTACCATACACCTGCCCAGAAGGCTCCTAGAGGTCTGGGCCTGAGAAATGAGAGATCAAATATAGACACGTAATAAGGTAGAACCCAAAAGGTGAGTCAAGCATTGTGAGCTCCAAACTACACTACTCTGTATGGACTCCTATGCCGTGTCCATCAACAGCTCAGCAACATCACTGAATGTCATACAGTTTGTTTTCACATCCCTCTCCTTCTGTGCACAAGTCTTACAGAGAAACCTACATGGGTTTATGTATTGCTAGACACAAGGAATGGTCTCCCTGGTGCCCCATTGCTGAATGATCCTAAAATACTTAGTGCAGTCTGATTAACCGCTACATTATGTTAACAACGGAGAGTAATCCTAGTTACCATGCCATTGCAATTTAGATAAAATGACTGATATGATTAAAGGAAATATTTAAGAGCTACAAAGGCAGGAAAAACTCTGTCCAGAAAGCAGTATTATAAAAATACAAATGGTGGAACAAAAGAAAGAAAACAAATGTGGACATTTAGCAACACAATCCAGCTGAGGATCTGACATTTGCAGTAGACCTGATAAAAAACGTGGTGAAGTCATAAGCAGGATTAACACAGCAAGCATCTTTCTCTAACTGCAGTTGTAGATCCCAAACAGTGCTGAAGCTACAGGAGTTTCATTTTCAGACATTTTCTCCACAAAGACTTTCATGGCACTGCATTTTTCTGCATTAGGAGAACTGGGCCATAATGCATGCACTGAAGTCTCTAGAAGTAATACCAAGAGATTTAAAATAAAGAGTCTTTATGGAAAAAAACTAAAACAAAACCTTGTTTTCCCCCAATTTCTGCAACTAAGACAGTGTATTCCAAAAGAATCAGCTAAATATTTATGGTAACTGCAAAACAAATCTTTGGAGTGAAGATCTACTCAAGTCAAAACCTTTTAAGAGGATATTAGAAGACACCGGAGTACCTGAGTTAAGATTGTGGTCCTTTAGTTATTTTAAAACGCAGTTTTTACCAAGTGTTCTAGCTCTTTTAGATTCAATACCTAAGGCTGGAAGAACTCGTAGGATCATTTGGTATGACTTGATTTCCCAATATCATCAAACTGCTCCTTCCAGTCACTCAGTATTGTTTGCAAGACTTAAATGTTCTCTGCTTCAGCTATTTTTCCATGTGTCAGCAGCTAAGCAATCATCTTCCAACCTTCCTTCAGCAAATCAAATAGATTTTATGGCTTATTCTCCAGGCCTGGACAATTTTTATGGTCCTCCTTAAGACTTGCTTTAGTATTATTCCATCTTCTTCAATCATGGACATTAGAACTGGCAGAGTATTTAAGCATCTGTCTTATTAATAGAATAGACTTGAATCAAAATACTGTCTCTACCTTTGCTTGGTATTTCTCCTTTTATACAATCATGGTCTTTGCTGACTCTCTTAATTACATTATCTTACTGACAGTTAATTTTGAGGTGATTATCTAGGAAAACACTGATGCCCTTTCTCAAGGGCTTTAAGTCCTGGTGGGTTAAGCTGTGAGGCCTAAGACGTGTCTGGCTCCAGAAATCCATCTCATGGGACAGCAGAATAGAAGGTGAATCCAAGCTTCAACTGCAGCAGTTGAGCTGATCAGCTTTATGCAGAAAGACTGGTTTCCATTCATAAACCAAACCAAGAGAATGGGCAGCCAAGCTGCAGTCACATATTTTCATCCTACAGACCTTTCTATAAAAAAATCTATGGCACAGGGGTGGACAGGTGAGACAGTCACGTTTAAAAACAGAGTTTGCTTTTAGAATCTCTTCCCAAAGTCTCTAAAGCCTAGAATCATGTTTTTGCTGACAGACTCATCCTACAGGCATGTCACAATGTCTTGGTTTCTTTCAGTCTTATTTTGTGTTTTCCTGAAATATGGAGCGCTCCAGATTGCCTTTATTTTCCCCAGCTCCCTTCAGCCAGCAGTAACTTTTTCTAGCACTGGTGATATACCATCACTTGATAACATTGGTGGAATTTAAATAAATTTACCTTCATGCTGCTTAGCACAATTTGTTCTTGCACTGCTCTAGGAACTTTAAAACACTGGGCCCATGCCCTGGCTGTTCAGGGCACAAGTATGGATGTTGCCTTGGAGTACCTTAGAATCTTTATGTGTTTATCCTCAAAAAACCTCAATGTGTGTGCTTTTCCCTCTTCTACAGTTACTGAAACAAAACACTGGAGTTCAAATCCTGTCTAAATCTAAATGCTACTGAAATCAGGAGGCAATAGATATTCAAACACCTGGATGACTTGCCCAAGATCAAGACCTCTGCGAAGAACAGAATCAAGAGTCTTGCTTATTTCTGTCCTTTCTTGGTTTGAAAACAGTGTTCCATCTCCTTGATAGCCTCCAAACTTCATTTTCCTTTGTATTCATTCTTCAGCTCCGCATGGCCTCTACAAATACTACATCATATTCTTTTTAGTCTTCCCACATAACTGAAAATGAGCAATTTGATCAGAGATGGTAAACTGCTTTATTTGTGTGGATTTACCTCAAAATCTTGAAGTTGAGTGCTGTCTCTGCAGAGAAAACAATTTCCAGTAACAGCAAATTCCAGTGTGATAATGTCACTGACAATCCAGAACAAAATTTTCTGACACTTTTCTGCTCATGAGAAAGAGTAAATACCTTGTTTATGACTAAGTTCTGTGTAATGGGCCAAGTGCTTCCTACTAGTGTCACAAATGAGAAAAATTTGCATTAATGAAGAATAGCAAAAGGAAAAGTAAAATAAAAAGAGGAAATAAACATATGCAGTGAAACATCAGGCAAAGTTTCTGCCACTTTAACGACTTAGTATAAGCAAGATGTGACTTTTTTCACTCAGCAGGTGGATAATAATAATAATAATACGAGCAATATCAATAACCATTTGCAGAAGATATATTCTTTTCACATTTAGATCTTTAAGTACTCATATAGTTTTTGCTGACACAGATAGATAAAATGATAAAAGAATGTGAAGACAGGCTTTGTTTCAGTATCAGATATCCAGAAGTGATCTACAGGGTCCCTCTGTAACCAGCGAGAACAGAAAAGCACACCAAAGGACTGCTTCAACTCATCTACTTTAGGATACAAAAACTCATCTTTTGGAGAGTGCTATTCTTCTCTGCTGAACAAAAAGAGAGGCTACAAGCTAGCTTTAAATAGATACCTAACATTTGGATGGATAAAGATATACAAAATGAATCAAAGCTTCAATGATTCATCAGAAGCTGTCAAGTGAAATAGCGTTAGGCTCCAGGTTTCCCTAAGTTTTTACTTATGCCCCATCTGCCAGACTTAGTCTGTTCCCAGGAGTGCAACAGAGAGCTTCCAGGTACCCAACACTGCTGGAGGTAAAAATAAATGGAAATGCATGCAAATGGATGAGAAGCAAAAAAAAAGTTGCATTATGTATGACAAATCTGTATAGTAGGCACAGAAAAGTAAAGCTTTCCAAGAGCAGGAAAAAAATAAAAGATGAGCCAGCTCATTTATGTCTCATCTATTTCATTTTTAGTGCTTAAGTAATAAAACAAAAAAGATCAATGAAAAAATTTGAGATTTTCTGTTTTCATACAAGAAATTTCATTAAAAAGGAGCAGCTTTTTCATTTTTTTTTTTTTTTTTTTTTTGGGAAGAGAACAAATACAGTTAAAAGATTTAATGAGTAA
>VYZX01026657.1:282218-306011 GCA_013401335.1 Brachypteracias leptosomus
ATTTTTTTTTTTTTTTTTTTAATTAGGAAGAGCACAAATACAGTTGAAAGACTTGATGAGTCAGAAAAAAAACTCAGCAGAGAGAAGGACTTTTCCACCAGGATCGGGTGAGAGAACGTAGATGCGCGGAATGGCCCACGGAGCAGCAGAAAGATTGCTGTCTTCAGGAAGATCGTTTTTTCAAGAGAAATATTGACAAGTCTGTTCTTTTGCTCCTACCATAAGACACAGTCCAAGAGCTCAGCCTTTCAGATGACTGACGTAGCCTCTTGCCCAGGCCTTCAGGGCTTGGTCTTGGTGACGCTGTCAACTTCTCAGTTTGGTCAAGCTGACAAGCTCAACTTTGGTAGCAGTGAACTTCACGGAGCACTGCCTCTTTGCCACTGGCCTAACATTATTATATTTCCCCTTAGAAGGACAAATCAAAGACTTGCTGCAAATTTGTGCTTTTACAGACACTTTTCTTGAAGCATCTCCACCACCTGAGGAACCTGAACATAAGTAAGTCCATGGGACCTGATGAGGTGCATCCCAGAGTACCGAAGGAATTGGCTGATGCAGTTGCTGAGCCACTCTCCATAATATTTGAGAAGTCCTGGCAGTCAGGTGAAGTCCCTAGCGACTGGAAAGAGGGTAAGGCTTGGTGGGGCTCTGAGCAGCTTGACCTAGGTAGAGATGTCCCTACTTGTGTAGGGAGGCAGGACCAGATGACCTCTAGAGATCCCTTCCAGCCTAAAACATTCTATGATTCTATGATCCTATGACTCTATTTTTACAGAAGCCTATTCAGAAGCTAGGCTCCAAATTCTCTAACAGTACCTAAATATACAGATAGTTCAATATCTAAAATTATGTGACCATGGTCCTGCCCTATTTCGAGAAGAGGCTTGCTTCTTCAAGTCAATTTTTCAGAACACTCATGCTTGTGGTAAGTCACTTCTGAGTATCTTTCAAAAGATATTCCAGGAAGAAACACCCCAAAATGGTCTGAATATCAGCAAGAACTGGATCTCTGCCTAGGCAGGAATTTCAAAGGTGTCCTTGTTCAAATAGCTCACAAGAGCTGTTCAAAGAATCCAACAGAGCCAGAATAAAGAAAAGTAAGTAATAATATTAGTCCTGTATCTGTAGGAGGTGGGAAAAAAAAATAAATAGTGGGAGTGCTCAAGGCCAGTCACAAGCTAGTTTCCCTGAATCCTGCTGCTCAAATATTGTGTTGTGTTGCAAATGCCATTGATTTTTCATTTTCTTCCTCTGAAACCCCAAATTTGTAATATTAAATAAGATTGAGGGAAATTCATTTTGTATCCAGAATATACTCAGCAGACAGTAACCCGCTATTGTCTGTCCTAGCCCATTAACTTTATTAAAAAATGCAACAGAGCTGATTTCTGAAAAAGCAATTTATCAGTCCTCAGTAAAAATATGGTAGCAGTTGAAAGTTATTTTATTTGAATTTAGGTGTTCCTTGGCCAGGATGTACCATCATACTTTCTAAGCTTGTCAAGACCAATAAAAACACAGGTCAAATGTGTATGATATGTATAATTGCCTCACTCTTCCTTATCTCCCCTTTAACCAAAATGTGTAAGCTTGTATTGCATTTCTTTACAGAAGGAGATAATTATTACTGTCACTGTCACATTCGTTTCTGGGTCTTGATAACAAATGAATTAAATCTGGCATCTGACCAAAGATCCTTCAGTTGCCCTGTCAATGCTAATTCATGATACAATACATTTTGCATAGATCGGTGTAGCGAAGGAGGGATGGATCTATACTGTGTAAAGTTCAGAATTTGTTTAATGTGGAAGATTTTGGTCCCTAGTTACACAATAGGCTCCAACAGAGTAAGCGTGTTTCCAGGGGGGGGGAAGAATTCAGATAACAAGATTCCCTGGACATTAATGGAGGTCACATCACTAAATCAATACAGTTGATAAGAATTTGCCATCACACTATTTGACCTCTTTACACTTAATGCCCAACAGGTAGATTTTACATTTGAAAAAGCAGCCAGATGTCAAGAGCAGCTTGTACTCTTTCATGACTTACTGTGGTTACAACAGCTAAAATAGACTAGAGACAGAAATAATCGCACCTCGTGCTTGAGAGTACACATTAATTTGAGAAAGAATTCTCCTCTTACTCAGTTTGCTGTAAATTTATTGAAAATACTGTGAGTTTTTCCCCATAAATGTGCAGGCTCACATACAAACCACTTTGACATATTACATCTAGTGTATCAATATTCTGCCTAGTATACGACAAGTACAAGTTTACTGAACAATTCTAACTAAGCTCTTAGCAGTGGCAAACTCTGTAGGCAGCTGTAAACTTTATTGACAATGTAGAACCAAATAATGGTTTGCCCAAGAACTCTGATTCATAGCTCAATGCCAAATTAGCATAAGTGAAATATGAGTATTTAATATAATAAAACATGAGCTGCAAGCCTCTAGCCCATCCCAGGAAAAATGTGAAACCAGAAGGTATTTTAATGAAAAACTGGAAGCAAATATCACAATCTAATGTTTAAAAGACATAAGAGTTAATTTTAGTTTGAAAGGAAATCATTTTTCAAAGTTCTGTACTCTGTTTAAAAACAGATTGAGCAAGTTTATTAAATTAGCAGACCACTGCATTTATGAAATCCATAAGTCAGATCAATGGTGCACAGTCAGCTCTAGAAAGTAATTGCTGGCTTCTCTCAAAACGGACAATCCAAAAACTTCCAAGGACTAGTTTTTCCTTTCATTATTTATAACAAGCAAAACATGGTGCAATAGATTCTAATTCATAATGCCTTTTTAATGTTTTTATAGCACAACATTTGGACTTATTTCTAATCTCTGTGGATGACAGGTTGCCATTATTGAATTTCCATTAATATGAATTATGGGTACAATATATTTTACCCAATATTTTCTGCCCCAGGACTAACGTGATTCTACAATAAAAAAAAAAAATCACACAGTCAGCATTTTTTTCAGAAATAGGAAGCACTCTCAGCCATCAGAGATTTGTCTTGCCACAACGCTATACATCTGACCTTGACCTTGCATTCATCTGACTCTACAGCATCACAAGCCATAATTTACATGTGCATTTATGGTTGTTAAAATGCCAGTATTTAAGTGTCTAATTATGACTTCGAAGCAGCAAGTCAAGGCTTGCTCAGTGGGCTTTCCCACGTCTGCCCAACTGGAAATTACTTGGTCTTTTGGGCCAGGCAATGCAAGATGAATGGACATAAGCTGAGTCCCGTCCCTTCTGTGCATGCCTCCAGGTACTGATGTGTGTCTGAAGAACTCATTCTCTCTAATGAAAACAGCTCTTAAGGACCAGGCAGACTCAAGCAAACTTCAGCTCCTTTTGTCTTGCTCACCAGCAGCTACCTGCCATGCATATCACTCCACGGGAAAGTCTCAATCCATCCAAATGATTAAAAACATACCAACCAGTAGGCATGAAAATCTCTATCCTGAGGTCAACAGAGCTACTTGCACATTTGAAGGCAAGCACATATTTCATGTTTTACCAGATGGTTGAGAGACAAAGATACAACATGTGGTTAAAGAAATCCCCAAGCTGCAGCCTGCAGTAAGTACATACTGGGGAAGTATACACACAGAGTACTTGCAATGTAAATCTCCCACTGGAGGCAGAATATCTCACCTACTATGGCTGTTCTTATCTTTTATGAACTAAACTAGGATTAGCAGCATAAAACACGCTTTAACATTATCACGAATACAAGTAAAGTGGGGCAGTGCTTTGGCAGAAGTCTTTTCTAATGGTTGCCTTCACACAGACCTTGCTGCAGCAGGGCAGAAAGGCAATATAGCTGTTATATTTGATTTTCAAAAGACATGCAGCAATAAAAATCTATTAAATGGAGCAAAGAACTTGCCAAATGGCAGGAATGGCACAGTCCCTGTCCTGTAAGAGCTCACATCCGAAAAAGACGTGTGAAGAAAATAACTTAAGAAGTAAGTCGATGATGGGTAACGATGTTTAGTAAGGCCAGATTTGTTTCTTTACACACACTCCAAACAGGTATTTGGCAAAGTTTGCTCCTAAATGCAGACACATTCGGAAATACAGCCCAGCCACAGTCACAGCCAGCATTGTTGTGGTGAATAGTTCTTTTGCAGAAATCCACATACAAAGAGGGCAAGGGGCTTGCAAACAATCTCTGGAAGCACATGTCAGGCATAGGGGATAAACAAAACATTTATCAGAAAAGCAAACAAAAAGGTAATCAAAACCGGAGTCCTTGGGATAACAGATGGCAGAATCGGGGACACAAAAAGATACATGGGTGGAAGGCGAGCAGGGGGTTGTTTGAATGCTTCTGACATTTCTTTAAATGTCAGCTCATAATGATGACGTCTCCAGCACCACGTTGTAGGTATATAGCCACTTCTAGCAGGGGCCTCGCAGCTCGCAGCTCACTGCACTTTAGCATTTTGAGTTACCGATCATGTTCTCACCTTTTATTCTGGTGAGAATGAACAAGCAAACACCAAACTCCCACTGAACACCTACTACTTCAGTTTTAATTTCAAGGTTTCCTCACTGTTCAGTTAAATCTCTGGGTGTATTATATAGATTTATATGGAGTGCTACACACCAAGAAGCACTGTGAGATAAGTGAGAGAAAGGGCAATATTTAAAGAATTTCAGAGAACCCTGTGCATACAGAGTACTCTTGTCAGAGAAGGCAAAGTGTGGTACAATCTTTTGCATAAGTTTACATGTGTAAAACCAATGTTAATAAAAATCAATCCTCATTCACTATTTGAACACAAATCCCATTAATAATTCCATTAGGCTACCACTTCAGTTCATTATTTTACCCGTTTGCACTCCACTATATTCACTGTCAACATCTGCTGCTTTCCCTGAGAAAGAGGGTGAACAAGGCCACGCAATCACATTTATGTTTAACGCCATACCCGTGGCTCGCTGGCGAACGGTGCTGATGTAAAGGGCATTTCCACTCTCCCCTGCCCGGAGACAGAACACATTGCCTTCCAACACAACCAGCCTCCATCCCACGACTTAACATCTAACATCCATCCCTGAATTCAAATTACCTCATTATCAGAGCTACTCAGCGTGCTTGTTCAATACTTTACTAAGCAGATACTTTAAAGACAAAAGGGGAAGGAAAAAAAAGGAAGAAAAGGGGGAGAGACACAGAGACACATGGAGAGTAATAGATAGCAAGCAATTTAAGTTTATATTTTGAAAGTAAAAGCTGGGACGGGGAGGGGGGAGATGGAAATAGACCTACACAAAAAGAAAAACTCACCCCCAAATCAATCCCCACCACACAACATCTTGATCGTATGAACCATTCAGGAAGGCAACAGATAACATAATCACAACACACAGCAGGGTCCTCAGTGAAAAATGGGTACACGACTCTTAAAAGGTTATTACAGCAAATTTAAGCAAACCAATTGCACGGAGACCAGAGAGCAGCTAAACAGAGGTTTTCAGGACTTCTGCTCTGATCTCTGAGGCTCATTCCAACTGGCTCAGTTTGATCTAACAATCAAAAAGTCAAATGATATAAGAAAGATATTTCCTCCAGTAAATTGAAAAAGGTGGAGTGGGAGGTTATTTAGATTCGCTTCCTGCAACTGCATTTCTTTCTTTCTTCCCTTCCTTCTCCAAGCAGTCCAGCTCTTGTAAAAGGGTTGCAGCAGCAGTATGTGCATTTGCACATTGCTCCATTGATGTACTTTTATTCTTTTCAGGAACACTCACCTTCAAAGGAAAAGTGAACAGCCAGGGCACTAAACACAATGAAGCAGAAATACAAAGGGAAAAGGGCTGAGAAACAGAAGCTCATTTCCAAGAGCACTGAAGAACTACCCAGTGCTAATAATGTTACATTTGACTGAACCTGACTGGTAAAACACCCCACTATTAACCTCTAAGCTGTTCATCAAATAGACTCGTAAACTGTTCCTCTGCAAAGGTGTGGTAGATTTGGCAGATTTTATGGTTGATGGGATGAAGAAAGTGAGTTACCAGAGCTTTTCAAGCAATAATACTACAGGTGTGATGCACCAAGCTTTGTTTCCATAGCCTCTTCTGAGAAGAAGTATCCCAAATACAACATATGCTCATGGATTTCTGTCCAGGTGCCATCATAAATGGACTAGTGGACATATCCTGCAATAAGTACTTCAGCTAAAATATCTGCTGGCACTGCAAATTCTCCAAGTTTGTCAACATCAACTGAAAATCAAGACCAAATCCACCCCACATGGAGACACATTAACTGTGTTACTTCAATTTTGGTTGGCATGTGGCTCTGGCATGTGCAAGAGGGTGCATGTGGTCTGGGAAAGTCACTTGTGAGAACACTAATTTTAGTCCATATGATGATTAAAATGCTGAAAGTAAAGCAAAACCTCGGGTCTCTCTTCTTGCAGCACTAGAAGGATGCACCAACAAGGCAGTTCTGAGCTTCCTGCTCACAGAATCAGGCAACTTCTGTTAATAAAAGGCATTCATAATTTATCTCCAAAAAATCAAGATGCATACATAATCGCAGCTCAGGCAGCTGGAAATGGAAACGTGCAGATGAAAATAGGGCAGGACAAAAGAATCTAACCATATTCTTGGAACTTCCCCAGTCCTGGCAACTATCATAGGTCTATTGGGCCTTCACTGGCAGAAAGCAGTATTATTTTCTGTTCAATGCTGCAGTGAGAAAGTGAACAGAGAGCCTACCAAGTGAAAAAACAGTTGTGCAGGTAGCGAGAGGTGTTTCTACTTCAACACTTAATTGCTAACATGATGTTTTATACCAGCTGTTTGCCAACATCCACCTGGATGGTGAGTGTCGGACGGAGCCAGGCTCTTCCCAGTGACATCCAGTGATAGGACAAGGGGCAATGGGTACAAGCTGAAGCACAGGAGGTTTCGGGTAAACATAAGGAAAAACTTTTTCACGCTGAGGGTGACAGACACTAGAACAGGCTACCCAGAGAGGTTGTGGAGTCTCCTTCTCTGGAGACATTCAAAACCCACCTGGACGCATTCCTGTGTGACCTGATCTAGGTGATCCTGCTTTATCAGGGGGGTTGGACTAGATGATCTTTTGAGGTCCCTTCCAACCCCTGACATTCTGTGATTCTGTGATCTAACACAATCTCGTATTTCCAACGGAAAAGACAAAAGACATTCCTTGGCACCAGGAACATCTGCAGAACATATTCTTCATCCTGATACAGAAACAGAGTCCACCAGCAATTAATGGCCTGCATGCAAAACTATGGCAAAGATTTCTGAAAAAGAGCTGAAACGGCTCCCTAGAAGATACACTTCCAGCCTCACTTAGACTATATATTTCTGTTTATAATGGAAAAGTGGGTTCACAAACTATTTTAGCTGCTGTGACAGACAGGGACAGACCACACCACTTTAGTGCACAGGCTGAAAGAATACACGAAGTGGAGATGTATTCGTGCTCCTTATTGTTCAGATACAACTCAGTCAAGTATGAAACCGCGGAGTCAAGTAAAACCAATTACACTTGCCTCAAACACAAAGCCATCCCAGTAACGAGAAAACTAAACAGGGCCAGGACCTGTTATACAGCTCTGAGGGCAAATGATATGGCCTGACCACATTCACAGGATTATACACTTTCACCCTCCAAAACAAGGTGGTTCTATCCAAACTGCCTATTGGGGACAGCTGCTGGCCCTTGCTAATCCCCAAGCCATGTCTGGGAATTGTTTATGACAGCGCTAGCTGGTACAGGCTGAACACAAGGCAGAGCCTGTGCTAACAATTTAATGGTATAGATGGTCAAGTTCCAGCTCTTGGGCCTGTGCCCTGGCACTGCTTAATCTACTAGTGTAGACCAAGCCAAATGCAGTTGTACTGTGAGCAGAGCTGGCTGGAAAACAAACACAAAAAAAGAAATCAGAGTATCTGTCCAAATTTAAAATCTCAATGCATTTTCATGATTCCCTTCCTTATCCTTCTGTGGGTTTTTTCTTACGTTTTATTTTCCAGCCAGCCTTATTTCCACAGAGGTCGAAAAAAACAACAGAAGGCCAAAATAGTTGTGGTAAGCACCAAGTGTGTTCCATTTCTTACCCATGATTCAGTGGCAGTTGCCAGCAAGCTATGGTGCTTCCAGTACGGTCAGACATGCTGTGGGAAGCGTCGGAAGAGTTTAATTAAGTGTCTGATGGAAAATGAGGGAGAAGGACAAAGATTTCGAGAGCAAAGTAGAAAGGCAAAAAGATAAATGAAGGAAAGCTTGGACTGGTCCACAAACTTCGCAGCATTGCTTAAGTTTTGTTTAATCTCCTAGTTCAAAGAATTGGATGCAAAAAGGCACGCAGCTCAACATCTGCTGCAACTGCTTCTCTCTCTGTTTGTGAACCACTTTCTTTGTTCCATATCAAAAGAATGACCCAAAAGGTCTTTGCTGCAGAGCAAATCCACTTCCTTGCCAACAGGTCACAAGCCTAGGTAAGTAAGATTGGCTTTGCAGACTTTTTGCCGAGGTCAAGGTAACTTCCATAACTACCTTCGCGTGGCAGGTGCCACCTCTCTGCTCTCTGAAGGAAAGCTTTTAAGAGAGTCTAAGACTGACTTTTCTCGAAGATTCTGCTCCAGAGCTAAACGTTATTGTAAAGCAGTTCATATTTCTAAGCAGGCTGAGAAAACAAGGTGAATGGCAGCTGTGCACGTGGCAAAGTATCTGTGATCCATATCTTCAAAAACTGTATACATGTGTATGTCTCAATCAAAGCACCACATCTGAGATACTTACACACGTGCATGATGACCTTAAAAGCCATCAGTTCTACACATCAGACTCTCTGGTCACAGGAAAACTACCAGAAGAATTATTGTGAACAGTGGAAAAAATGTTTATGAAATGGAGTTTAAAACTTCATGAGCAGGAATGATAATACACTCAAATTTTCCTCCATAATCCGGCTTGAAGAACCTTGCAAAGATAAATGCTAGACCTTTAAAAGCAGGGATGATAAAGATAATTAATGAAAGCTTAGAAAGATAATAATGTCTCAAATCCATGTGGGGTATAACTACTGCTCAGCTTTTGAGGAAAAGGAAGATAAATTATTCAGCCTTACTCCAGCCCAGCATGAGGCAGAAATTCTAAAAGAAACAAGCTGATCAAAACCAAAACTGTGATGACTCTGCCAAGACAGGAGTTAATCTCAGAAGACCTAAAATAAATCCAAAGTTTTTATTGGCCAATGAGGATTCTGGGTATTGTTTAAAGGCAAACTGACAATATCTCTGCCTTGTGAAGTACACTTAAGTGGTTTTTCAATTCTAGGATGATCTCAGAATTATACCATAGAATGCTTTTGGTTGGAAGGGACCTCTGCAGATCACTTGATCCACTCCTGCTCAAAACAAGGTGAACTTCACTGTGCTCCTGGCCATGTCCACCTGAGCCGTGGTGTTTCTGATGGAGATTCTGCAGCTGTTCTGGGCCTATGCTCCAGTTTTGGACACTCCACTGAAATTTTCTTTTTTTTTCCTTACAGGTAATCAGAATTTATCTTGCAAAAATTTGTGCTCATTGCTGCTTCTCCTTTCACAGGGCATTTCTGAGAAGAATCTGCCTCTCTTCTCCATACTGTCCCAATTAGACTGGTATAAAGAGGAAAAAACCCTCACCCTGAGCCTTCCCTTCCCCAGACTCAACAGCCCCAGCTCTCAGCTTCTCCTTGTATGTCTTGTGCCCTAGTCCACAAATCACTTTGGTGGCTCTCCACGGCATTCACTCCAGCACGCTGGTGTCTGTCTTATGCTTGGGAGCCCAAAACTGGACATGGTACTCAAAATGTAGTCACAGAAATGACAAACAGAGCACTTTGCCTAACTCTTTGCTAATCTTTTGCCAAGACACCCCAGCATTTGGTTGACCTTCACTGTCACTGGTGCAAGGCTTTCCATTTGCCCTTGCTGAGCTTCACCAAGTCACTAGCAGGCCATTTTTCCAGCTCATCTTAGTGCTGGCACTACAGGAAAGATATTGGGGTGCTGGAGAGTGTCCAAAGAAGAGCAGTGAAGCTGGTGAACAGTCTAGAGCACAAGTCTTCTGAGAAGAGGTTGTAGTGAGGTGGGGGTCGGTCTCTTCTCCCAAGTAAAAAGTGATAGGACAAGAGGAAACAGCCTCAAGCTGCACCAAGGGAGGTTTAGATTAGACATTAGAAAAACTTCTTCACAGAAAGGGTTGTAAAGTATTCGAACAGGTTTCCCAGGGAAGTGGTGGAATCACCACCTTTGGAGGTATTTAAATGACATGTAGATGTGGTGCTTGGGAACATGGTTTAGTGGTGACTTAGCTTAGGGCTGACGGTTGGACTTGATGATTTTAAAGGTCTTTTCCAACCTAAATGATTCCATGATTCTATGAACATTAGGAAACACTATTTTACGCTGAGGGCGAATGAGCACTGGCACAGGCTGCCCAGAGAAGTTGTGGAGTCTCCATCCTTGGAGATATTCAAAAGCTATCTGGACATGGTCCTGGGTAACTGGTTCTTGGTGGTCCTGCTCAAGCAGGGGAGTTGGACCAGATGACCTCCTGAGTTCCCTTCCAACCCAAATCATTCTGTGATTCTCCCTGTTCCCCTATAGCTCCTTTGTTCATTTCAGCTGTCATGTTCAGGCAGGATGGCCTTCAGCCATGCCTGCTTGGCTTTTGTACGCTGGCTGAGCAATTCCTGTGCCACCAGGAGGTTGTCACTGATGAACTACTGGATCCTTCTGCAGGCTTTTGTACAACACAGTTCCTCTTACAAAGACTGGCACTTCTGAAAAGGAATTTGGATTTGCACAGGAATCTGTGGTCAAATTATGTCCAGCATTGCTCTTTGGGAGTGTTCCACTTGTTGGCTGACAAACATACCTCAATACATTACTTCAGTAGTTTTGAATGCATGGACTTTGTGTAACACTTATGATCCTTTAGGATAAAAAGATCACTTTAATTATATATAATATTATAATATAAGCAGCATATAAATTACACAGTCAAATTACACAGTCAAAAAAAGCTTCTCTTTCTTGACACGTTTGTGCAACTTAGCAGTAGTAAATATTATTCACATACTTCTCAGTGCTTTGTTTCAGGATTACCATAAAAGACCTGGAATCATAAACAGTAAGAATAATGCTATGATATGAAGAATTTATTACTAGTTAATATTCATTATTTATACAGTGGGTGCGTATCACTTTACACACAAATACCACTTTACAGACAGCACACATTTCTCTGCAGAACTTCTACAAGCTTTGTTTTCCAAAGTGAACCAGTTTGGTGATGCTAAATTGTAGTGGGTAACAACCACATATGTTCAGGCTTGACAGGAGCAGAGAACAACAAAGAGGTAGACTGACTTCTGGGAGAATTCAGAACAGTCAGTTCTTCCAAACTGAAGCAAAATGTGCATTTTGTTTGCTGAAAAGTGCCCATTTCATCCAAGAATAGAGTGCTACAGCAGTTAACCAACACCTGGACTTTTTAGCAATGCTTCAAATTCCAAGAGAAAATCCAACAAAGTAACTTGAGTACCTGCAAGTTTATCCTTTTTCTATATGCTACTTTGAAAAGTAACAGTCAATTATAAATCTTCATCAGAGCTCCTTCTAGAGAGTGAAACTGGAGTTGGGAAGAAGTGTGAGGAATTCCTTTTGTGGTCTCTCCTAAAGTACTCTTGCAGGCACTGACAATAAGCTTGTGTCTTGCCCACTCACAAGGTAGTGAGTCACTGTATTTCCATTTATGCAGAAGGTATCTGCACCTTGTGTGCATTGTTTGGATGGGATGGAGAGCAGGAGGTAACGTGACTTCTGGCACTCTTGCTGTGACACCAACAGAGCAATCCTCTGTCAGAACAGCACCGGCTGCCTACTTTCCATGCCATCAAGTCACAAGATCCTCGTGCTCCTCTTAAAGGTCTGGGCACTTTTTCAAGAGGATTTTAAGGATTACAGACAGGGGGGTGGTGTTGCTTTAATGTCAATTTGGAGCATCAGCTCTGGCTGATTGGAGCTTCCCAGTACGCCCAGAGCACATCAGCCCGTGTCTAGCGCTTGCAGGTCCAGCCTTCAGCAGGACAAGCATCCAGAGAGCAGAGTTTAGTGTCGTACTGTTTATCACTCCCAGGGCCAAATTTATTTTTATGCCTATCAGCTTCAGAGACATCTGTCATATGAAGCAGGAACTCAAGGCCCATAGAAATCACAGGGAGAGGTGAGCTTGGCTCACTTCTATTTCTTACTTTTTATTCTTTTGGTTCATTTGTTTTGCGAGCAACTTCTAAATTGAAAACCACAAATCAATCAGCAATTTCAGGAAACCAATGCCATCAAGAAAATCACAGAATCACAGAATGTCAGGGATTGGAAGGGACCTCGAAAGATCAACTAGTCCAATCCCCCTGCCAGAGCAGGAACACCTAGATGAGGTTACACAGGAAAATATTATCTGTTTGGCAAACAATTTAGTTTCCTTCTGACATGCACTAAAATTCTATTTTTAAAAGTGACCACTGTTTTCCTGCTTCTTGTAATAAAAAATATGGTAGAGAGAATATGGAAGAATATGGGTGACATCTCACACAATCACTTCTGCAGCCTTCTTTGAACTCTTTCCATTGGGCTCCTTTTACCCTACAAATACCTTAATCCACTCATCCCCTCCCTGAATGATTTCTCTGATGTCACCCTCTTCATGCAACGCCAAAATCAGAAATTACATGGTTGAGAAAGAATCAGCTGGCAAAGTTAATCACTGACAGCAAAAATAATAGGAAATATCCAAGTGATTCCTTGTAAAATTCTTTTTGTAGCTATGTTTGATGGTGACAATAGCAACATGCTCCTAAATGACAGCAACCAACCTTAGGATTTTATGCATCTACAACTCAGACAACGTGCTCTCCTTTAGAATTACTGCTTCTTGAAAATAAACCCTCTAGTAGTCAACATCAAATCATAGGCAAGGAAGCTCTCAGGTAGGATTTTTTAGCCTGACAGGAGGCTAGGACAATTTTTCTAATGAAACATCCATGCCTTCTGTATAGCAGAACATGCATTTTTAATGGATAATTTGCAAGTAATACACATGAAAACAAAGTACTGATGAGAAAGGAGAAAGTAAGAAAATAAAAAGAACTCAACATCATTTCAAAGAATCGATCACTTAAATCCTGGCCAACACACGTTTTGTTTAGGCTACTCTTATTACTGATATTTATCCCTTTTGGATGTCAAGATACTTTTTGATCAAAGTGCCAACACATAAAAATACTCCTTTTTCTTTATCCAGAGCTGTCATGTTTGTGACCTTGTAAGTACTTGGCTATGTCAATTAGTGCTTCAAAAATGCTGCCTTTCATCTTCAAGTGGAACTGGGCCTAGAAACTGGCCAGACCTCTTAGCTCTTTCAACAGATGATAAACACATTGCAAGTCAAAAAATCCAAGCAGCTTTTCATGACTTTACAGATTAATTAGCATGCCAGGGCTTTCAGACCAATTTCAGTCCAATAAAGTATCTGCAAAAGTTGACAAACTAAAACCACGTTTTGTGTGTTCCAATTTCCACACTGTTAAAACATATGTAAAAATACATCTGAGAAAAAATACGCAAATAAGATGGTAAGAGGATACCAGGAGGATACTCCAATGATTTTTTTTTGTGGTGCACTCTGCTGGTTTTACCCTAGCTGACAAGCTGAGCTGGTGTGGTGGCACGTCATCACCAATGTCATATGCTCTGGCTGCCTTCCCCTGCTTGCAGACCCCTTACAGAAGGCAGGGTCTGAAAGCTGAACTCCAGTTAAATGGCATGTCACCCCAAAAGGTAAATTGTGCAAACCTTATTGAATTTTCAAACATTGAGAACTAGGAGAATGTGATTTGGGTGCCAGGGAAAACTCACTGTCTTCTGCTACAACCATTGACTGTTATATGCTCTGGGCATTGCTCTGATTTCCTATACATTCATGTAGTAGTCTGCCATAATTAGAGCTTCATATGCACCACAAGTCTCTGCATAGGTGGAAATGGGCTTGCATCTCATCTACTAATGAAACTGGACATTACTTTTAAAAAAAATTATCCATAGATAAAATTAGGCTTCAGAAAAAGAGTCAGTTGGACTTTTTGACATCCAGCAACTGAAACCTCACTTAGCATCACAGTAATTTGCCAAAAGAACCAGGATGATCTTTAACACAGCTTCTGCCACTATTGCACTTGGGCTGGGCTCCTACGTCGTGTCCAGATCAAAGAATTGACAGGCTACTATCTGAAATGGTGACAAAAATATGCCGACTATCAATACAAACCCTCGAGGGAGTGAAAAAGTAGATTGCACAGAGAAGCTAGAAGAGTAAATCCTATATACTTCATCATGGCATGTTTTGACTGTTTTCTAGCAACTGCTGTATTACAATATTTATAATCTCTCTCTTTATGCAAGCCTCTTATGTTTTATAATAAAAAGAGTACATAAATTTCAGTTACCGTTGCAGAGCAAATTGTTGTGTGTAATTAGTCATGTACAACATAAGGCGTAACTTGAAAAACAATTCGTGTTTATTTTTCCTCTGCTTAATCAATATTTTAAATATTTGTGGAAGCCATACACCAGCTTAGCAAGTCATCACCTCCGAAGTGAGAGAAAAAGAACAGACAACACAAATTCTGCAACATACAGCAAATCATCTGCATATGACAGACTGCTGTTGAGGGAACTAAATTTTTCTGGACCATAAAGGAAAGCAGTATATAACATTTTACATCTGTGTTGTTCCATTTTATTCCTTTTTTTACCACGCATTTCGCTGACTTGTTTTTCCTTTAACATAAGAGATTTCTTCCCTCCCCACACATTTTTTTAATGCTGTTTAGTTGCATGGAGACACAGACAGCGGGGGCGATTTTTTCCCCTGCAATCCTTGCCTGACTTTCCAGAGAGGTTAACAAATGCTTTACCATCTCTGTCTTCTCTCCCACATCATAACTGTGGCTAACCACAGTGGGATAAAAACTACAGTAGCAACAACACGCAAGTCTTAAATGCTATGGGAGCACTGTAAATACAGGAGGCCAGGATCACATCTCAGTTACGCTATTTAAAGACTTAAAACTATACGGTTATCCCTGAGCTCAGCTAGAGAAAATCTTATCAAAAGTGAAGACTGGCATTTTTATAAAATTTGTCACAGGTTTAACCTTGAGAATAACAAATCATTAAGCGTGTGGGGGCTTAAGAATCAATTTATGTTCCAAGCAAAGGGTTTTTAAAATTAAGGTTGAAAAAAATATTAGAACTTGCCTGGTGTTGCACAGATTCTGTTGATGTATCAATCTTTTCAGGCATTTAAAAATAATATAGAGATGATAAAAGTAAATGTTCTATAACCAAAAAATCTCTTGGTAATAAAATTTCAAATTACAGCCCATGACAACACTTCTAAATTGAAGCTGTGATACAGGAGCTTTGATGGAGAAAATTGTACAAGTAACTCGCAAAGTAATTCGGAAAAGCAACAAAGAATGAAGGTGCTGCTGAGATGAACAGAAAACATAGCTGGAATGGTGTGCAGCATTCTTAAATGAATTTTAGACTGTTTTGTTGCCAATATCTTAAGCAGTGCTGTGTTCTTATATGGATTTCTTTGATAGCTTCCTTATACCAACAAATAACCTCACTGCAGGGAAAAAACCCAAAACCCTAGGGCATACAGACAAACCCAAACCTGAGTTCAATCATCAAACACAACCAGACTCAGAGTGTGACAAATTGAGCCCAACACAGCCTTTTAATGGCAGGAATTGCTCTCTCCTATCAACTACTCCAGGCACCCCAGGGGTTGAGGAAGTATCCCCTGCGAAGGACTCGTCTTCAAACTGCGCTGACTCTGGGTGCTGGTCTGTGGCCCAACACTTTGGGTACAGCACCAGGCTAGAAAAGCAAAATTGAGTAAAAAAGCTGCTCACAGTGGCACAGAATGAGCAGAAAAACCAATAATCACTACCTCCAAGTGCCTCAGTTTCCCTCCTGGTATACTGGGAGTGCCACATTAAACAACTTCTTACAGGTTGTTGAAGTTTACATAGTTTTTTTCTGATGGCTTCTGGCAGCCTCTGATGCAATAGGTTACACCAGTGCAAAGTATCATTGCCATTTTGTTCAGCAAAAAATGAAACTCAGCAAAACACAGCTTTCTTTGTTTAAATAACTCAGACCAAACATCCGTAACTGCTTAAATGTGACAGATCCACTAAGTGTGATCTGTACCAAAGCATCTGTGGTAAGAAGGTTATAGGTACGCTTTGAGAATAAATTTCAAAGGTCTGCAAAGTATAATTAGTTGTAAAGTTCTCCTACACATTAATAATTAGTAATAAAATCCTTCTAAAGCCCTCTACGGAAAGATGTAAAAAGCTATTCCAGAAGCATAAAAACACAGACCAAACCCAACCTCCTCAGAGCTGGTGTTATATATCTTAAGCGTCCTTCTGAAGATGGTTTCACCTCTCTCTAGCACTTAATTTGATCAATTTTTTCTCTCCCTTCCAATGGTTTTTCTGTTCATATCACATAACTTGGGGTGAAGTCTTTAATCTTACATACATTTACATAATAATTTAAAGGCCAAACGGTTCAGCCAGATTAGATCGTCTAGTGGTCCTTAAAACCATTTATCTATGAATTCCCTGACCAATTCCATCACCAGCAGAGCAAGTTTCACAGTCCAGTTACATGTCAGAGAGAAAAGAGTTTTTTTTCCTCCATTTTGGACTTGTCACTTTAAGATTCAGTTAATCGGGAGCCAAAGTACAGGATATGACCAATGTCTGACAGTACAGGTATCCAGAAGACAGATTTTGTCCAACAGACTTCATTTCAGTCTTTGACAAGATTATGACTCTGTTTGATAACATGTAATGGAGGATGATGGCATGTGTATGTATTTTTAATAACTACTGACTTAGCACTTTGGCGAAAAAGTCTGGAGCAAGCTTTATTGTCATGCAAGGGAATGGTGAGTATGATGCTGAAAGAATATACATGGTTTGGTACCTATATTTACAAAGGCGAATGAAGAATGGAGGCGTTGCAAAAGATAAACAGTTATTTGGAGGGTATGAAAACTGGTAAACAGCAGGAAATTAGAGGGACCAAGGACCAAAAGTTTAAGGACAGACTATATGGTCTATCAAAAAAAAAAGAAACAAACTTTTAACTGGGAGGATAATTAATTAGTAGGAATACAAAATGAAGGACCACTGGCCTCCATGCTTTGAGATCTTCAAATCAGCTCAGGAAGATATGCTAAAGTCAGAACTGGTAATTGAATGACACACAGAATCCTTTCTGTTCTCAGCCTGGAGGAATACTGCTGGCTGTACCCACAGCCTTGGACAATGAGATAAGAAGAACCAGGTTCTCAATCTTATTGCTCCATAACACCATTGTATTTTCTTTACTCAACATGTTACCTCGTGTGGGGCACCCCCTTGCCACTGAGTTAAATGACATCTGCTATAATGTTGGGCAAGGTTCAGACTGCAAAAGGGCAGCTAAGCGATCAACTAGATCACTGGAATAGGCTGCCCAGAGGGGTGGTGGAGGCCCCATCCCTGGAGTCACTCAAGGTCAGGCTTGATGGGGCTCTGAGCAACCTGACCTAGGTAGAGATGTCCCTGCTTGTGTAGGGAGGTTGGACAAGATGACCTCTAGAGGTCCCTTCCAGCTTAAAACAGTCTATGATTCTATGATATCCCACTCCCGACCACAAAAAACAATTGAGAAATTCAGCTGAAGATTGACACCTGCTCCCCATGAGGTGGTACCCCATAAACATGCTCACAAAAAGGCTGCAGTGGGTACACTGTGAACTCTCCACAGCTCAAAGCAACTTGGCACATTCCTTTTTTTTAAAATCAACCAACCAACTACATTATTCTTCTGACTAGTGATTTCCTCATTATATGGATTTAATTTTTTATGCCTAACCATTAGCTGGATTCCACACGGGAAAGGCACTGGCTGGTTACACTGCTAACCACAAGTGTAAATCTGCTCTGTGTGAAGGAGAGAGACAAAGTCAGGCAGGGTGAACTTGAGTATGTATGAGCACCTGATGGGTTTTTTTCTGACACCATTTCACATCATTAGTTGGAAGCTTGCTAGGCACCATACCCTTACATCTCTTCATCCTACCTACCTCACTTCTTTTTCAAAGTTTTTCTCCTCTTTAGGACATGCAATTTTAAATTTTTAGAGCTGCTTAGCTGCTTCTCAGCAGAAGAGGCTGGGGCAAAGACGGTATGTATTTTTACACATTTATTTTACGGGAGATTACACAGCTGATTAACAGTTCTCAGAATAAAACATGTCCCATGTTACCTACATTCTTGTCTATTTATCGCTTTTGATCTATTCATGCCAAAACATTCTGACTAATGAAAGTAATCAGAAAATTGTCTAATAAGGTAATTTAGAAGACAGTTCACATTGAGCATATGATCAAAAGGCACTTAACTTGCTGTTCCTGCCTCTCTCCCACAATAAACACATGGCTTACTGGCACTGCTACACTTCAGAATGGTTTTGAACATCTGGGAGAAGGGCTGATCATCTCCAGACAATCGCTGGACTCTAAGTAGACCCAGGAACAAAGGTCATGATAAATGAAATGATGGCTTTGGCTCCAAAATTGCCTTAATCTTCTCCAGTCAAAGCATGATTGAAATGCAACTATCTGTGGATAGCATCTGGAGAACGCTAAACATGTTTTGATCAGAATCCGATTGGTTTCTTTCAAATGAAATAATTTGAAGATGCAATGGAAAAATTTTTAGAACCAATCACACTGCAAACTTCAGCCTAATGTTTCCTTCTGCAGCACTGACCTTGTTTTTGTACAGTGTGAAAAAAAAAATCAATATAATAATGGTACTGCAGTAAAATTTCAGCTTGCTCTTGGCTTACTTTAAATAACTTTATTGTCTCCTTTTCCTCTGTCTGCGTCTGCTGTATTTGGCACTTGCAGTTATTAAAATGAAACCAAGTTGAAAGAAAATGTTAAATATCATAAAAAGAAAACCAGCAGTGCTTCTGGCTCACTTTGCTAATGCTGTGGTCACCTTTACAATTTGCCAGGATTTTCTATTCCCCAGCTGTTCTACCTGAATTTGCATGCAGAAAGAAACCCCAACTTTCTACTGGAATAACAACTTGTACTTTGCAGATTTAAAAGAGCTGAGTGATTAAAAAAAGGAAAAGTCACCCTCCTCCATCTAATTATATATTAGAACAAAAAAGCCCAATGGTTTACTAGTGATTTCAATTCTTTGCCATTTAACATTTTCTTGCTCCTTAAGTGTGCATTTCTGCACAAATGAGAGAGCTTGGTTTTAGCAGCCCCACTGTTACTCTCCAACCTGCACTAAGAACCAGGCTTTGAGAACCTTATGGGGAACTACCAACTAGAGAGAAGAAAAAACACCATTCAGCCAAAATTATGTCCTTTAGTCACTTTCCACTCCCTCTGAATGAAAACCACATCCACTTGTTGTCAACCACAGCTCTGCCTTGGTCAACAGACAAGAGCATTCCCAAAACCAAAAGTGGGAAGCGCATGTTCCAGGGAAAGCAGCAGAAAGCCCAATGTAGGCAGTGCTGAAAGGAGAGAAGCATTTGCTCTGCTTGGGCCTCTTAGGAGTGTGGAAAACCTCAGTCTTGGAGCAAGAAAGACCTACTCTAGTGTATGCACAACACACAAAAGAACAAAAAAGACATAGGTTGCCTGTAGAAAATTTTTTCCTCCTCTTGGCTATACCATGAACACAGATTTTGCAAAGGGACAGATGAAAACTCCATCTCTAACATCCCTTCAACACACCGCCCCCAGAACAAAAAGCTAAACTCTTACTTTGGTAGTTGCAGCTGGAGACGAGTTGGCCACCAGGCTGGTGATCACATCGCTGTTGACGGTGGTGCAGGCAGCAGTGGCCGGGGTGGGGAGCCGGGAGGGGACGATGGGCAGGGGCAGCAGCCCGGGGCGGTTGTTGCTGTTGGTGCTCACGGCGCTGGTGCAGTTGGTGCTGCTGACGTGGTTGCCGTTGGAGCTCCAATCCCGGCGATCCCACCCGGCCCGGTAATCTCTTTCAAACCGGCTGTGATGCCGTGACATCTCGATGGAGGGCAGCTTCTTCTCAAAGGGAACTTGAGAGCTTGCCTGAAATGTTAAAACCACAGAGGTGTTAGGAATGAGGTGCCAGCAGAGTGACTGTTCTCCATAATCACCAGGGCAAGTCCCTGCCATGCCTCCCCTGCTTTAGGAGAGCACTGTTTCTCCCCTTTTCCCAGGTAAACATCAGGAACAAGAGAGGGGTGTTGTATTAAATGTTAACCTAGAACACAAATGAGAGAGTTTGGACCACTACAAGCATGCAGTGGTGACACCAATTCCTCAGCTCTGAGGAAACACCATCTGCCCAAATGCTCCAGCAGAATAACAAGCAATAGCACACAAATAATGAAAAGCTGGGTTAGAAGAAAATAGCTATTCAAATAGAAGAATATGTTTCCAACATTCCATCTTGCAATTTTCTCAGCAGTCTGCTGATCATTTCTGTGGCTCTTTTCTGCACCTGACATGTGACCAAATATTAATCATAGAATGGTTTGCTTGGAAGGGATCTTCTGAAGATAAAATAATAAGGAGTAAAAATCTACCTGCTAAATCTATCCACTACTTCTCTCTTTTTAAAGCCAAATATTGCTTTACACAGCCCACTCCCCTCCTTTTTGCTAGACCTCCTCACCGCAAGCTCCTACAGGAATGCTTCACCCTGTGATGCTTGAGCTCTCCACAGCGTGGCCGCTCTCCAGTGCAGGCCAACATGTCCTGTCTCTTCCTGTGCTTCTGGCTAGACTTGAAACACTTCATATACCCAAGATGATCAAATGACCAAACTGTTTTGTGTGATCATGGCGTCCTTATCATTACTTACCTCCTCAGTCTTTTTTATCCATGGATTTTATCTGCCAGGAGCAAGATATCTGAACACAACACTGGGAGTTGAGACTCCCAACATCTAATCTTACTTCTGATAATTATATGTTACGTAGCCTAGAGCAGTTGTTTAAGTCTTCCTGCCAAGGTCTCCTAACCTGCAGAATGGTGGCAATAATGCTATTTTCCTAGTAGACCTCAGAGTAAGTGAAAGTTTACAGCATTGGGAATTGAAGAACAGTATAAATAAATGCTAAATATATTTATTTCTATAAATAAATAATGAGTATCTAGGTCACTGCAGCATCTGATTTATTTTATTTGCATCACACGATCCAGCAAGTTCTTTGTAATAATATCAGGTCAGTTGAAGCAATTTTGTTCCACAAATTCTTAGATACAAAAATGGACAACAAAAATATCTGCTTATAATGGCTGAGGAGGGAGTTGGAAACAAACTCACCCAGAAACTTAAGACAAGAAGCTACTTAAAAGAGACATAATGTAGAAGTGGTATTAAACAATGTGCCTGTCGACAATGGTAGATATTCACTTGGTAGAAAATATAAAAACCCCCCAAAAACGTGACTATTACGATTAAATAGCTGAAGATTCACCTGTTCACCAACGAGCTACTAGCTTTGAGAGGAAAAAGCCTCCTCCTTGATTAAAAGTTCAATAATACAAATGTGCATTAAAAACCAACAAATCATTATCTTCAACAAAAGGCTGACCCAAATCTCCGAAGAAGCTACAGTTGCGATGGCTGTTTCCCCTCTGCAGGAGTGAACATCTCCAGTGAGAGTGTATACTGGGGACCACATAGCAATGTTTTAGATGCTGACCACAAATTCAACATCCCTCTTAATCCAACTATTAAAAAAATAGCTATCTAGCTATGGCAGGACTTGATGCAAGATTTGACTTGGTGATTTGAAGGTTGATGATTCGCTGATATTTACTTAGATTCTTCTTTTTTGTACTTTTGTGGCCATGTGATACTTCAATTCAGAAAGTTCATTTCACATTTTCCAGAGGACCATGTGGGAATGACAGCTATACACAGGGCACAGCAAAAACCAAAGACACAAGTGCTGTGAAAGATGCTGTAGTGAAAACAGAAACCTTTGGTTTAGGAGAGGTGAAGAAAACAAGTTTTTCCTCCAGTGGCAACTACCTCAATAAAATCAGTACCTAAAGAGAGTGTCTTTAAAGGTTAGAAAATCCACAGGTATAAATCCCCTTCTTTTTGTTTCATAAACCTTTTGCAAAGCCAGGCAAAAAAGGGAGACTGCAAACTGCAAGCTACAATTTCTAAATATCCTTTATTATTCCTTGCCTTTGGAAAAGTTTCTTTTTAAATCTGCATGGTCTCCAGCACAGTATGAAGCTATCTTTTTGACTGTTTGGATGGTGGCTGTCAAGCGAATGCCCTTCTCCTTCCGAGCTCGAGGATCTCCATTAGCTGTATTAGTGTACTTCTTGACAAGGCAACTAGAGAGAACCAAATCACATTTCCCCCACCCACCCACACACTTGAGTATATCTGACATTTAATTCAGCAGAGAGCAGAGGCACACATGCACACAAGTCAATAGCTAGCAGTTTTTGCCACACGATCCAAGACACCATGCCCCCAGCAATTCTACTATCAGATGAGACTGACAGGCAATTACGTCAATAACAAGCAGGAAAAAAGCCTGTGACTAAGCCATGCATTAAGAAGTTCACTTAAAACCCACCACCCTCTTCATGAGCAAATTCACTCCTTTGTCCAGCTACCGTATTTCATGATATTTCCAATAAAAAAGAAAAGCCGGGGCTGAACGTCATGTTTTTTTCCATGCATTGCATTAAATATGCGCTGCTTGCTTCAACATGTCATTTTTGGCTCAGTACAAAGATATTTGACAGCGACAAGATGTGCGGAAAAACCAGAGGGGATAACTATCTAATAAATGAGTATTCAACTGCTAGTGCTTGCTATTAATTGTTTAAAATTAGAAACAACAGAAAATGTTCTCATAAATAGCTGCGGGGTGAGGTAAGAAATGGTTTGTGAACAGACGAGCTGATTTTTAAATATATTTTTGGATACAGAGTTTATGCTTTGTCTAGACTATTTTTGTCAAGGATAATAATCATAATAATAATAATGCTTTAAGCATATTTTGTACTTGTAAGAAAAACTTCTCCAACAAAGTGTGCCCTGAGCCAAGCATAACCATCACATTCCTCTGCACAGAACTTGACACAGGGCAGCATAAACCAGCTCGAGAAATGGTAGAGGCCAGTGGAAGCCACACAGGGAGGACAGCAGGCACTGTAATCACAGATGTGTGAGGACTGTCATCCTCACCCAGGCAGTACTGGCTCCAATGCCTAATTTTAGTATAAAATTTTCATGAAACAGATTCATTTGGATTTTTCAGAATAAACAAGACAATACCCCTTTCTGTTGGGGAGACAGGGAGAAGAGGAAAAATCAATACAAATACTAATATAAATAGCTACAATGAATTCATATGTTTAAGGAGATGCTGGGATGAAGGTTGGACTTGATGATCCTAGAGGCCTTTTCCAACCTAAATGATTCTATGATTCTATGTTTTTGTCTTTAAGAGAAATTTTCCTCAACATTCATATGCATGTATTTTTCTCTTCAATAGCTTTAGGTCCTTCTAAACAGCACTAAGGGAGAGAAAGAAGGTTTATGC
>VYZX01026657.1:311879-380248 GCA_013401335.1 Brachypteracias leptosomus
GGGGGGGGGAGGAGGAGGGGACTAGGCCTTCAAATTGCATTTGGACAAGTCAGGAGAAACTTCCTTTGATTTACCACTGTTCTCCATTTTCCAGCCCTTAGGGAAGACTGATCAATCAGTCAAAACTATTAGAAGAGAAAGTTCTCTGCCAAGGAAAGGGTTAAATGCAGCATCTTTTACAGCATAAGCTCTCTGGATCACTTGTACTGCTGCAAAACTGTATAATAAAGAAACTGTACTTTGAATTTCCCTCTTAAGAGGATATTTTGGGTCATCTCACTCCTGTCATTGTTCACACTTAAAAGGCTTCAGCTAACACTAGGGGAAGTAGTAAATTTTCTCATCCAGGACTGATGCCCTCTGACCACACAGAGTTTTCTGACACACATTTTGTTAAAAGGAGAAATATATCACTCCCCCAAATCAAGACCACATGTACATTTACAACATGAAACAGTCACTAAGCATCTGGTATACAAAAAGAGCTTATTGGATGCAAAATGCCTCAGAAAAAAAAAACAAAACAGCAAACATTAAATCTACTGAACATTAGAGCTGGCACAGTCTGTATCAACAGGCTTCCAAGAAATCTTTGAGGTTTTAATATGATTCACTTCACACTAAGGTAGGAAAGTGCATTTATCCCAATCTTGCAATAAGGAATAGTATTGTCAGAGGCTATGCAAGATCCCTATACCAAGGGGAATAACTACACCTTTCCCAGTTTCTGGTGCCCTAAACGTGGGACTGTCGCTAACCTCCACTCACATATCCTCAAAAGCTACCTCGTTCTTCATTTAAGATGCCACATATATTCTTGTCACACTTCTGGAGGTCGTGAAGGGCCTGGAGAGGGGAGTTTCTTTGTGTATTTCCACAGGACGTTTCTTTGCTTCATAGCACCGGTACCACCAGTACATCAGTACCAGGCACCCCTTTTCCTAGCTGGAAATACTGGACTTCCAGCTCACCTGGCAGACACTTAGGGCTTTAGAATCAACGTGTTCCCTTCCTGGTGCGTGTCATTGAAGTTGGCCAGAAGCCCCATTATCTGTCCATCTGCAGTCACGGCTCATCACCTCTTGTGGTCTAACCATGTTTCATAAAATTGATTGATTGATTTGATTTTCAGTTGGTTCAATAGAGTAACTATCACTTACATCCACTTGCTATTTTTGATTTGTTTTGAAAGGCGATGCTTCAAGAATTAGAGGGATTGTGCCACCATCCTAAAGAATTAATTCCACACCCAGTATCAAAGTTAACTGCTTTACAGCTTGCTCCTCTGCCTCTTAAAAGCTATTCCTGTTATCACTTCTTGGATGAAGACTGTTTGCTGAAAGCAGTAAATCAGCAACCTACCTTCTCTAGGCCAGAGGTCTGAAGCTTTTAATTAGCTGCTTTAGAAATAACATGATCAAATAAGAATCAGCTCATTTCTCAAAAGCATGAACCACTCACCATATCCCTCTCAAGACATGTTAGGTGATGCAGAATCTTTAAAAATTACAGAGAGAAATAAAATCGTGTTTACAGAGCATCTACTTAAATATGGATTTAAGAATACCAAGAATCTAGTTAAGAACGTAACTTTAAAACTCCTAGACTTCCAAGCACTAGCCAAAATCTTTGCATTTTATCCTGAATAGCAATCATTCATTTTCGTTCAACCAAAGCTGTCAAAAACTCTATATGCAGTCTTGTAGTGAGATTCTTATATACATGCCAAATGCCTGTATAGCAAACATCTGGCCTCACTTCTGTTCCGTGGATTTGCCAAAGCTAAGTCCATCAGTTGTTTTTTTTTTGTGACTTTTATTTTTTTTGCTCTCTGCTGTGCCTCGGGTCATTTTTCTTAAAATGAAATCATTAAAACAGGCAGCAAGAGCAGAGGAAGGAGGAGTAAGAACTCTAGCATCTGAATAATCTTCCAGTGGGACTAATTTTACTAAGTATTTGTGCTACTGCTATCAGTCAATCGCTACAAGTCCTATTGAGGAGCTAAAAACTAAAATAAAATTAAACTGCATTTAGCAAAGAATATTGCCATAGAAAGAAGGAAAAACACATACTCCCTTCTATAAACTAGTTCAGTTTACTCAAATGTCCTCAACATCAATATAAAATGTATTAACATAAAAAGAAATAACTTGCTGTTCCCTTATTTTGCATTCATTTTACATCCGTACTTCTCCGAGGCAACAGATCAGAATGGTGCATTGCCTTCCCCTCAGGCCAAGTGTAATAAACAGGCAGGTGTAATATAAGGCTGCAGTGTCTCAGCTCTCCTCCCAAACAATTGATCTTCCAGGCCTACAGTGTAATTCAGTCTTGGTAGCTCCCTTCACATGCCTCATTCCTGATCGGTCAATTATTTCAAATCAAGCAGAATTAAAGTGTTATTTTTGTGAGGGGGGATGATATTCACCAGTGACCAAAGTGAAACTAATAAACTAATTTCTCTCCAGCGCCTTGGGCAAAACAGAAAAATTCAAGTCTATGAAAGGAAGACTGCAGCTGTTTCATCAGTCTGATGCCCAAACGTGCTTGCAATTTACTATCTTTAAATTCAATTTTTGTGCACAGGACAATTTTGGAAACGGAATACAACAAAAACAGCACAAAAAGCAAGCAGCGAGGGTCTGTGACTGCGCAAGACGGAGCCGTGCAGCGCAGGCCTCCCGGGAGGAGGGAACCGCACTCTCCTCCTCTTTGAAACAGCGCCTGTTCCTCCTGCCAGTAGCGAATTTATCCAGTAGATGTCAACACCAGCAAAAAATATGTGTAGAGCCAACCTGAACAGCAACAGTAGCCACTTCAATTTCCAGGAGAGCATCAGAGGAGAGTTTAATATTTGGAAGCATTGCATACTTATTTGATACTGTCCCATCCCTACATCATCCTGAACGGATCCGGCCTGGCCCATCTGTCAATAAACATATGTAGAAGAAAAGAAATTTTTTTTTTTTGGCTTTTAGAATAATATTGTCAGGTTTGATGAAAAATGGAAAAATTGCTCATGAGCATGTGATTACTTTCAGATTAGATCAGAGGAAATTTTTCAGAGGAGGCGCAGGAGGGTGGGCAAAATACTATGTGGTGCAAAGTGACTACTACAAGCAAAATATTCATAGTTACTAAATTTAATCTGAAGAGGTTTGGTCCCTTCTGACCTTTCGCTGCATGGTTAAGCAATGCAATAATTTCGTGAATTCTGCTCTTTCCTCAAGAAGATTCTCAGCCTACAACAGTGACCTGAGATTCCCACGCTGACCCCAGGTCAACAGATACTTGTTGTTCCTGTGAGGCTTTTTTTCTTTTTTTGCAATACACCAAGGACAGTCTGTTGTAAGCCTTTTAGTGTTATTATCACTCAAAAGACTGAATTTGCTGACAAGTTTTAACCATGAAAAAAAAACAAGGCCATTGCTGTTGACACTTTTAAATCTACTATTAAGATCTGACTGTTTGAACAGCTTGCGTGTAGAATCTGAAGTAGAGATTTCTGTTTCCTTTTTGTTTATTTTTAGATAAACCTTGTGTTTCTACTCTGCAATGTTTGTATTTGGCTGCTGAGTATGCAGTAATCGCATACATTATATGCATTGCTTAGAGACACTTTGCATCACAGCCATCAGGTTTTTTTGGATAGATGAAAAGAGAAGGGAAATAACAGATCATTTTCCTGATTGATTAATCTTTCCTCACATTGCCACTTCCCCATAAACATGACGAGTAAAAACAAAAGTATGTTGTGACATCTAATAGCAAGACATCGAAGCAAATTATTTTATTACCACTACAAAACTTACTAAGGAGTTTGTTTTCACAGAGATCTAAAACATGGCAAGGAGACATAAATGAATACATTACAGAGACATCACTTTGGAGTTATTCCTTGCATGTAAACCTTACAGCTCTTAAGCATACATCCTACATAACAGAAACGATGTAGTTGCAGCTTATCTAATCAGTTTGGACAGAAATTCAGGCTCTTTGAGAAGACAAAAACAGTGGTCAAAAACTAAGACTTAAGGTCAAAAGCCACCACTTAAGCAATTCTTAGGCATCAACAGAAGTGGCCATGGGAAGATCAGGCAAAGGTACAATCCTAACAGATGTGAGCAAATAAAGTCACAACTCTAAACACTGGGGAAAGGAATCGAATGCAAATCTAGCCCCATGCGACGCAAGGCACCAGCAGCACACTCCGTTTTGGGAGGCACTTCTTGCTCCTCAACTCTGGATGCAGGTACATACTACCCAAGACAGAGCCATAAATAGTTTGGAGATAAGACACCTATCTTCTGAGGCACACCGGAGTTTCATAACCTTGTATGAGCAATTCTTTTAATTACCGTCAACATTTTCTCTGAATCCCCATCTCAAAGAAGCAGTGGAAACTTTTGATTTGCTGTGACACCTTGATTGCCATGGGGATGAGTCACTTTGCCGTTCCTGTTAGTCTTAAGAATTTATAGAATTTTAAGGCCAAAAAGCGCAGGAGGCTCTTACGATTGCTCTGCTCTGATTCTGCAAACGGCACAGTGCTCCTGCCTCATCCAGCAACCAGCTTGTTTGACAGAAATAGGGACAAGGAAAGTCACATATAAAATTATACTGTATGTCTAAGTTTACCCATGAACACCTGAACAGTTCCCTCTCAAAAAAAAAAAAAAATTGCTTATTGCAATGTACTGACATTCCTCTCTCATCAAAATTTTTTTTCCTAGTGTTTATCTAAAGTGGGGAGGCTGCAGGGGTGGTGTCTGCAGGAGGAGGCCAGGGGCTGTCTTGTGCTGCTCATAGACAGTTCCATGATGGCCCCACCACAGGGCATGGCTGAGCCCTTCAGCCAAACTGGTGGTGCCTCTGTGAAGCAGTTCTAAGGGCAAAAACGCTGCACAGACAGTGAGGAGTGAGAAAAAAAAAGTGTAAGAAACAGCCCTGCCAACACCAAGGTCAGAGAGGAAGGAGGAAGAGAAGGTGTTCTGGTGGTACCAGAGCAGGGATTACCGTACAGCCTGTGAACCACAGTGAAATCAGATATCCACGCTGCTACCCATGGAGGACCTTACAGTCCTCTCCTCATTGGAGTAGGCTCCTGGCAGGAGCTGTGACCCGTGAAGGACCCATGCTGGAACAGGCTTATCCTGAAGGACCATGGTCCATGGGAGAGACCCTTGGAGAAGTTTGTGAAGGACTGTGTCCTGTGGGAGGGACCCATGTTGGACCAGGGAAGCAGCATGAGGAGGAAGGAGTAACAGAGAGGCATTGTTACGGGCTGATTGCAACTCCCATTCCCCATCTTCCCACTGGGGAAGGGGGAAGTGAAAGAGCTGGGAATGAAGGAATGAAGTTGAACCTGGGAAGAGAGGAAGGCTGGGGGAAGTTGTTTCAACTTTTCCCTTTGTTTCTTACTATCTCTTAATTAGCAATAAGCTAACTTTCCCCCAGTCAAGTCTGTTTTGCCCATGACAGTAATCTGTAAGAGATCACTTTGTCCTTGTCTTGACCCATGTCCATGTCTTGATCCCTTTTTCATCTTATTTTCTCTCCCTGTCCTGCTGAGGATGGAGACTGAGAGAGTGGCTGGATTGGGGTCTGGATGCTGCCCATGGCCAATCCATCACAGTGAGCAAAGTCCTGCAGCAAAAAAGAACTAATTCTTTTTTTCTATCAGAATCTCCCAAGGCAGTTCACACTCATTCTCTGTAGTAGTAGGGAGGAGGGACAGAAATGACTATTTCTGTATCTGCAATATTTTAGTATATTTATGAAAGACACCATAAGGAAGACCTCCTACATTATTACAAAGGTTGAGGTTTTGCTTTATTACTTGCTTTGAAGACATGGTCTCTATTCCGTTTCTTACAAAATTTTGCTCCATGCATTGCATCATTATATATTTGCCTATCCTACACATGGTCAGGGGCACCTTCCACTAGACCAGGTTGCTCAAAGCTGACTTAAAAGTACAAGGCCAGGCTGGATGGGGCTTTGAGCAACCTGGTCTAGTGGAAGGTGCCCCAGACCATGGCAAGGGGGGTGGAAATAGATGATCTTCAAGGTCTCCTCCAGCTCAAACCATTCTATGATTCTTTGTATATGAGCTGCATGGAATGATCTTCACAGATGGAGTACTCAACCAATTGCTTTCCTGAGTAAAGTACATATCCATTGTATCTTCTTGATCTTCTAGGTGAGTAATAACAGCCACTGAGGATGGATTAGACATATACCTTGAAATAATGCCCTTCTATAACTAAATGTCTTATTTCCTAGCATTCACATCATGGCTCCATTACATGCTCGATTACTGTGGCCAGGCTAAACAGAGTAATTTGTTTAGAAGTTTCCTTTCTTTTTCTTATTAGCAGAAAAGTCCAACTTTGTCTATTTACTGAATCCCACGATTTTCCAAAGGCTATTTTATGGTCCTGAAGACTGCCTCTGCTAATTCTTTAGAGACACACTCACCAGTGCATTTCATGCAAAATTCTTAATACACAACTTTGCAATATGCCCTTTCCTCTCTCCCTTTGGTGTTCATTCCCAAAGTTACAGTTTCTAGAAAAATTTTCCTACACGAGGCTATCCAATTGCTTGTATTGTAATACAATGATAAGCATTTGTGTGGCACTCTTTGTCTTCAAAGCACTTTACAAACATTAAATATTTAATGCTCATGGCATCCTTCTTACTCTAAACCCCATTTTACAGGTAGGGAAACAGACTTACAGGTTAAGTGATTTTGTTTCAAGTCACATCACAAGTTACTGACGGATGTGAGACCAGAATATATGAGCTTGGATTTTCAGTTCCGTACTCAAAACTAGACCTGCCATGTTCTTTCACTTAAATAATAAAGACAATAATGAAAAAACTTGCTCTTGTTCAGGGAGAATTTATTTGTCTCTCTGGACATTCTAAATGCATCCCAAAAAACCACAAGAAAAGCACCCTAAAATGACCCAGGAGGACAACTACCAGCTTTGTAATCCATATCCTCCCTTTCCAGTGTTCTAGAGGGAAACTCACAAATGTATGTTATCAGAAAAGGCAATAGTATGTTGTCAAGCATCTATATACAAACACACTCACACATATCTATACATTCTCAATCACTACCTAAACTGAGAGCTGAGACCTTCCAGCCAGAGGATTTGCAATTTAAAAACTGAAGTACGTTTCAAAATGGCATCGCTAAAGAGCTTTAGTATTTGATAAGAAGATTAGAGTATATTCAATTGCACACAGCAAAAGCCTTTTAAAATAAAGTCCAGGAATAGTGAAGCCAGGCATCTGCAACCAGATAACAAGAAGCTAATCGGCCAGTGGAAAAGGTGTGCCCTGCTGCCGAGAGCGCTCAGGAGCCAGTCAGGTTTCAAAACTCAAATAATGAGCGGGGGCTTTTTTAGCTTTAACATTTTTCATAATCCAAGTGGGAGGTCTAAACACAGGCTCTATGCAACATTAACTGTATTTCCTTTAACAGGCTTCTATGGGAACAAATGCTCAGTGTCAGGCTGGTACTATACGTCCATTTAATTGAGCTGAGAGAACTCTCCTGCCCCGAAGAAAGCTCAACTATTCTCTCCGAGGATGAAACTATAGAGCTAGCAGATAATATCTGGCCCTCACTCATTATTTATACAACTACCTAATTATCTCCCAGAGACTCCCTGTTTTGTAGAAGTTTCTTTTTGGAAAAGTCCTCCGTTGGCTGAATGGAAAGCCAAATCCAGCCCTAGATACCGTGCCAGCGAGTGCCATATCCACGGAGAGCCAACACTAGAGCATCCCTGGCTAGGACACAGGGAAGCAGCACAGGAGCCAGCAGTACCACTCACTGGGACGTACTCCTGGTGTCACACTTGGGTCTGGTTAAGAATTCTCTTGGGAAACACACACACATGCAAGATCAACAGTACGAAAACACACTTAAGAGCTTAAGAGAAGCATAGTGTGGGTAGGAGTCAAAGATAAACAAAAAATATATCTCCATATTGCACAATTTCCTCCTCTGTGTCATTGGGTTTTGTCTTACTGCTTACATTGCTTCAGTGCCACCACAACCCAACGTGCTTGATACCATCTGAGGATACAGAGAATACAGACTAAAGCTAAAAGAAGCCCTCAGGTAGCCAGAGCACAGCTCAGACGCTATATCCAACATAACCACATACAAAACCCCCCAAGGCTTATGTCCATCAGAGTCTGCAGGAAACCACATTTTTGCTCATAAAGCTATTTAGGCGCCAAACATCCTGCTGTTGTATAAGCAAAAGGGAACATCATTTAGGCATTTATCACTGCAGGAACACTCAAAATTCCCAGATGAGGCAACCACTGCCCAAATCCCATGGTGTCATGTCATGAGCCCCTCCAAAACACATGGATGCTCTGAGTGGAGCACCGAAGGGAGGCAATACAGGGTGATTTGTCCTGCTGAAGGATCCAGTTTCCAACTTTGGCTCCCTATTTAATTCAGGCACAGGGCATTCAAGAAATCTGCTGGGCTGGGAGGTTTCCATGCCAGGAGCTGGATGTTGATGTATCCAGCACAGCTATGTTCAGCACAGCACTGGGGTAGAGCTCTCTTTTAGGTGATACTGACTGTTTTTTAAGTCCAGCTTTAGACTGAAGGCAAGGAGTGGGTATAATCCTCTGCTCTCTTGAGATGTCCTGTGTGACTCTGGGCTCAGCTCAACAGAGCACTGGAGCTCACTGGAAAGAGATAAGAAAAACAACCAAGGACACGCCAAATTAGCACCATGCCCTCACAACTCTGCTAACAGAGCTTTTGGGCAGACTTAGCCAAACTCCACATCTCAGCCAAAGCCCATGAGGGAGGACACTGGTGTTTCTGCTACCACCACTCTTTGGGACTGAAGCCACTGCAATTTAGCAAACATTTCCTATCTTCCTCAGGCACTCACAGGCTCAGCTGCTGCACAAAGTACAGGCTCCTGCCTTCCTGGTCAGATGGAAGGGGGTTTTTGTTTGTTTTGGATTGGTGTTTTTTTTTCTATTACATTTTTAAGATTATAGGATTTACACAGACGCTGGTAAAATATTTTGTAGCACTGCCATAGAACAACAGAGTGGAGGCAACATACACGTATTATGAAAGCTATGTCATTATAATATGTAGCTTTTCTGTTATGAATTACATTGACCAGCTAAAGTACAGGTTACAGTAAAGTCTACACAAGTCATGTTGTGTCAGTAATGTGCATATGGAAGGATAAAGAAACAATGTTCCTGTGGATTTTAATACACTTAGCAAAATGGCCAAGATCAAATTCCTTAGGGAGGGGGAGCCAAACCCCATTCATGAAGTCACTGTGGTTTTTTAAAATGAGAAATACAACTGTGCAGTTGTCACAACTATGGAAATACCAAATAACACTGAATTAAAGTCCTTTTCAGGAATGTACAAAACACAGCTTACTGTTACTGTCTGACTTTTAACCTTGAACCACTGGTTCTCTGAGGCAGACAAGAAAACTCAACTACCTTACTTGTTTGCCATACAAGCCATTTAAAGGGTACCGTGCCCATCCCTCCACTTTTCTTGTATCACAACTTGAGGGCAGCCCAGGGCTCCTTGCCCTGACAGCAGCGGGGTCTCAGGGGGATGGGAAAGGCGCGAGGGAAGCTCAGCAAAGAAGGTGTCGAGTTAGCTTGGAGGAGGGTGGGGAGGGAGAAGGGACAACAACAGACCACCTTCAGATGCAGCTTAAAGCTGGGACTCTGCAGCATGGAGGAAGCTCCTTGGCAGCCTTTCTCAGTTTTCTCCCCCAGTGTTGATCATTCTTTCAATCAAATTTTACCCTCTATCCTTGTCAAGTGTCCATTTTGTCTCATATGTCTACTTACCACCTCCCCTTCCACCACATCCCCTGTTCAGGTCCCTTTTCCTTTCTGCTTCATGTCAAAGTCAGAATTCATTCAAGACCTTCACCTGCCCCCAAACAAGACTGATCCAAACAAGCAGTTCGCAAAACCTTGTTTTCTTTACTTGACTACTGTTGTCTTTTTGATCTTTTTTTTTTCCATCTTAAAATGCCTAAACAAAATCATTAGGTGAGCAAGAGTGACCTGATGTACCAATAGTTTGGCAAGGTGAAACCATTAAAAAGAAACAAAGGACAAATATCCTATCTTGGATGTAGAGAGGAGAAACAGAGGTGAAGAAGCAGGTGGAAATTTAGTGGTGATGAAATGGAAGTGACAAGCTTATAATTTATTAAGCTTCTAAGCATAGTTTCATCTAAAAAACAGTTTCCTCCTAAATAAGGTATTTAGCAGAAACCTTTAAGGGAACCAACAACCCCTTTCTCTCCCAATTCAGCTCTCCACTGCTAACACCTTGCAGGAGACTTTAGTTTTGGACAATTAATTTTATTAGCTTAAGAGGGGAAATTTCAGCGGTCAGCAGGAAAACCTGCCAATCAACCAACCATCTCTATTTGCGATGGAATTCATGGAGTTAAATCCCATGGTGTAGTGTGTACCAGGATCATCCCTGCCCCATCCCAGCGCCTGGGTGCAAAAGTTGAGCCAAAACCAGTGATTACAATTTTGTAAGTAAAAACAAAGTATTGACTCTCAACAGAATCATTTTAAGGATGGCAAACGTTAATTTCTTCTTTTCTGCATTGCGTCTGCATACCCGCTGCTGGCAATGCAACAATATATAAGCACTGAATGTTGTGCTTAGTAGCTTAAGAGCTCTGAGACAGACTGTCATTTTGCTCATTCTTCCTGGGCCAAAATGTGCTTTCCCATGAAGAAAAAAAAAAAAAAAATCCCCTCCTCCCCAAACAAATACACTCCTCTTTCCCCCTGCAGTTGTCTTTAAATTTTGAGAAGAACTGAAGTGGCATCACCCTCGGAGGAGGCAAAGGAGGGAACACATCCGCAGGAGGTTTTTATTCAAGACAGAGAGGCCCTCCCCAAGACAGCTTTTTGCCAACTCATGGAGAGTTTGGAAAATGAAGGCAAAAGCCTCCCATTTGACTGAATTCAATGGGAAGGCAGCGCGGCACATGGAGCACCGGGGCAATTTGCTTTTGGCAGCCTATTTTGCTAAGTAGGTGGGCTGCATTCAGAGCCAATTAGAGGCTGACGTTTTCTTCCTTAGGTACAATGCGCCGCGACACAGCTCGGACTGTTCTCCCCTCCCCACGTCTGTGTTTACCGCGGCTGCTCATTTTTACTGTTGGCAAGGGGGATGTTTAATAAAGCAGGCCATTCCCTAGCTACAAATGCGGTATATCATCGGCTGCTGTATGTACACATATGGTAGGAAATAGAACGCTGTTAAAAGTCAAAGCAACTCCTGCCAGAAATTTTTGATGGCAGCACTGTAAAAAGGGTGTTGGGGCACGGTGCTGTGCTCTGTTTTCTGATACTGGGGGGAAGAGAGGAGAGACAGCATGGTGCGTTTATATCTGAAGCGAAAAGGGCATCCTAACAGTGAAGAAAAAGGAGCAATATCCAGATTTCAAAATTCCCCATTCACAGTTCAAGGTCAAAGCTTTGTTTTGGCTTGTGCTGCTATACAAATGGAGCCAAAGAGGTTCTTGATCCAGCTTTTTATTTCCCGCAGTACTAAGTTACAGGAATGTTCACATCTAGGGTCTGCTTTAGTCTCATCTCTAATTAAGGTAGTTTATTTTTTCAAACATGTTACCTGAGACCAGCTGATGTTGCTTCAGGTCACGCAGCCATGCTTCAAACTGCTCTCTAATATACCTAATAGTGCCACAGTGATATGTTCAGCTTATTACTGTTACAGAAGAAGTAGGGTCATGGTATTCTCTGCAAAATACTTCTGTAATAGAGTGGATTAATTTAATGAATGCCATTTACTGCAGCAGAAGTGACAATGATTTGATGTTTTGTTACAATTAAGATTCATTAGCCAGTGACTTTTTTCTTAGTTGTCTGACACCATAATAGATATATAACACATATCAGATACAAAAGTTCTGAACTTCTTTCTAGTCATTTTTAATAAACATGAAGGAAGTGAGAATGGAAGTCTCAGTATTCAGCTGCTTAAAAGTGGCCTGCTTGAGAGATGTCACATACACCTCCCCGCACAAACTATGGGGAGAATTGCAAAACCACACACGGCTACTAGGAAACAGAATCACAGAACTGCTTTGTTTGGAAGAGACCTTTAAGATCATTAAGTCCAACTGTTAACCCAGCACTTCCAAGTCACCACTAAATCACATCCCTAAGCACCATATCTACATGTCTTTTAAATCACCTCCAAAGGTAGTGACTCAACCACTTCCCTGGGCAGCCTGTTCCAATACTTTACAACCCTTTCAGTGAAGAAGTTTTCCTAATGTCCAATCTAAACTGCCCCTGGCACTTAGGCTGTTTTTTCTTGTCCCATAGCTTGCTACCTGGGAGAAGAGACCAATCACCATCTCACTACAACCTACTTTCGGGTAGTTGTAGAGAGCAGTAAGGTCTCCCCTGAGCCTCCTTTCCTCCAGGCTGAACAGCCCGAAATCCCTCAGCCACTCCTCACAAGACTTGTGCTCTAGACCCTTCACCAGCTTTGTTGCCCCTCTTTGAACACGCTCCCACCCCTCAATATCCTTCTTGGAGGGGACCAAAACTGAACACAGTAGTCAAGGTGCGGCCTCACCAGTGTCGAGTACGGGGGCACAATCACTTCCCTACTCCTGCTAGCCCCACCATTTCTGATACAAACCAGGATGCTGTCGGCCTTCTTGGCCACCTGGGTATACTGCTGCCTATTCAGCCAGCTGTTAACCAACACCCTCCAGTCCTCTTCTGCTGGGCAGCTCTCCAGCCACTCTTCCTCAAGCCTGCATCATTGCATGGGGTTGTTGTGACTCAAGTGCAGGACCTGGCACTTGGCCTTGTTGAGCCCTCATGCCATTGGCCTCCTCCCATTGATCCATCCTGACTAGACACCTCTGTAGAGCCTCCTTACCTTCAAGCAGATCATCACTCTTGCCCAACTTGGTGTTATCTGCAGCCTTACTAAGGGTGCCCTCAGTCTCCTCGTTCAGAACATTGATAAAGGTATTAAACAGAACTGGCCTAAATATTGAACCCTGAGGAACATCACTTGTGATTGGCCGCCAACTGGATTTAACTCCACTAACCACCACTCTTTGAGCTTGGCCATCCAGACAATATTTTACCCAGCAATGAGTACACCTATCCAAGACACAAGCAGCCAGTTACTCCAGAAGAATGCTGTGGGAAATGATGTCAAAGGCTCTCCTGAAGTCTAGGTAGATAACAACTAAGGCTTTTCCCTCATCCGCTAAGTGGGTCACCTTATCATAGCAGGAGATCAGGTTAGTCAAGCAGGACCTGCCCTTCATAAACTCATGCTTACCGGGCCTGATCACCTGGTTGTCCTGTATGTGTCACACAATAGCACTCAAGATGATCTGCTCCATAGTCTTCCCCAGCACTGAGGTCAGGCTGAGAGGCCTGCAGTTCCCCAGATCCTCCTTCCAGCCCTTCCTGTAGATGGGCATCACGTTTGCTGACCTCCAATCAACTGGAACCTGCCCAGTTAGCCAAGACTGCTGATTACTAATGGAAAGTGGCATGGTGAGCACCCAGCATTAATGATACCCAGCATTTAAGCTTTCAACCAAATAATCGGAAATTTAATTCCAGACATCCCATCACCCAGCTAAGATGCAAAAAGGCTTTTGAGAAAACAGGCAGAGCCAAGTCTTGATGCTTCAATTCTAATAAGATCCGCCAAGATGAGAATCCCTGCATTCAAGAACCTGCTTGTGGAGGGACCAGTGTGTCCCACCATGAGACTGATGGAAAACTCAAACCCTGTTTCAGTAACAATTTCTTCTTTCTCAATCAGCATTTGAATGCTGAGGAATGAACCCCAAATGCTTATCAATGCAAACCTGTTTGTTCCTTGCTTTTCACAAACAGCAGGATGCCAAATGCTCAGAAACCGAGGCAAGATCCCCTACTAAATAGCACGTTGCCAAGTTCAAACAGTATTGTCACACTAATGTCACTAGACTCCACGTTAAGTTCTCAGACTACAGCAAGTCAAAAGCCAAAATAATATTTTTGTGAATGCAGCGTCCTCCAGCATTGTTGGGGGCACAAGATCGTGCCCAGCTGTACAACTTGCAAACATATCATACTTAGCAAAGAAATGAAGCTACCGAACTAATTTAGATGTCCAAGCCAACAGCATTTAAAATCTAGATGGCATAAATGCTGTATATATTTTATATACATATTTATATGAAATCCCCAACACTCCACAAATATCCCACAAATCCCCAGAAAGACCTCCAAATTTAAAAGATTTAATTTTAAAAATAAACTTAAGTATTAATCAAAGGAAAAAAATCTTAAACATACAAATTATGAATGATTCCTTTAATATTTGGCAATGATACTTAAAAAAAAAAATTTCTGAGTCATCGGTACCTTTTCCTTAATCATAAATGGAAACCTAACATTTTTAGCTTATAGTTAAACCTAACTCATAATCTGGTCACACTAGGTGCTGTACAGAAAATAATTTCAAGATTGTGAGTGAAAATAAATCAGCAACAGCAAGATGAACACCCCCAAAAACAAATGCAAAAAACCCATGAAAAGTGACTTGGTTTTCCCTTTGAAACCTAGAATAAGAGAAATAAAGAAAAAATCCATACCATTTCTTATTGTTCTTGTGCAAATTCAGCATCGTTCACTTCCATTCTGCCTCAGACGGACACACATGCACTTGGCAAGATAGACATAAAAACATACTTTATTGTCAAAATTTTCAGCTGATGCTGCCAATGACTTCTTCTTGATCAACAGATCAAGTCATGGCAGTCTTAAGATGTAAGAAGAGAGCAAAAAGTAGGAGAGAGGGAGGAGGTGAGTCAGCAGGCAGGACTGGAAGCCCGAGATCCAGGCGTTTGACGGCAAAAAGCATCATGGGGGGAGTTCTTTGAAGCTCCTTCAAAGCCCTCAGGCTTCTCCAGCTCTTCTGAGCACATCTTTGGTAGGAGAGACTATCCCTGAAACTACTTGTAGAATCTGGTATTTAGACACCTCTGACTGCAACCTGAAAATGAGTCATCCGTGCAAATTCCCAATCCACTCCCACCTATATGCAATCTCCCTTAACTCTCCCATGCGGATGCAAACCTGAGCACTAATGTGCTAATGAATGGAATATAAAATCTGTTTTTCCCTTCCCTTGTAAAGTGAGGATAAAAATCACACTCCTGCTCCCTTATCCCATGCCAGAAGAGTTATAACCCCGCGAAAATCACTTGAGTTAAAGATAAGCTGGGAGCTTCAACTTTATATTCATTTTTATCAAATCCTTGAAACTGCTTCATGGGGTTTATTTTAATAGGTATTTCTACTAACAATAATAACCCCCCTTATCTGTACTGCAGAAGAGAAAAAAAGCAGATTGCATCATAAATCTTAGTCATATCAGCTAATAATCTTCAAAATCATCCTTCTAACATGGATGGCACCTGTTAAGTCAAAGCACTTTTTTCCTGCAGGTTTAGGAGTCTCATCCCAGCTCCCATTACGAAAATGGAAGGTTTTCAACAAATTGCACTGGCAGCTGCAAGATCATAAAATCCTTCAAGAGTCTCTGAAGCCAAGCTGTAAGCATGGCACCCCTTATCTATAATTAGGAAAAGGGAAATAAAATCTCTAAAATGCTTCGTTTAACCCCCCAGCCCCTCACTGCAGGGCTTTGTCCCTGGCTGTTTCTAATAAGTTTCAAGTGTCTCCTGCAATGAAATTTTGTTTATTAAAAGCAGAAGAGTTATGGCAATGATTACATCAAACCTGAACTACAAAAAGGACCATGCATTTGCACTCTTTTTACATAAGGCACGCTGATAAACATAATTTATTTCACAATTGCCTACGATATGCCATACAATGTACCTTTGTATATGTTTAAAGCAATTTTATTCCAAGAGATGCACATCTGACTTCAGTGGGGGGCACATTTTCCAAGATGCATTATGGTCTAGCTGAATTTATTTTTTAAAAGAAGAAGAAGTGTAACTTATTACAACAATGCAAACTATTATTGTCATAACAATGTAAAGTACCCATGGATTTAATACTACAAATGCTCTATTCATCACAATCTCATTTGGCAATAGTGTCATTTCACAGTATTTTATTACACAAACATTTCTCCAAGAGCAATGCCACCTCACAGAAGAGGTGCAAAACCCAGGGCACTTTCACTGCAAAGTATCTCAATTGTAGTTCTTTATCAAATCCTTTGAAAACAAACACGGTCACTCCACTAGCATTTCATCGCCCTTCCAAATATAGTAAGGATGCAAAACTTTCAGCTCTAGAGCACGGAATATAACATAAAAGTAGAGTAAATTACAATTTAGGCTGGATGGAGAAATTGAGGCAGGGAGTGACCTACTCAAAGTCACAAACTATGTCATGAACAGAGCGACAGGAAAGGTTTGAGATGCTGACGCAGGTCTGTGGTCCAGCCACTGGGCCACACCACTTCTTCAACTCTACTCTTCAACTTCTATTCTTCAACTAACTATTTCTAATTAATGCATTAGCACAATGGACTAACATCAAAATCTTATCTGTAATAGGGTGACCTCATATATGCAGGTTAACAGGTGATACATGACATTACTGGCAAAACTTTTGTATTTTGATAGGGCTTTGTGGACTGACCTTCTCTCATGCCACAAGGGGAGATACTGAGTATTGTGGGTAGAGATTCCACTTAACACCCATCCCTCCCCTTGGGAATCACCACTGATGGCCAGCTCCTGCTACACCCTAACTACAAGTCACCCCAGCCAATAAGACCCTAAGCACAAGGGATCAGTTTGGGAGCAATTCTTTAGAGTAAGCAGGCAGGTGGTAACTTTCTATCCCCTAACTTTCTGATGGAACAAAGAAGTCCAGGATTGCTCAGCCTTAAGTCAAACGCTACCTTATGTCATCAGAATTATTTAAAATTATTCAAAAGTATTTTCTACCATCAGGGAGAAAAACTGGATCAAGACATACTGATAGCAATGTGAATTCAATACTTGTGTTTGAAATCATAAACTCCTGGATATCTTCTAAATTCACCTTTTAAAATCCTGGGGGTTTAATAGTTTAGGCATTATGAGCTATAGTGCCTAAACTATTAAACTCTACGTTTAGTGCTTTTCTTCCAGCCTTACACCCCCACTGACATACATCTCATAGCTCGGACCATGCCACCCTCTCCTTCAAAGCCCCCCACGAGGTTGTAGCTCCCCATCTCACCTTCAGGGACCCGCAGCCTTCATTCCCACCTCAGTCTCCACTTCTTTCTGCCACTGCTGTCATCTTGGCTGCTCTCCTGCACCGCCCTTCTCCGCGTTTCCCTCTTTCAAATCTCTGCGATCACGGAGCCTAGCAACGTTAATCTGCCACTCATTTATCATGTTTCAAGCTCAGATATACAAATCCGCTTCCTTTTGTCCAGTTGGATCATTGTGATTCTATTTTATGTTCTCAGTTCCTCTTTTCTGGTCCTTTGCTTATGGGTTGTTGTTTATTATTATTTGCCTATCTGGAAGTTAATCTCTCTGAAGCCAGAGTCCTTGCGCTGCCTTCCCCGGTTCAGCGTGAAGCTGCTGCTCTGGCAGTGCTTGATAAACCATTTGTCATTCAGGCAGTGGATAATGCGGCTGCACACATGTCCACTTTAAGCAGCATACACTAGAGTACTGTGAATAAAACTGTTAAAAAAGCACTGAAGGATTTATAAATATATGTGGGGGGGTTTTTTCTCCATGAGAAGCACAGAAGGCAAGAGTTGCATTGCTGGGCCAGGCTTGAAGAGGTATCTAAAACTTGCAGAACCTTGCCATTCCAACAAGGGCTTCAGTGACCCCAGACTTCTGTAGAAACTCCCCTTTTGATTTCTCCAGTTGGACAACAATAATTAAAAAGACACATTGAAAGGCAGGGTCTTCAATTCTTTCTCGGCTTTCTTGCACATGCTGCAAAGCTATCTCCTCTTTGTTGTCCACCCGCCACTGGAGGTCAACTTAATGAAATGGTTTAGAGAGGGCAAGCGTTAAGGACTAAACAGAACTACAACCACTCCCTCTCTGTCCTGGCAGCAGCCAGGGTGATAGTGGTAGCTACCTGCAGGTTAAATAAAAACCTCCCTTCATTGCAAACAATTCAGTTGTTCTCTATATTCTTTGGGCTTCACACTGCGTGTCATGTCATGGACTGAGGAATTATTTTTACTTCCACATCATCCTATCTGCTGTCTGAGGTGGTCAATATTTATATGTTAAAATCCTGCAACCCAAGAGAGACCTCACAGAAAAGATGAAGAGCTCCTTGCTTTAATTCCTGCTGTGCAGGAAAATTACAGCTCTATCTGGAGATTTCTGAGGTGCCAAAAAGGGGAACTTTCCAAAACACTTGTTGAAGACTTTCCTAGCAGCTAAGCCTGAAAGGAGCTGGAGCTGAACCATCCTCCTGCCTGGGCTGTCCCCAGAAGCCAGTTCAGGTAAAGGGTTTTTAAGACACTTTTGAATACAAAACCAACCAACCAAAAACCCCAAACCCAAAACAGAGATGGCTAAAGCAAATAACGTGTTTTAAACCAGAGTTGTAACTTGAGTTGTCTGGTCGCTTTTTCACAGGCGTGCTGGGATGGCTACGGGTAAACAGCCCGTAATAATAAAACTAGGATACAGCTGGACAAAATAAATAACTTCATTTTCAGAGATTTCAGGAGCTTTGCGGTGAGCAAAGGCTGCTCAAGACCTCCAGGGAGAAAAAAAAAATATCAGACCAACTGTGTTCACGTTTTATGAAGTTCTCCTTGACATTATCACCTACAGGCAGAAATCTTCCCAAACCAGAGGCTGTGGGGAAATGCTGGGGGGTCTGGAGAAAAGGGAGACAAGCACAGAGTAAGCAGGCATTTTATACTGGCCACTTTAATTTCACTGAGCAAGTGTTTGGGATTTCATCAAAACAAGATATGCAGATATGCAATACATTCGAGTAATTTATTTTTTTTTTTCAATTTTTAATAACTTCCTGCCTTTGCTTGCTCCTTTTTTCTTGTGGCAATCTGAGAAAAATGACAAGGAGGTCCAAGAATGTTTCTATGTGCTTCTAACACTTCACCCGAGGGAATGAAAATGCAAATGTTTGAGACGGGTCTTTCAGTTAATACATTAGAACTAGTACAGGAAAAAAAGGTATTTGAAAATAAACAACCTCCCACCCTTCTTATTGCCATACAAACTTACTTGGACATTTAGATTTCAAAACTAAATTGGTCACAATTTTTGTTCTTTGGAAAGTGGATTTTTGCTACCTCAATGTAGTCTATATTTATTCTGAAATTAAGGCCATCTGTACACAAACTTGCACAACAATAATTAAAATAATTTTTTGAAGTCCAGTTTAATTACTTTGGTGACAGTACTTGCATATCAGCTTTTAGTTTTATAACTAATTAAAAATGAAATGTTCACATTATAAAAAGCTCTTTCCTTAAACTAAGTTGCATTTACAACAGGCATCCAGATAGAATTTCTAGTATGGGTTAACTATCAGTCTCTGCTGTGCAGACACTAAAAATCATAGAATGTTTTAGGCTGGAAGGGACCTCTAGAGATCATCTGGTCCAACCTCCCTACACAAGCAGGGACATCTCTACCTAGGTCAGGCTGCTCAGAGCCCCATCAAGCCTGACCTTGAATGACTCCAGGGATGGGGCCTCCACCACCTCCCTGGGCAGCCCATTCCAGTGATCTACCACCCTCATGCTAAAGAACATTTTTCTAATATCCAAATATCTGCTTTAAACAAAAATACAACCTTCCTTCAAACCATTCTTACCTGTCTTTTCACAGGATCGTTAAATTATCTGGTTTTACTTCGTATCTGTGACATTCCCATATATTACCACATACATCAGGGGCACCCAGAGCTTTGGACAGCCACTCTCATTGACATTTATATGAGACTGAAAGCTAAACAATAAAGCAAATGAAGAAGCACAAATACAACGCATATCCCACTGTATCCTACTTGCAGGTTTCACCAGACAACTAGAGTATAAAACCCAATTTGGTTCATTTTCTTTGAAATCTGCAGAAAAATTCCAGTAATTTTTCAAAGTGGCCCTGGCAGTTTCACTACTTCTCTCTCTTTATCATACCAGGGTACCTCATGGTTCCTTCCCTAAGTACATTAAAAATGAGTCCTCATGCTGACACTGCACTGTGTCAATTTTATGTATTTTGTCCGAATGGTGTAAAAGTGATGCTGCTATTTCTGATCTGCTGAAAGGGTTTTTGAGTTTCTTCTCTTCAAAGTAATTTTACACTGATTTCTCAGTTCGTACTTGTGAAACCTAGAGTAGGAGAGAAAGGCTGGGGAACAGGTCTAATGTATGCACATCAATTTTTAAATAGCTTTTTTATGTTCCCTGGGATGAAAACGCATGCAGCTTGGCTCATTTAGGGAAGTCACAACATCCCACAAAGTCTCTTTCCCCACCACAGATACAGCGGTGTCACTCAGGCTGCCTCACTGGAAATCTCAAGCCTTATCAAGGTCAAGTGCTGCAAGGAGGGAGCCTGGTGACCTCTTTAAATGGCTGCTACAGAGATTATTTTCCCAGACTGTTTGCCCTCTCCCTTCTCCATTGTATCGATGTGTGCATCTTTGCTCCCTCTGCCCTTTAGGATTGGCATCCCTTCTGCGCCCCTGGCACACTGACTCCCATCTCTGATCAGCAACATCAGCCCTCCCCATCTCAGCACAACGCTCCAACACCTTCATCTGGAGCCAGCGCTCGTCACTCCCTGTAAGAACAGCTTGTAAGAGGGCAGGACAAAGCAAATCTCTCCCTCTTTATAAACACTTGGTGTCACACATAGAAGATGTGACCATTTGACAGGGTGTGTTCCAACTCCTGCTTATCCCCCTAGACAAGAGCCTTGCTGTGTTTCATCTCAGGAGCCACCCTTTGTCCCAGTCCAGCCCATCTTTCCTGCATTACACACTGCACACAGGATGTGTGGAGTGGGTCCAATTGCTGGTTTTACTCTATGTGCACCACCTAACATACAGAGATCTTAGTCTACAACTTTCATTTGGAGGAGTTTCTGTAGGATTCCATAAAGAAAAAATATAGTGAGTTATTCAATTGTTTACTACTAATATAAAAATGTTAAACAAGTGCAGGTGACACCTTTCTCTGACCCTTTTGTACAACATCACTACCTTTTTCTCTGGACTCAGCATCCATTCTGACAGCTGGAGTTTTGGCTACTCCAACTCCATCAGAGGCTGCTTGAATACAGTGCTCTCTGCCGTTCATCTAATTTTAACTTTGTGCTGCTCCAAGGCATTAAACAGGTGTCTTATTCTACCTAAGGAGTCCCCGTGTGTCTGTTGTGAATGGACAGATTAATCTATGGAGTTTCCCAAGAGTGTTGGATCTCCCCCCAAAAAAAGGAAAACAGAAGAGGAGCCAGAGAGCTTGGGAGCTGGTGGATGGCAGTGCCTCCCACCACAGCTCTCCTTTGCATTTCACAGAAAGGTAAAATGTTTGGGATGTGACAGTATGGGGCTCAGGGGAATAAGCTGAGCTTTGGGCAAGGAGATAAAGAGCTGACATGATCCTCAACCCCAGTGCCAGCAGCTGTTATCAGAATCAAAACTCAAAGACAGTGACAACTGCTGTTTTCTTCAAGAAAAGGTGACTTTTATCCCATTGTAAAAACATGTATGTATATTCATCTCTATTCAGCCAGCCAATGGCAGCAAATTCACCTACGCTGTGTTTTTATCCAAACAACACTGAGGGTTTGAAGTTTCATGGTTAAGGAACCATGTCGTAAAGAACAGGATGGTGAGACACTGGAACAGGTTGCCAAGGGGGGCTGGGGATGCTCCAACCCTGAGGTGTTCAAGGACAGGTTGGAGGGGGCCTTGACCAACCTGGTCTAGTGTGAAGAGTCCCTGCCACGGCAGGGGGGTTGGAACTAGATGATCTTTGAGGTCTCTTCCAACCTAAACCATTCTATGGTTCTATGAACAAACCAACCTATACCACAGCACAGATTAGCCATTAGGCCAGCATGATCCTACCTTCAGTGTGCCAAGCTAAAGCAAAGGAGAATAAAGATTAAACCTATAAAACAGTCCAGAGTACAGTGACTATCTTCTATGTGTCAAATTCAGTTCTGTCATACTTGGTTTTCTCTTGTATGAAAACAACCCTTCAGCAAAATGCTCCAAAGCAGAACCAAACTCCCACCACTTCTGAGGCTTCCTACAGCTTACTTGGTGTCCTGCTTCAAGGTGAGTAATTGCAAATCAGAAATAACTTAATGCACTGTTAAGTGTTGTACACTTCTTGCCTAAACAAAAATGGTACAGTTTCTGACTTTAAAATAAAGTAAAAAATTTTTAGAAAGTGGAACAGAAACTCACACAAAGCAAATGGAAACTTGCCTGTCTCAGTACTACACTGTGGCATCCAAAACAAACTCAGATTTATGAAATACATATAATATTCAGTTTTTCTCGGGATGTGTACACACAGATTATTAAAAGTAAGCATGGTTCTAGGATAACTACTGATTAGCTGATTTATTTCTGCGTTTCACTCTGCTTGGAAAGTACACTAGTCTGCTCCAATTCTATTCATAAGTGGTTTCAGTTTCTGCCTCTTATGCAATGGCACATCTCTACAGTCATTAATTTTTTTTAATATTTAATGTAGCTGAAGTGCCATAATATGGAAGAGCTTTCCAAACTGAAACAACAATTGTAAATATTTTCCTAAAGGAAACTGGAGGAGAGCTCTCCCTCAATCAGAGAAGGCATTTCTTCAGTATGTGGAAAAACTGTTGAAGTCCAAACAAAATATCTTCCATTGGCTCAGTTTTTCCATTTTACTAAATATTTGTTTTTAAAGCATGAGTGGGAAGAGGAACTTTTCAGTGATTAAACCTAAATTTGGAGGCCAAAATACTGAACAACACTGTTTCAATACTCTAGCATAGACTTTTGTTTGTCTCTGCTAAATGAAGGAAGTCTTTCCTGGATTACATGCAAAGGCATCACTATGGAGTTAGGAAAGTAGAGTTTCTCCAACCCAGCTTACTCTATTTATGAAGAAGAGGAGGATCACTGCAATTCCTGATGCATTCTGATGATGCTGGGAAGAAATTACACCAAAGATCACAGAAACTTTTGCAGGAACTGAACTCTACATGTCTGGAGGTAGAAAAGCTTGAATTGCTGCCACACCACTGGAACTACCATTGACACGTGGCAGTAGTTGTTAAACTCCCAATCCTTTATTAAGCCTTAAGAGTCACAGAATCACATACAACACAGAACTGCTGAGGCTGGAAGGCACCTCTGAGACTAGTTTAGTCCAGCCCTGCTGCTCAGAGACAGGCCAACTATAGCAGGTTGCCCATGTCCAACCAAGTTTTGAGTATTTTCTAGGATGGAGACTCCACAACCACTCTGAGTAATCTGTTCCAGCATTTGACCCTCCTTGCAGTAAAAAAAAAGTTTTCTTCTATGTTTAAATGAAATTTCTCACATTTCAGTTTGTGCCCATTGTCTCCTGTCCTGTCACAGAGCATCACAGGGAGGAGTCTGATTCTGTCCTACTTTGCCCATCAGGTATCTATCCACCTTTCTAAGACCCCCTCCTGAGCCTTCTCTTCTCCAGGCTGAACAATCCCAGCTCTCTCAGCCTCTCCTTACACAAGAGATGCTCCAGTTCCTTTGGACTTTGGATTTTCCTGGACTCACACCAGTAAGTCCGCATCTCTCTTGCGCTGGGGAGCTGAGAACTGGACCCAGAATCCCAGCTGGGTCTCATCAGGGCTGAGTAGAGGGGAAGGATCACCTCCCTTAACCTGCCAGCAAGCTCTTCCCAATGCAGCCCAGGAGGCTGTTGGCCACCTTTACCAAAAAGACACACTGATAGCATGTCGTCAGCTTCTTGTCCACCAGGACCTCCAGGTCCTTCTCTGCAGAGCTGCTTTCCAGATGGCCAACCCCATCCTGTATGGGTGTGTAGGGTTAATGGTCCCCCTGCAACACACAAAGAGTGGATGGCCCAGCTTTCAGTTCACCACACTGTCCATTTATCTATCCCGTAGTTCATCAGCCAGTCTTTGAGTATGCTACAACCAAGTTTGATTTAGAAAGCACTCTCCTTACAGAAGGGCTATGTCTTCCTCTCTAAAACACACACTAAATGCATCGCCTCCAAATTATAGTATTTGCTTCTCTGTTGGATGAAAAGCCTTTTTTTTCACTATGCTCCTGCCTGAAGATATTCCCCCCCACCCTGTGCTTTCTTTTTAATGTAAACATTACTTGAAATTATTGCAGTACAGATGAACAACTATTAATTAAAAGTGAGGAAGATTTATTGCATCAGACAGCACTGCTGTAACAGATCAAATAGTAAGAAGGATACAGAGCACAATGTGCTGCAATTAGCTCCTTAATGCCTTTTAGATCACAGCCCTAAATGTTTTATAGGCGTCATGGTGGGTTTGCACTCCACCATGATTTGGTTGCTTGCCTGGATTTCAGCTTTACCTATAACATAAGATCACAGTTTGTGAAGAGGAGTCAGATAAAAACACAGCCTTACAAGCAGGCTGTGAGGAAACATATCCCAGCTGATACTGAAGCTTTTTTTTTGTCCTTGTGTTAATTCTTACACTTTGCATTGAAAGGTTTCAGCAGTGGGACCCATGGTTTCATTAGGGTTTCTCAGCAGCTTCACCCACCCTGTGCTGTGGAGAGCTAAGAAAGATTTGCTTGGAGCTCAAGTGACAGATGCTTCTAGTCCAAAAGCATGGGGCTTTGGAGTTGTAGCCCTACTGCTGCTGTGAATTTGCAAATAGCTCTGAGCACAGGTAATGAGAACTTGCATGGCACAAGTTGGCAAGGTTTTTTACTACATTGATTCTGCAAAACTATTGCAAGATCTATCAAGAGGTTTTAAGCAGCTCCAATGCCTGCAAACACACAGGCGTGCTGGCACATAAAACCAGGGCTGTCTTGGCAAGAGGCAGAAAGCGCCTCCTGGTGAGGAATGCTGAACCACCTCAGTGAGATCTGTGCACAAAGCCCCAGAAACAATCATCAATCTCCATCTACACAGAACGTGCAGGACAAAACAAAAGTCCCCAGATTAGGTATTTATTAATCAACCAAACAGGAATTCAGACAATGCAAGATTTCTGATTACATCTCATGTACAGAAGCAATAAGCCACATGGAAAAAATCAATTTCCGAGATTAATAAAATGATCAATTCAGGTCATTAGCAGCAGCTACTTCTTTAAGACAGATAGTAGGAACTGAACTGAGACCAAACTCATTACCCAAATGGTTGCCTGTCAACCATGAAATGGCAACAGTCTATTGTTGATTCAGCTCAGATCTGGGGCTAATGATTTGGGGGTAAAGAGTTATCAATCTCTCAATGAGTTCATTGAGCCATTCTTTGACAGTCATGTGGGGGGGAAAAAACCCCCCTCTTTCTGTTTCTAATAAAAAATGATGGAAGACATTTTCTACAGCTGATTTGTTATCTGCCCCTTTTTTCCCTGACTAACACCAAGTGCTGGGAAGAAAGGACCTGTTTCCAACCTGTATGCTCACACACTTACTGCAGTTACAACTCTGAAGCTCCTTCTCCAAGTGTAAGAAAATGTCTGAACATAGGCGAGGCAAAGAGTTATTAATTCTTCACAGCTTCAGCTTCGCTATTTTAAAGCTCACATCAGCTTCAAGCTTGGGCATGCTGATGGCAAATGAGAGTTACATTTCTAATTATCTTCTTCCTTCCCAAAATAAATAAAATTTACAGATCCAGGGCCATGTATGCACAAAAAAGATACTGCTATTAAGAGACAGGAAGGCTGTGCTAGAACACCCCTAGGCAAACGAAACAATTCCCTTCTCATCCTCCTCTCCTCCTTCCAAAGACCTTCCCATTTATAGCCTGCCACTTACAGACACCCTTCCAGCATTTAAAAATACTCCCCGTGTTTGTGGAACCATTTTCCAGAACAAAACGTTATCATTCATCAGGAGCAGAGCTGTTTGCAGTGTGAACAATTCGCTTTCGTTAAGTACCATATGGCCGCCCGTAGGAAAATGCCAACATGTTTCAACTCTACAGCTGGGCCACGGTTCCTTTATTCATCGTGCAGATGGTTGTAATTGACACCACTACTAAAACAGGTCTCGAGCACTTCTGTAGGATCATTAGAGTAATTAGTTATTAAATACAGTTACCATTTTTAGAAAGAAGGTTTTAAGGCTTGGCATGTAAAATGCAATATTTTGCTATAATGGAATAGACAGGCTAAATGTTATGGGGAGGGGTATTTTATTCAGTATTTTATCAGAGAGGCTATGGAAATTGCGAGCAAAGCGAAGTGCATAGAATTATTTGCTAAGGAAATCAGCTGAAAACAGGAGTATTCTTAAGTAACCTCCTAGCACAACTGCATACTGAAACTTTTGCAGAAAACAAATCCAAAATTCCAGGGGGGAAAAAGTGAAACTTTTCACCCGATTTCAAGGCTGAATGCAACCTTAAATGTGGGATGTTAATGTTTTTGTTAAGTACAGAAAAAATGACTATTGATTCCATATTCTTGATACTCTGATGCATATATTTCCAGGATTAAAATCCAAATGCATGGTTTATTTTAATGGAGTTGCAGGGCTAAATTAACATGTATTATTTCAGGGGTCTTGCTCAGCTCTGTAAATTCCAGGTAATACATAGCAGAGTTGGAACCTGGGCTGTGTAGTATGAGAAAAGAAAATTCCTAGTAATAAAAATAGGGTTTGTTTTCGAATAAAATGTTTGTGTAAAGCCTTGTGATAAAGCTCAGTGTGAAATGCCACCATTAGAGCCACCAGGTCACACATAAAAACTCAGGACTTCAGCAAAGAGTCATTCAGCCTTAAACAGCAGAATTATACATGGCCTCTGAGTGCTGGTTTTCCAAGATGAGCAGAGTCAGAACAAGCGCGCTAGGATAGCAAAACTATTACTGGAAATTGTAGTGGCTTCTACTTCAACAAAACCCTGAGTTTTTCATTGCAAACTGAGTACTTGGTATTCCAGGTCCTATTTTAAACATTCATTGCAGGTGTTAAATCTGGTAAGGATTATCAGACATAAACCATTATTTTCTTTCATGGCTGGAGAAAATAATCTAGAATTGAGGTACCCAACTGTAGTCTACAAGAGATACTGAAAAATAACATTGACAAATCATGGTATAAACCTATGCTGAATAGAATTGAGTTAGAAATCAGAAAACAACTTCTAACCACAAGCCAGGAGAAGAGGGAAATAGCTTTCCAACAGCAGTTTTAAGCTGGAGAGTTTCACACAGGAGCACGGTAAGGTCACAACACAGCCAAGAGCCTGATGCATCTCTTAGCCAGAACATGGAGACTTAGGAGCTCTCCCTGGGTTGTGTGTTTCCATGCATTTCACTTCTCAAATTAGATTCGGTTAAAATATATTACATACGACTTTAATAATGAATATTGGAAAGCCTTATATAGCACAGCAGACACTAAAGCCATTTACAAAGAAAAATAGACGCCATTAAAGTGAAGTTATTTATCTCAGGTGGCTGCTGTTGTGTGCTTACAGCTGAATCGGGCTTTATGACTCTTTTTCAAATGAGCTGTTGAGCAGAGATCCTGAACACCATGGTCAGGCTGATGGCAGCTCTCCCAGGGGCAGCAGCCCTCACCCCAGCTACCCGGGCCAAATTTCACTTCAGATGATAACCTTCTGCCCACCTCTGTTCCTCACAGAGTTTCAGTTAAAGGTAGTGTTTCTGTGGTGTCTACCCTAAAGCATCGTGCAGGGTGGCTGGCTGCTGCTCCAGGGACTGCCGAGCTCCTCCATGGGAGCTCCAAGTCTGCTGAGCCAAATGATTGCCACCTATACAACTTACACAGTTTGTGCAAATTTTTCTTTTTATGTTCATGTATTAAAAAATTGCTAATTTGTTGTGCCTTCGCATAAGAAGGGCTTTTAAATGTAGATTTTCAGCTTTGCATATTAAACTTTGTTACCGAGTCTCAATTCCCCAAGCAGAAAATTATGGCAGTTTTTTTTCACATAAACACATATTTCTCACATGCAGGAGTTGAATTGCCTAATCTAAGAAGTATCAGTTCTGGGTATTCTAATATTTACTTGGAAGCTATTGTGTATTTTTCAAAGTTTCTCACAACTTTCCATCAAATAGATCTCAAGAGTTTATATGGTTATGATAATCAATATTAAACAGAGCTATCATGGTAGGAGAATTCTAATATTCAAGCCACCCTTTCTTCCCTTAGAAGAGGCTAGGGAAATCAATACACCATTGCTAAGAAGGGGTTATCATAAATTACCAACTGAGCATTAGATTTCTATGCAATGTCGCAGTTATGAGGTCGAATAAAATCCTTCAGTATATTGGAAAAGCGTAGAGAATTAGTAAAGCCAGTACTACTGTCTCTGTTTTAAAACAGAGAAATTGAATCCAAATGTATTCGCTAAAAAAAATAAAAAAATAAATCTGCAAATGCACACAAAACTTGCCTTAACAATGACAGACTTAGGAAACACAATCTATCTTAAGAGAAGTAGGTTAACGGGAGTTGATCGCCATCTCTAAAGACAAGGCTTTAATCTATTGGAAGAAGATTCAATGGAAAGACAAAACTAAAGTTAAAACCAAGACAGAAACGGTTAACACACATTAAACACCAGTTGGTTTCATGTGGTAATTAATCCCTGGGAAAAAAAAAAAAAAGGATGGTGTGGATTTTTGATCACTCAGAATTTGTAAACCAGACAAGTTAATGTCCTAAAAGACATGCTGTAGCCCAAGCAGAAATTAAGGGTTTGAGGCAGAGATTACTAAGAAAGTACATTAGACTTTCTAATGATTAGGAAGTTGATTAGGTTTGTGCTTTGGGATTTGGATCAGGCCCTCAAAAATAGATTGTGAGGCATTTTGTTGTTATTGGGGTTTTGGGGTTGTTTTTTCTTTTTGGTCTTTATTATTCCTATTGGGAAGTTAATGCAGAAACTTTGCTAAAATGCTGCTTTCAAATTCTGTTTTTCATTTCCAGGTTGAACTTTACTCACTATACATTTATACTCATTTGTGTATCACTAAAGCAAACTTAATTCACATGGTGCAAAACCATCTGAGATAAAGAGACAAAGCAAGCCAGGTTGTAAACTGGAATTTGAACAGTTTATTAAAGGACGGAGATCCACCAGCAGTGACTGGACATTGCAACCCAAGAGCCCTTCCCAGCCTGGCATTCCCAAGCATTACAGCCTGAAAATCTCATGGAGAATTTCAACCTCTCTCTACTCTCTTCAATTTATGTTTACTCCATCAGACACAAAGCAGTGAGGTGTTTTCACCTCTGCATCTTCAGGTTGTTGAGGTATTGACAATTAGACTACCTGCAGAACAGCACACAGACTATGGATGAGGAGATTAGAAGGGGAAGGATAAAGAGTGCATCTCAAGCAAGCAAGTTAGTGGAGGAAATAATAGGTAAAGAACCCAAATTTAGACCCTTGTTACCCGAAGATCCAGGCTTAGTATTCTGACACTATTAATTTTGAATCTGAGGTCTAATCAACTCTCAGGCAATGCAACATTCTTATTGACTGAGTGATGGAGTGAACAAGGCTTCAAATCAGCACAGAAATGAAAGGGTTAACACAAAAAAAAAGCCAACTAAAAAAAAAATAGTACCATTATGGCCCCTTTATAATGTCAGAAGGAAGTTGTTAAGCTGTCATTCTACAGATGTTCATCCACACATATACAAGAACACAAACAAATCTCATGGGATCCCTAACTTCATGTGTGGCATACATAAACGTTAAAATTCTTCCATCATCACACATTTCCCCTTCCTCCTGCTGCGATAACAACACAGGGAATAAAAGCACACCACTTCTAAAAAAAGGATTAATCGAGCTCAGGAAACATGGACCATCCTATGAAAAAGCTTATGAAAAAGCACTTCCATCCTGGAAATGGACAAGAAAAACTACGCTAAAATTACAGAGGAAAAAAATACTACCTTATATTGGGTACAGCAATTATTCTTAAATACTACAGGTCTGCAGATTCACATCTGTTCTCCTGGATATTTCTTTGTCTTTAAAACAAGAGAATAGCAACAATTTTACTATATAATTATCTTCTTTCTCTTCAACAAATGTTGATTTTTTTAAATTGCAGGTAAAAAGACAAAGCTCAGACATTTAGGCAAAATAGCTTAGAATTAATTTTCTATTTTAAACCACTACCAAACAGTAATAAGCTTCTCTGTAAAAGTTTCTGGAAACTAACATCTCTTTGTCCTCATTGTGATATTGCAAAGATCATCTGAGAAAGAAAATGTTTCTCATTGTACGAGGCAATGAACAACTTAGGACACAAGTGGTAGAATTTAGGAGAATTTCTCATCAGAAAAAGTTTGGAGGTGGTTTTTGAACTTTTTAATGTAGGAAATTCAGGAAGACAGTTGTAAATCCTATCTCTAAATTCAGCCATTTCACCAAGCTGTGTGGTTGCTCATGACAGCAGACTGCAAGAGTAAGTCTTTGAATGACTTCAGCTATCCTGTCATAAAAACCCACTATTTCTAACATTTCTCATCAGTGAAAGAAAAGCTGCAGCTTGAAAAAATTTCCCTGCAGGAAGGTTCAAAGAAAAGACTGCATCAACAGTTGACTGGAAAAAGAGAAATGTATATTAGTGAAGAAATATCTGCATTGTCTGGGATCAAAAAGCAGCTGAACCCCAAACCTGGTTGTTTTACATATTCCCAATGTGTCGTAATATGTCATTTTGATCCCATACAAATTTTACACGGCCTGTGCTTAAGAATTTATTAACTTCAAATCCTGTAGCTGTTAGGGCTGTATGAATAATTGGGTTTACAAACAGAAGTGGCAGCTGACCGAAATAAAACATAAAATACGAGGTTAAAAAAAAAATGTTTTCTTCTTATAAGAAAATGTTTGGTGTGGGCTCAGTTTTGGCTAAAATAGAGATGCTCCTGGATACTCCCATCCTTTCTCGGGTGGGTCCTTCCCAGTTTTCTGTTTTGGAAGCATCTCTGCTCTGAATAATGTGGGAGAACAGCCAGTGGCACCCCTGAGGACCCTAATCCTGAGGCAGTGAAGTCTCTCATTCACTGCGACCCTATAAATGCAGAAACACCTTATGGAAAGGGGAACAGCTTTACCAGCAGAGATTGATAGAGGCTGTCTGGTGCTCACAGTGCTCTACTGAGAAGTGTGAGAGCTCTCTTCACTTCCCATCACAGACCCACACAGAGCAACCACCTCCGTCTGTTTGCTTTTCTAATGAATGGCACTGAAACTGCCTTTTTGTCAGAGATTTTGCTCAACCCTGTGGTGTCAACAGTAACCAGACCAATTTCTAGAGGTGCAAGGCCAGGCAAGGAGGCATCGGCTTGCTCTGCAGCATGAAAGTCAAATTTGTAACCTCCCTCCTTGCAGAGAGAGCGTGGAGATGTGAGCTCAGCACACTCTCACAGCAGGTGGAAAAGCTGAACATCCAACTAACCCAAAATCTCTAACAAAAGCTAATAAGGCCTGGACAAACTCTGTTGTGGGGCTGGCGATGTTGTCCAAGCTTTTGTCTAAGGGGAAGTAATAATCTTGTAGACTGAGATGCTCAGTGTCACAGAGGAACCTGGTAATTTTTACTTGGTGAGAGGTTGTACTACCGAGGAGCAAATCTTTTCATAGCGGCTCGTAAGACTGAGCTAGGCTTGAGCACAAACAGTGTTTGTTTTCATGTCTTGTGATAAAATAAAAGACTTACTGGCCCATGTCAAATGTCCAAAACTAGTGAAAAGGGGAAAAAAACCCAATCAACCCTGAAAAAGGGGTTTAGAAACTGAAGTCCTTCTGCAATATTGCCTAAAGCTGTTTGGAACTTTCAATTGCAACTAATCAATGACTGCAAACAACTTTCTCCTTAATAAGAATGATGAGCTCAAAAGAGCTAAAAATAATGCTCAGATATTTTAAATCTGAATTTTCACTTTAAAAGGCCATTACTGAAATTCAGCACCACACAGACCAGAGAAAAATCTTCACATGGTCTAACAACTTGATGAGTCTTTTAACGAATGACCAAATCTACTGTTCACTAGAAATTAAATCTTCCTTTTAATGTCTGTCTTTTCTTGAAGCAGTGGAGATGAGATTGAAAATAATAATAAGAAACAAAAAAAAAGGCAGAGTAAGAAAATATCTGGGAAGCATGAGTAAGAGAAAAACTAGTGGATAGTTCACTGCTTTTAATTCACAGTGGAGTATTTATAGATGCTAAGGGTCACTGGTAGTCTCACTAGTAAACAGCAGCAGCTGGCTGAAATTGTACCTCTAGAATTTCATTCATTTCACTGTTGACAAATAAACTCAGTGAATCAATGCCAATGTAATACAGTGTCTGCACAGAAACATTAAAAAAAAAAAACACAACAGTTTGAAAAAACCCAGCTCACAGGAATTACAAAGGGAAAATGCCATTAAAGAGCAGATTTGACCCCGTACATGTCACCTGGATTTAACTCCCTCTATACTTAAAGACTTTCTGATAGACAGTTTTCTGCCTTGCAGTTGTTTTGTTTTTTTAAAGCAGTCACAAAAATATATGTTTCTGCCTGTGTATTCTGTGCAAGAATTAAACCACCACCACTGCTGACCGTTCTGTCTCTGCTTACTCTCTGGTATCTCCTTATGGTCCATACTCATGACTTCACCATCTTTCTCACACTCGAATTAGCAGCACGTTATCTGATAGGGAATCTCACGTTTCATCATTTAATAGGTTTGTGCTCATCATCTACTACAGCCCCTCGAAATAAGGCCCCCACAGCAGTGACACAGCCCCTTCTGGAAGCACTCAGCCTCTCAACAGTGAAAAACATCCCTGCGACGTACATCTGAAGCATAAATATGTAAGTAAACAAGTAGGGAGACCGGTGGCTGCCATCACTGCTGTGCACATAGCTAAAGCACGTGAAGACGGTGGTTTAATAAATATGGGGCATCTTACTCTGATGTTGATGCTCATGGGGATTTCTGGAAATGACCTACAGCTTAAAGCACTTGTTTTCAGATGCAGGAGAAAAAATAACCGTTGGAGAGTCCCTCTCTAATGTAATTTTCTTGTTAGAGTTGTTTTTTTTATATGTATGTGTGCACATACAACACAAATAAAACTAAAAAGAAATAAAAATACTTACTTATACAGCTTGAATCAGTTATTAAAAAGCAGAAACCTCCTTCGTGTGGCTGATCACTACCTCAGAGAGAAGCAGCAATGTGAGTCTGACCACCACTTAGATCCTCACTTGGCTCAGGGAAATCTGATCAAGCAATTTGGCATTGCCTGAGCCCATCACTGGAGGTTTTCCTCTGGAAGCAGATTCCCCGCATCAAATCACAGCACTTCATGGAAGGACAGCATCTATCTATAAGATACTCAGCAAATGGATACTTTTCTTTCACAGGAAAAAAAAAAGATGCTTCTGTGTATATGAATAAAGGTCAGATTACAGATACAGTTTGCAGTCTTCAAGCTGTGAAGTCTTGCAGAGCACTGAAAAGGTTTCCTGGGAGTCCAGTGTAGGGCTACAAAGATGATTAAGGGAGTGGAGCATCTCCCTTATGAGGAAAGGCTGAGGGAGCTGGGTCTCTTTAGCTTGCAGAAGAGGAGACTAAGGGGAGACCTCATTAATGTTTATAAATATATAAAGGGGGAGTGTCACGAAGATGGAGCCAGGCTCTTCTCGGTGACAAACAATGATAAGACAAGGGGTAATGGGTACAAACTGGAACACAGGAGGTTCCACTTAAATATGAGAAGAAACTTCTTCTCAGTGAGGGTAACACGACACTGGAACGGGCTGCCCAGGGAGGTTGTGGAGTCTCCTTCTCTGGAGATATTCAAAACCCGTCTGGACATGTTCCTGTGTAACCTCATCTAGGTGATCCTGCTCCGGCAGGGGGATTGGACTAGATGATNCTCCCTGACCCCTAGACCATGTCCCAAAGCACCACATCTACTCATTTTTTGAACGCTTCCAGGGACAGTGACTCCACCACTTCCCTGGGCAGCCTGTTCCAATGCATAACCACTCTTTCAGGAAAGAACTTCTTCCTAATATCCAATCAAAACCTCCCCTGGCACAACTTGAGGCCATTACCTCTTGTCCTCTCGTTACTTATTTGGGAGAAGAGACCAACACCAGCCTCACTACAACCTCCTTTTAAGTAATTGCAGAGAGCAATGAGGTCTCCTCTCAGCCTCCTCTTCTCTAGAATAAACAACCCCAGTTCCCTCAGGCACTCCTAAGATATGTTTTTCAGACCCTCACCAGCTTCGTTGCCCTTCTCTGCACCTGCTCCAGCACCTCAATGTCCTTCTTATCCTGTGGTGCACAAAACAGGGCACAGTACTCAAGGTGTTGTCTCACGAGTGCCGAGTACAGGGGCACGATCACCTCCCTACTCCTGCTGGTCACACCATTTTGATACAAGCCAGGACGCTGGTGGCATTCTTGGCCACCTGGGCACACTGCTGGCTCATGTTCAGCTGGCTGTCCACCAGCACCCCCAGGTCCTTTTCTGTCAAGCAGGTTTCAATCAAATCACAGCAATAGGACACTTCATCCCATATAAGCATCTCCTGCCCCACAGCACCCACACCTCCTTTGCAGCAGCAAGCCCACTGCACCAACATAGCTGAGAGCGAGAACCAGTCCACCTTGCTCCAAGCAAGCGCTGGGGCTTCCCTTCATTCCCACACAGCAAGAGCCCTGTAAAACCAAGCTCTGGGCACAGGCAAACAGCAGTGAGCTCAAAGGCTGTACAGCTGCACTACAGCCATATGGCGACCAGTCCCCACTGCAGAGCAGGCGGCAGGACCTGACAGACACAGAGAGAATCAGCATCATGCTGCAGATTATTCCCTGGCTCACAGGATTTCAGACCACTAGACCATGCTGTGTCTGGCATTGCTAAGCTGCTCCTGAGCTGGCTCGAGGTCAGAGAGTAGACCAGCTTCTCATCTGTCCCAGCATCAGGCAGCAACCGCTACGGAGCAAGCATGGCACACGAGGGATGGTGAACACGGTCCACTTCCAGGACAGGCACCGTGCATGAGAGCTGGGCAAAACAGCCCATCTAAGCCCATCTAAGTCACGTGTATGTTGGCAGGACACTGGAGACTGTCACACAGGGGACCAACCCTGACAGCGATACTGTTCACCTAGAATCCCCTGCTTCTGGTGAAAAGCAGTTTTATAATTATATTTCCCCTTGTGCAACACTTCCATTTGATGGAAAATTCAGGTATTTTCTATTTTTAATTCTATTATATTCACAATTCTGTCATATGCACATTACTTATTTATTTGTTTATTTATTTACAAGGTATAGCATCTGCTGGAAGGTCTCTGGTCTGCACCCTCCCTCTGGAGAAACACCCGTGACAGCCTCTGATGCACTTCTCCTGGCTACAGCTGAAAGGCTGTAATTCAACCCTACTTTTCTTGACCTTTCTGCCACTTTATTGCCTCTGATATTTTCCTCTCCCTTGTCTTGCTTCCCATCCTAGGGCTGTTTTTTCAGCATCTCCTCAAAAACAGAAGATGAGCAGGGGAGGATCTTCAGAGCCAGAATCCAGGGGGACTGGAGGGGACACTGATCAAATCACAGGCAGCCACCACAGCTCGAGTGTAGGCTCAGGGCTTCCAAATGATGAGAGGTGATCTCTGTAGCCACACAGAGAGGGTTTGGGATGGCTCATGTGTATGCAACTCCTGGTCCACGTGCGCAGCAGCCAGGTGTGTGCTTCAACTTATGCTAAGGAGGACTTTAGCTCAAGGACTCTCATTTTTTATGTCCCACTGTGCCTCACCTCAGCAGGGTGAACGCCAAATTCTCATGTTTACAAGGGAAAAGAGACAACAGAAATACAAATGGCCACTTGTGGGATGCTTCAAAGGTACCAGACTCTGCTTTTATATGGAAAACATAGAAGAGATGACAGGTTGAAAGAAGACAATAAGTGGAAGGTAGCAGAATCACAGGTAGGGAAAGAAAAGGGAAAAAAAATGGGAGAAGGTGGCAGAGAGCAGAGCATGAACTACAGCTGGGTGAAATACTCTGGATCTGTCAGGGCAGTGGGCAGGATCACAAATTAGAGATAAGTTCCTGGAGATTGCTGAAAGTGCAGCAATGAGAAATTAAATTTGTTGTTAAAAGTAGCTACAAAGAACTTGAAAGCAGGAAAATAGGGAGTGATCTGCAGTTAGAGCCTCATGGCCTCACAACAACAAGGTAGTGGGGGACAGGAAAAAGGGGAAAATCCTGGTTACAGATGACTGCAATGGGGAAGTCATATCAAGCAAAAAGGAAAAAAATAGACTGGGGTGTTTAAGTCACACAATATGCAGGAAAGAAACATATAGCATGGAATAAAATTGTGTCTAGTTTTGGGCATCACAGTGTAAGAAGGACATTGAGGTGCTGGAGCGGGTGCAGAGAAGGGCAACGAAGCTGGTGAGGGGTCTGGAAAACATATCTTAGGAGGAGTGGCTGAGGGAGCTGGGGTTGTTCAGCTTGGAGAAGAGGAGGCTGAGAGCAGACCTTATTGCTCTCTGCAATTACCTAAAAGGAGGTTGTAGAGAGGCTGGTGTTGGTCTCTTCTTCCAAGTAACTAACAACACGACAAGAGGTAATGGCCTCAAGTTGTGCCAGGGGAGGTTGAGATTGGACATTAGGAAGAAGTTCTTTCCTGAAAGAGTGGTTATGCATTGGAACAGGCTGCCCAGGGAAGTGGTAGAGTCATCATCCCTGGTATTCAGAAAATGAGTAGATGTGGCACTTCGAGACATGGTCTAGGGGTCAGGGAGATGTTGGGATGAAGGTTGGACTTGATGATTCTAAAGGCCTTTTCCAATCTAAATGATACTATGATTTTATTAAAACAGTGATCAGAGAAGGAGATCAGAAGAGTGCTAAAACATCTAGGTCCAAGAAGTGGCCTGTTTTTAAGAAGAGAAAACTCATTCAGCTTTGAAGGTCAGGTCAAGGCCAAAGAGTAAAAACAGAAGACAACAGGGAAGAAATGGCATAGTGAAAATCAGCAGAAAGCCAGGAGGCAAAGTGGTGCCAACGGGCAAAGGTACAAGAAAATGAGAGGGAAAATAAGGACCAAGTGTGGTGCTGTGAAGGAGAAATGGGATCTTTAAAGTGTGTAGCAGTTAAGATCTTCTGAACAGAGCAGGAGACAGATACAGACACTCACTGACATCTTCACGCAGCACAAACCTCAGCCTGTGCCGGAGAAATATTTCTTTGTTCCAGAAGAGAGAATTTCTTCTCGTACCTGATATTACTTCCTTCCCTTCCGAATACAGAATAGTAGCACTTTTAAATAGGATTTAAACCTAGCAGTAGAAAGTGTTAATATTTATACAACTAAATGGCCTTAAGCCAATGGAAAAACTATACACCGAAAAATGTGTGATTATCTGATACTTGATAAAGATATTAGAGGTTACAAAGTTTTTAAAATGACTTTATGTCATTAAGTAATGATTCTTTCAAAATCAATGAAGAGTAGACACTAGCTGAGGGCATTAATTAGCACGGTCTTCTTTGAAGTATAAAAAAATCCCATGGTCCACCTTCCAGAATTGGCCGTGGGTACTCACAGACGAACCTGCTCACAGTCAGTAGCTCCGGTGGCAATTGGCAAGTGTGCAGCAAAACCCAGCCAGGCTCGCTGAAAACTGGCCAAGGAGCGAGCCTACTTCTAGTTCTCCTCCTAGACTGCAATTCCCCAAATGCCTGTATCGTCCAAGAACCTCCAAGAAGAGACCAGGACCTAGAGCAAATTGCTACAGCTGCAACGTGAGCTTGCATGTCTATGGGATCAAGAGGAAAAAATACCTATCTTCCTTAGCTTCTGGGAAAATAAAAAAGCTGAATGCAGCAAAGGAGAAGAAAGAATGAGAATGAAGATAGGAGAATAGGTTAGAAAAATCTTATTGTAGAAACTTACTTCTTTCTGGTTTGTTAGTAAGATTTGTTTTTTTCTTAATAATACACGTGATTCAGATGAAAAGGCTGTCAACCTGCCCCTGGATATTCCTCTCCATCTACTGAGTAAACTCAAGCCCCTCCACAGACACGCTCACCAAAATGTTTTGCAGCAGGAGAAGCACGAAGTGCTTTGCCCGGAGGGACTAGGGCTGCAGCTCCAAGTCAGAACCCGTGGCTCCAGCACTATGCTCCCTTGTTACATCGCTCTGCTCTGCTAGCAGCTGAGTATAATGCACTCAAATCCTAATCTCTAAAGCACCGTGTGCCAGTGCTTTAGAGATCAGCATTTCAGTTGATTTTCCTTTCCTGCTGCCACTGCACACAAGAGAGGGGCACAGCGGGGGTAAAGCGACACAATGTGCAGAGCTGGAGAGGCACACACGGCAGGGAGGGGTGGGGCAAGAGCATGTTAATGCAATATAAAGGGGTGGGGAAAATAAAAGAAAGAAATGGGGAAAAAATAGGACTATCGTGCATGAATATGAACCTTGGGCCCTCTCCTTCCCAGCAACCCTAACAGCAGGATGTCTCCAGCCACAATAAATCTGCCGTTTTCTGAGCAAGGATTTGAGTGACCTGCAGAATATTTTCTAATTCTTTCCTTGAAAGGGGAAAGATTAGGAACTATCTGCTACAACCCCTCTGTGCATCTGAGTATCTGTGAATGTTTTCAGATTACTTCCCTCCTGCCTCTATCATGTGCTTTAAAATTAAACCCAAAATGATATTGCAAAGGCTGGAAGAGCTGAAATCTGAGCTGGTACTATCTGAGTGGAGGCTGCACCATCCCCAAGCCCCAGCCTGGCATGGCACAGCCAGGGACACAAGCACTCGACTGACCAAGCAGAGCACTTCCAACTTCAAGGCACAATGGTCACAGCTAAAGAAGAAAAAACCCTAAACCTCAAAAAGATAAAACAAATTCTGCAACCAAACACTAAAAAAGTCAAGAGGATCAAAAATAACCGGGCAGTAATTTTAATATTACAGAGTTCACGGCATGCTAACTATTGATAAAGGTTCGGAGCAAAGACTCATTGCCATCAATCAGAAAAGCACTATAATTTAAGAAAGTATTTTGGGCTGTCAACTTTGACAGCATCTTAATGTCTTTGCTAAACTGGTCAGGGCAATCTACATCACCAAAATCTACTTCACGGTACCTGTGTCAGGCTAAAGTACCGTTACATAGGATTAGTGTTATACACTGATAATGCTCTTTGGAGTGAAAGCTGATTGAACTTTGCCCCTTAAGAGTGTTTAGATAGTCTAGTGGTCTGCTAACCCACATGGGTTTGCCCATAGTTCTTTCATGATGATCAGGCTGAGAGCATCTCGGTCTCCTGAGCCTCTTCCACAAACTCCTCTTCATCCTCACTTATCTGTCATGCCAATAGGGAAATACTCATCATCCTCACCCCAGAAGCAATTTAGTCACTTAATTTGGAAGTCATTGTGCAAATTCTGTATCAGTTGATGTCTCTTTTGAGCAATACTACAGAAGAGGAAGCTTATATTATCTTTTATATTTGAGTGTTATGACAGATACGCTCTCACAGACTTAGTGGCTGTGGTTTAATACGTTATTAGACCTAGTTAAAGATGCCCCTGCTTATTGTAGGGGGGTTGGACTAGACAACCTTTGCAGGTCCCTTCCAACCCAAAACATTCTATGATTCTACTTTTCCAGCCTTCTGCAAAGGTAACTGTTCTCAGATCAACAGCGGCCAAACGGGATGAGTGTCTCTGCCTCAGCAACCACAGCAACTGCTAGCAAAGGTGAGCTTGCACTAACGTACTGACTACAGAGCACTGGCACCAAGAGACCAATATGGTAGCTGCTGCAGGAGTAGAAATTATTATAGAAATGCATGGTGAAAACACCTGAAAAACCTTTGCAGCAAGGTGCATCAAAACCCAGCTGCCAGGAGGGAAGACAAAATTCCTGGGGAAAAGTTTGTTTACAGAGTTCCTACCTCTCTTTAACCTCTAGTGTCTTGTTCCCATCCTTGCATGTCACCACACTGTCCCTCAGTTTGAGCTGCTGCAATCATCTGTGGGGTCATCCTGCAAAGTGGTGAACTGAGGCAGGTCAGAAAAACCCCATCACTCCACCCCTCCTCCCTGTGCTAAAGGATTACTTTTGGCCCAGACCAGCTGATAATCTGGTTCATGGCATGTCTCTCAAACTACAGCATCAACACAACTGAACAGGCAGCCTGAAAAGGCTGCAGGGAGAATGCATACACAGAAAAAGGGTGAATTCTTTGAATCACTGCTGCTGCCAAGGCTTTTGAGCTGCAAAATCGTAGCTCGAATGGTACCCCCGCACTGCCAAATAATCGATTATACAATAATAACCTAAACAAGCCAATCCAGAATTCCAAAACTTCCTCAACTCCTGGTGCTCTTCATTCCATGTAGATGCTTTTCAGATCAAGGCTACAAACAGTGGTGGAGACACTAAGCACAAATGGAGATGACCTTATAGGGAAAGAATTTGCCACAAGTCTAATGCTAGATTTACATTTGAAGGCGTCTCACACATAGTATAAATGTCACTTCTTCCTTACAGCTCCCCCACTTCCTCCCAAAGTCACTGGAAAACAGAATAAAACACACAAAAAATGTGAAGAAGAGAGAAGTTAAAAGTGAAACTAAACCAAACCAAAAGTAAATAAAAATGTTTTACCTGACTCCCCTGGGCACGGAATGGCAGGGCTCACAATAATGAGAGTGAAGAATGAAATTTTAAAATGAATGCAAGTGGGAGAAACTGCAGAGAAAATTGAGACAGAGTCTCAGTGTTATTTATCCCAGACAAAGCCTACAACGCTCAGCTCTGAGCAATCCATGGCATGGGAATGGCACCGGGATGGAGCTCCGACACAACTAATCTTCCTTTTCTATTCCCTTCTGTGCTTTTGAGGAGGAAAGGGGAGAGAAAGCAATTTAGTGTAGTGATGCAACTTGTTTACTTCTCTGTACCTCCTCAGATATGTTGGTTGAAATATACTTTGGGAGGTGCAAGAGGGAAGGAAAGAGAGAGGGAAGAAGGAGAAAGGGAATTACAGGAGTGGAAAGAAGATAAAATTGTAAGATGGGCCTCCAAAATTTGCCACTGCCCAATGGTTCACACAAGTGGCATTCATATGACCAACAGCACACCAGTAAAATTACACGGGGGCCTAACCCGAGACTTATTGTGCTTGAACCATTTAAGCTCTGGCCCATTTTAACACAGTGGAAATGCTCAAATGACCAGCTTAGATCATAGAATCATAGATGTATTGGGCTGGAAGGGACCTCTAGAGGTCATCTAGTCCGACAAGCAGGGGTGATCTAACCCCCCCTACAATAAGCAGGCAGATCTCAAGGGGCATCATATGCCATTTACCACCAGAACAAGCCAGCTGGCTCCACTGTTGGGGCCCTAACTCCCACCAAGGTGGGACATGCTCAAGATGTTTGGTAATTAGGTTCACATGCACATGGGCATCCTCACCCTCTGTGCCTGGGGATACAGAGGGAGGCTTCAGGCCACCCTCCACTCCCAGCTCAGATCCCTATGACTGCAAAGGGAAGAAGGGGATGAAGAAGATGGAGAAGGGGAGAGTTTATTAGCAAATACTGGCTCATTCCTCCTGCCTTTTTCTAAAGCTTTTTCCTTGTCCCTAATGAAACCTAAATGTTATTACAATGGCAGAGACAGTCTCTTAGGTTAGGAAAACAACACAATCTACTAAGTCACCAACTTCTGACTGCTTTATAACCCCCTTATTAGAGCTGGTACATCAACATTTACATGACAAGAGTCCTTTTTATGAGAAGCAAACTGTTCTTAAAACACATTAACAACTGTCACCTACATACTCAGTGGCTCTTTGTAGTTTGCCTAACACTTCAGAATGTGTTAAAATCACACATAAAAGTTATAGTAACCTAACGTCTGGGAAATAAGAGTCTTTTAAAGGTTTAATTCAACCACTAATGGATTTTCTCCCAAGTTAGGAAACATTTATATATTGCTGATTTACTACAGGTGTGGTAACTGAATTTGGACTTACACATACCAGCTGCAAGCAAATCAAAGAAAGGGCTTCATAAATCAGTTTAAGGCACTGCAGGCTTCATAGTGTTTGGACTGAGACACAGTTTCCCCACATAAGCACACAAAACAAATGGGAGTTTACAATTTTCTCTGTCACAGCTCATAACTTTTAAAGGTTAGAAATCAAAGCACTCCCAGAGTGGAATTTCATACATCTGAATGGGATGGACATAGGGCATCCCAGAAAATGATTTATATCATCCCCTCTTCACATAACAAAAGAATGAAGAAGCAACAGTTGTGACAAAGGCAGTGACTAACTGCGTTACCTGGTAAACATCTTCCCTTGAAATTTATCTGGGTAGATCAAGATTTTTTACTTTCTCTTTGTTTTACAGAGACTGTTCTCCAGCAACTATTCCACCTTTTTAAATTAATCTTCCAACACACACTGTGTTTTCTAATTTTTTTTTTTTCAACAAGTTGCACTGGCTTGGAGTCAGATATTGTAAGACAAGAAGCCACAGTGACTTTATCCAAGAAATATGAGGTGGCAGAGATCCAGTATGCCCAGCACTCAAGGTGAAAGAACAGCATGGAAAAAGATTCCCAAATTAATTGTCAATTATGGAAGACTGCTGGAGCGAACACTAGATGTATGCATGGGATAATTTATCCAGGCACCTGCATGACTGAGCTGTGGATAGTGCTGAAGCAATTACTCTATTTTTAAAAAGAATGTGATGTCATCGGAAAAGGACATTAAAAAAAGAGGAGCAAGTTTAAGTGTCTCCATACACAAACTCAGCAGAGTTAAGCACTGAAGACCCATATGGATGATGGTCTTTTGGAAGAAGGGGTCTGACTGAAGCAAGTTGCCTGTAGGGAAGGCAAGGAAAAGAAATGAATTGCTCATATGGTTTTTCTACTGCATACAGGCAACCAAAAAGATTCTGTTGTACCCATACCTACAATATGGACATCCAGCGGCAGGATGTAGAATGTACTAAGAAATGATTCCCCATACTGTGTTGCAGGGAAGTCACCTGGTGGCAAGGACTTCCACCTTCTCTGATGCAGGTGGTTTTGACAAGGAGCCAGGGAGTGCTCCATATCCAGTTATCAGCAATTCCCCAGACACGCTGCACAAACTCTGGATCCTTCCTGAACAAACAGCAGTGAACCACTTCTTGGCCTGTGAGACTCAAGGATGACACAGCAAATTCACTTTTTCATCTGTGTTCTCCACACGCCTCCTTGCTCCTAGCTCCCATTGGCATGCCACAGGAGTGCGGGGAAGAACTGGAGATTAGAGGCAGCACAGCAGCTGCTCCTCCTGGCTCTTTGAATAGAGGGAAAACAGCTTTTGCCCAATGCATGGGGAATGATATCATCAAGTTAGCAAGCCAAGAACAGAAGGGATACATCAGAAAGGAAACAGGAACAAGAGCTTCCCCTTACAAAGCAAACAGTCGTGCTTTTTTAGAGCAAAATCTTGCCTAAAAAGCTCTCACAAAGTATCTCATGGGAGGTTCAGACCATTTTCAAGTGCTGGAATAAAAACAGTCCTGGGGTTAGAGTGGTAACCTGGATCTGGGGAGACCCACTTTAGTTCTTTGCTCTGCCAAGCATTCTTGCATGACCTTAGGCAAAAACACTGAAGCTGTAGTTAGTGGATATCTTGGCTTCAAAAGCAAAGTCAGCCTAAGAAGTTCTTGCCTTTCCCTCGCCTGCCATTTGCTGCCTCCACACTTGCGTTGCCCTCAAGAGCACTGCTCCATAAACCAAATTACTGAACAGAAAGATGGTAAAAGCAAGTTTGTTGTATTTTGGAGGGAGAAGGGTAATTTTGCATTAGACTGCTTAAAGGATCCACAATCAGCTACAGCAGCAAAACTGCAGGAGAACAGGGGAGGCTAGGGAAGCCCGTGGTGGCTCTGGGGCTGGAATAAGCAACCAGGAGAAAGGAATGTGCTGTTCAAGCCAGGTGGAAGAATCTCCTCAGTGGTGCCAGATGTGCTTGGACAGTGTAAGCCACTGCTGTTTTGAGACAGATGTGGCTCCCCTTCCCCAGCTGCCTCTCCAGCCCCCTTTCCAGGGGTGGCTGTCCTCCTAGCAGGGGCAGCAGAAGGAAACATATATCAGCACTTCACCTGCTGCTTGGAGGAAGAACAGCCAGGAATTTGCTTAAGCCAGCATCACCACAGAATGCAGTGTGCTTTTTAACCTTTTCCCTAAAGCCTGGACTCTCAGGCATTATCTCCTAGGTGGAGATGGCAGCACCACTCATGCTCCTGGGCTGCTGCGAGGATAAATACTGTAAAGGTGCCGAGATATCCCAGGTAAATGGGGGCTACAGGGAGACCGACAGCAGAAAGCAGCAGCGAGTCTCATTTTGGTAGGCTTCAATTTTAAAAGCTGACATGCAAATCTCTACTTACCCTACATAATATGAACATTCTCTTACAAACCCCGGCTCCTGATTAACTCAGTACATCACTTGCCAACGCTCTCTGAATGAGCCTGGGAGCCCAATTAGCAGCAGATGCAGCACTAACACTCCTCACCTGCTGTGCTCACCAGTCTTCAGATCAGGAAGGGAAGGGAATATATCAAAGACTTGCAGAGGGAAGGAAGCTTAGAAAAGGGCTCAGAAAAGGATGAGGGAAATAGATGTCTGCAACTGTTCCTCAGGCAAGGAAGCAGAGCCCTATACAAAAGGGAAAACATATGGGCCTAGGGAAAACATTGCTACAGATCGTGAAAAACATCCAAAGGGCTGCTCCAGCACCCTGGGAGCGCGGCGCAGGGTGTAGCCTGGAGTGTTGCCGAGGCCTGGGGGACTGCCTGGCCTTGTCTGAACCCTGGGGAGCTCTGCCACACACAGAGCTTCTCTCCATGTGCTTTGGTACATCAGCACGGGCATGTAAGTCATCCCACCTTCCTATGAGTTCTTGACCTGTTACAGAATCATAGAATAGCAGGGGTTGGAAGTGATCTCTGGAAATCATATAGTCCAACCTCCCTGCCAAAGTAGGTTCACCTAGGGCAGGTTGCACAGGAACACACCCAGGTGGGTTGTGAAAGCTCTGGGCAGCCTGTTCCAGTGCTCCATCACCCTGATGGTAAGGAAGTTTCTCCTCAGGTGGAGTTTCTTCCTGAGGTGGAAGTTTTTGTGTTCCAGTTTGTGCCCTTTTCCCCTTGTCCTATCACTGGGCATCACTGAAAACAGACTGGCCCCATCTTCCTGACACCCACTCCTCAGATATTTATAAATGTTGATCAGATAGCCTCTCAGCCTTTTCTTCTCCAGGCTAAACAGCCTCAGGGTGCTCACCCTTTCTCCCTAAGGGAGATGTTCCAGTCCTTTAATCATCCTCAGTCTCCCTTGGAATCCCTCCAGTAGTTCCCTGTTTCTTTAGTGCCCCAGACAAATAAGGAAGGAGCCTCTCAAGCCTACAGCTGCAACACTAATACACCCAGACAGTAGCCACTTGACTAAATTTTTCTGAACTCCAAAACTCCACAGCTGCATCCAAGTTTTAGCTCTGAACTTCCATACCAATGAAGTGACTGTTCTTACCCACCAAACCATCCATCAGCTTCTGCACTTCAACCGTTAGCACTGTTTTTTAACAACAGGAATATCGTGTGCCAGTTCAGAATTTTGGTCAGAGGATCAGAGCACCTGCCTAAAATAAGGAGTAGGAGAAGATAGACATGAATGATTGAAGCTTTAAGATGCTAAGAAAAGTGGATTTAATGCTATATTTAGTGCTGTAACTTTCTATCAACCAGTGGAAGGCAGCTGCGGACTCATTCCAAGAAGCCTAAATCTCTCAGAGGTGTTAGGCAAGGACAATCCAGGTATGCCACGGAAACCACAGAACAATTTAGCAGTAACTTCTACATGTCCATTATTTCTAAACTTCAGTTGTTCCAGCAGTAAAAGGATAACAGATTTTTTTTTTTTAATAGTAAACATGTATCTTTTACATATATAGCAGTCACATATCTGGGGAACCTTTTTTGTTACTATCTTCAAGACAGTCAGGGTGGCTGTAGGATACAGAAGGTAACAAATACTTTGAAAGAACATTCTTACTCAAGGAATAGTCAAACAGACCATCTAGGATCCTATTTCTGTATATTTTTACTGATGTCTAGATATTTTATTAGTGGCCTCCAGTGACTGCTGACCAGCCCCCAATTGCCACCTGCACATCACCCACTGGCTTGACAGCAGGCTCAGTAAGGAGGCATCACCCAGTCTGAACCAACTGGATTGCGCCCCACAGAAAAACTTTCTGCAGTTACTGACTGTAGTTTTTATAAAAAGTCCTTCAGTCTCCAAAATATGTCACAAATGGCCAACATTTCCAAACAATGCTCCTGACAGAAACACAATTAAATAGATGGTTTTGTTTTCTACAGATGCATTCCCTTATCTTTGAAATGGGAATGATGATGCACTTTCATGAAGAGGAAATTAATTTCTCTTTCACTGGGCTTTACAACTGTATTCGCTTTTCAGACATTCACGCCTCATCTACAGCATAGGAAACTAGTGCTACAGGTTGACAGAGACAGCTGACACCACACCTTCATGGTGAGACATTCAAAACCATGTCCAAATTCCACCCCTGCAGGTCAGGTACATAGATCAGAGGCAGAATCACACATGCAAAAGACCAGAAGCAAACAAACAGTGGAAGAAATTTTTATTCCAAGCAACAAAGAAGTTTTTAAATTACTTTTCTCATCTAGCCTTTCAAAGCAGACGGAAGACTGAAATCATACAAGAATTCTAATTTAAATTGAAAAGGGATGGAAAAATCTGTCCTTAAAACTGAGAATGAAGGAGAAGAGCTGAGGTAACAGCCTGCATTTCAGTTCTCCGGAGGACAAAATAAAGCAGAGTACAGCAGGTCCAGCCTCAGGTCTACCATAGGACCTCTGGTCAGCTCCTGGCTCCAGGAGCAAAACTGGCAAGGAGCAAACGTTCAAGACGTGGTAATGCCCATGATTGCTGCTCCTCTTTCTCAAGGGCATGCTGTACTTCAGCTTTTAGTCTTCATTCTCTTCCAGAGTGAGTGAGGGAGAGAGTGGACATTTGCAGGCATCTCTGGACCACATCTGTAAGACAGCTGCTGACTGACCTTGGGGAGAACTCAATCTACATGGCGTGGCATTGACAATCTTACATTTCGTGGCATACCTGCCATGTACCTTTTTAAATCCTATCCACCAGGCACCACTTCATTTTTATGGCATGACAAGGTGCACAAACATCTGTGAATTCCCTCCAGCTGAGCTGATGCCATAGATCCATCCTAGGCCATTAGCTTTAGCTAGAAGAGAAGGAGCTGCAATTTCAAGAGATGTAAGCAGGCTAGTTGTCCTTGCTCCTTTTGCTCCTGGACATCCTAGTACATTTTTCTTGACCCAGCATCATGATTGCATTTATTCAATGTAATTTGTGTTACTACAAGGCACGTGTGGGTCTGAGGAATGAATACTGCAAAAACAGATTTCACAGATGTAGCATTCAAATTGTGTCAAATACACTCCTCCATACACATTGTAAAAGACAGTGAACATTCAGATTAAGTTCTGTAAAAATATCTCTTTCTAAGACAAGTAATCACAGTGACCCAAACTTTGTAGCATGACAAAGCATTCTGGGTTAAAAGGAATGTGGGTCATGAAACTCCAAGGAGGAAAATGTTCTTTCACAGGGCTCAGCCTCTGCTGCTTTTGATCCAAAAGCAGAGAAGTGCTTTTGGTGTCTTCCCAAAACGGTCTTTTCGAAACTGATCCTCCCTCCCTTTCCCTCCCCTGCTTTTGCAGAGGGTAAAGGTGTTGTCCAGCATGCACCCACATCAAGACTACTTCCTACCTAGTCAAACACACTTAACTTGACCTCCCCAGTACAGATACAGCTTTAACAGATGAAAATCACAGATCAAATCCCTCCTCTGGTGAGCAACCTCATTCCTTGTATCATGGGGGTTTCAACACACGGGTTGTACAGATAACAAAAAACATTTCTCCTGAGCAACAGCAGGCAGCTCTCATTGAGTCAACATCTCACAATCTCATGGTTTCACTTCATTGGGTCTAGATGGTATGAACATGGATGTCTGTGGTAGCCAGCAGAAATGCCACGGCTGCCCAGCCTTGACCAGCACCACCAGTACACAGAATCAGAACAGGGCAGCCCACATACCCAATGAAAGCCTGTGTGTGGTGGATCACACTTGCCTGTTTTCTACTCTTGGGACTGCTGGGAGGATTGGGTTGTCGAGCACTCTGAAAGCATGAAGTGTGACGTTATTTGACAAAATCAAAAGGTGTAAATAATATATGCATATTCTTCTATCCCTAGAGAAAAAGTTAGTGTATTATAAACTGTAAATAAATAAAGCCATGAAGCCAAGAGCACCCAAAAATATACAGATTAATGTATCTGAGCTGTGACTTTACAGCTGCAACTTGGGATTTTATACACAATTTGGGGTTTTCTGTTCTTCATTCCTCATGTGGGGAAAAAAAAAAAGGAATGAGCTCTAAAGACTGACAGAACAGAAAAAAACCCAACCTGTAAGATCCATTTGCACTTGACTTGTTCGTTGCTTTTTTTAATCAGAGGGGGAAAAAGACCCAATTATTGTGCTGAAATGAAAGATTCACTCCAGATAGTCATTGACACTTGTCAGACTGCACTTTACAGCTTTCCTTCATGACCACCAGTACAATAAGCACCCAGTGTTTGACTTTCAGTGCAAACATTTCAAAACATCAAGTACATGAAAACAGTCTGCACAGAGTATCTTTGTGATAGTTCCTAAATGTCCTCTGACGTTATTCAAAGAACGAAAAAAATATTTGTTCCAAGGTATGTAAAAAAGCAGAAAATTTGATGTGATGCTACTTCAGATTAAAACCAAGCAATTTCATTTTATGCTTTACATGCTCTCCAATCCTACTAAGTATAATTATAGACATTGGTCTACTTACAATTCTCTCCGTACAATGGAAAAAGGAATACATTTTTTTTGTTGCCCAAATTACAAGAGACTGTAATACACAGAAGCAATAAAAACGGTTCTGCCAGCAATCAGATAACGCTTATCGTAAACAATAGCTTTTGCATTTTATTTGAAACAGGTTCAGCTGCTACAACTTAAGATTTAGTTATTCTTGTTTTTCTGTTGGATTTCCAGCAGGTGGTGAAGACATGATAGAAGTATTTAACCACAAGAGATTTCTAAAAGGAACTAATATTGCATTGCATATGACACAACAGAGATTTATTTTGCAAAATCAGTTTTCCATCTCCCAGTGGGTTGTACTAGTTTGTAGAGGCTACTCCTGAAAAACTTTCTTCTTCATGGCTCTCAGCTCTCCCAGCACTACATACAGCTTGATGTCACACAAAAGGTGACCCACATTCAGAAGTGACTCCAAACCTCACCAGTTCTGTGTGCTGGTTTCTTATGCAAGTGGGAAATTGTACAATGCACTGAAGTAAACATTAATTGCAGATACGAGCCCAGAAAAGATGGACTAAATTTGTAAGTATTGTATCAGAAGAGTGATCCCAGCACGTGTTCAGTCAGCAAGATGGGGATGTATCTGACCTGAGGTCGCAGACTTAGAAAGAACCTTAAAGGCTGGGTGGGACAGGGTAGTCCCCTCCATGGATCCTACCTCTTCAGAGATGCAAAGGTTCCACCTTGCTCCCCACAGCTAGGTTCTCCTACCCATTTCCTTGCTCCCAGCAGCCCCAAAGGCTGAGCTCACTCATGCCAGACACAGAAAAATGCTTTATACATGCTCCAAATGAGTAACTGTTTTCTGTCACAATTTCCCAGTCTCAGGGAGACCAGATTCTACAGGTCCACCGATAGTTTCCATGAAGACAAGTAAAGTTTTAACATTAACATCAGTGGTCATTGATAAAGCCACAAAAAATCACTGCAATCTAACTTTCTCTCTCTACCTCCAAGTACACATCACTTTGAGTTGCAAGATACTTAAAGTCTGTACTTTGTTTATTTTCCTAAAGCAGATTAGCAGGAAAATGGAAGGTTAACAGAACATTAAGGTTGAGAATTTAAATGAACTAGTTAGGAAAAACAAGGCTGTAATTCTCATAATCACTCTACGTCAACCATCTTGCACATACTCAGAATTCAATATTGTTGTAGAGGCTGGGAAATTTATGTTGCAGTATACCTGTAATATGACAGAGTTGCATTTATTGCAGGAACTTTTAATTTCCTAACTTGTACATTAAATTCCCAATATACTTTAGTGCTAACTCTCTTCTGTTGGTGGTAGGGATTTTTAAACACTCATTTCCCATGCTTTAAAAAATAAATGAATGAAACAGTGTTTGAATACTGAAATAAATGCAGATGACTTTTGCCAATTTCTACATACAATTTACAGACTAAATATATCAATCCACCTCACACCCATACCTTTGGAATCAATTACTGAAATAACCATATTTAGTGTGCAAAGTCTAACAGCACATGTAATTGGAGCCTCACACATTAAAAGTTTAGAGAAACTTTACGGATGTGTGACTAGAACTTCAACAAGTTACAGAATTACTTCAAACAGCTCAAAAAGGCACAACATATAAAGGTTCAGGGTGGGAGAAGGGCACTTAGAACAACTCCTCCCAGAGGGAACTGGTTTATGTTGTGTTAGCCTTCCTCTCTACGTTTCCAAAAACCCCTCCTCAAAACTATGGCTAATACAATTCCATTTGACAAGTTTTTTCTGTAACTTGAGTTACTTAATAGAAGTCTGTGGGCCAACAATGCAGTGGCAGCTGGCCCGGCCAAGATGCCACCTACGCCTGCCTGAGAAGAGCTTGGTGCCTTTGTTGGCCACAGCTTTGACTTGAGTTTTTCCTATCTGACTTGAGCAGAACCCTTTTCTGTATGATGCACTCAGCAAGGAACTTCTACCCTGATTACAATTTCTTGACTCTCCTGCAAGTAGCCAACAAAATTCAGCTAAAAATACTCCTTTTTCTACCAACTCAGAAAGCAGGTTTAATTCAGCAGGACATCAAATGCACACATTTCTACCTTGACGTGCATGAGCAAGGGGAGAGAAAGCACCATGGCACTCCCTGGCCAAGGCTGCCTTCGGGTCAGCATCCTTGCCAGTACAGCCTGTGTCCTACACACACATTTCTTAAGTTCACATTTGTTTCAGAGAGGGAAAGATACATTGAAAGAGGAATCCAGGACAAACATAAGACCTCATAGCTGACATAACCCAGCAAGCATCTTTAAAGCTTTATCCTTCCAAAACTGGGACTGAGGAACAGAACTATTTTCGACTATTCTTCTTCTGCTCCAAATTTGCAAGCTATCACCAACAGCAAGAGAAAGATGACCATCTCACCTCCTGTAAAAATGCATTTCAGAAATAGGAGCTAGCAAATGACAGACATTTTTATTTTTGCAGCCTCAAGATGTAGAGCAGATCCCAAAAGCTATTTAATATTGCCACATTTGTTCATAGCTCAGCCCATCTTAAACAAGAGGCTGAACCTTCGAAATGGCTGCTGCACTCATCTCAGCAGATGTCCTGCACTTTCCCAGACCAAAGTTTTAAAATCCCAAAATAGCTATAGCGCATGTGCTTGGTACGGACACTGAGGAAGGGCAATCTGGGTCATCTTCTCCTCACAAAACTATGCTGAAGTCTGGCCAGGCTCCAGGAATGCACATTTCTCTGCAGATGGCTACAGCAACATTTAACAGCAGGAACCATAAAAGACTTACACTTCTGATTATGTATATTATTATTTTTAAAAAAATTTTGTTTTTTAAGAGGGGTGGCTTCTCTGCTCTTCCTCTTTCTTTTTTAAACCTATTTAAAGGTAGTCACCACATGCTTCAATTTCCCTCTCCAGCATTTATTTAGCTTTAAGTAACCTCAGGCCAAAATTATTTTATCTGCTCAATGTATTACAGTCCAGCACACTGCAGAGCAGACTGAATTACTGCCACAGTACTATGTAAATCAAACCCATATGTTAAGCCAAACAGTAATGCAATGCAAAAAGTGCCTGTCCACAATCATTCAGCTATAGGAGTCACTCCCACATTTACCATATGAATAGATGAAGATTCCCTCAAAGCAACAGAAACCTAATTCTCTCCCCCAGATTCAAATGTATGTGTTAGGGAAACACTTCAAACATCAGTATCTTTTTCTCCCAAGGCACACTTCTTGTCTGTAATTAGTTTCTATTGGTCAAGTGGTTTTGCTTTTATATGCCAGGGTATAGTAATGTTTTAAGTGATGCTCTGTGATTCATCCTACACTGTCTAATATTATGATTTTTCTTCCCCTTAACCCAGAATAAGAAGAAACGGAGAGAAAAGGGGGGGGGGAAGATTGCCTGCAATCATATTGTTACACTGTGCACAGTTTATGGCTGGCACACATCCAGTTTGCAGATGTGATAAGAAATGTGTAATCCTATTATACGGAGAGGAGTCAGAATGTACAAATAGGTGCTGGAAAGAGGAAGTTCTCCTGTAAGATTATTTTTTACCATAATAGTTCTGCAAGTAGGTCTAGACAGTAGCTCTTTGCTATTCTCCCCACCGCTAATGGAAAGCCAACTGTCAAAACAATTCGCCACAAGTGAGTGGGGATTTTTGCAGAAGACAAAAAGAAGTGGTGCTGTATGTTCACGTACAACAGGAGCGTAAATCAGCACAATGGCTACGAGTCCTCACAGCCTGGTACATGAAGAGTGGGTCGCGGCGCATAAAGAGCCTGGTTTGCCTCGACACTGCCATGTTCTGCCAAGTTGGAAAATCCTGCACAATAAGCAGTTTTCAAGAAACATTAACTGCCTATCAGGGCCAAAAGCTGGTTCTTGTGGCATTTTGCATCGCGGTTTCCTTAGTAAGACAATACAGAAACCATTTCCTGAGGGCAGGGTTATTAGGCTGCTAAAAGCACATTCTTGCACTGAAAGTTGAAAACCAAATACCACCTACCATGTAAGTCAGCATCCCTGTGGAGTTAAATTCCTGGATAATTCCAACATGATTATCTATTTTTCTCATTTCCTTCACATGACAACACCGTAGCACTCATTCAAAGAAGGGGCTGTGTATTCCCTGACTTCTCCCATTTGTGTAAGTGCTTTTGACTGAAGTGAGACAAGTTAAAAACCAGGACAATGCTCTCTTGAAACATTTGCTGCATAAGGACCCTTGCAGCAGGGAGCTGATGAGATCCAAGCCAGAAGCTGCTGCGCTCTCCAGCAAACCAGGTCGCTGCTTAACCTCACCCCTGTCTGACCAAAGAGTGAGCTCCTCAGAGGGAAAGGCTTTTGAAGTTCAAAACATGAAGAAAGGGCTCTTTCCTAGGAAAAAGAATAAACAAAACAACCCACTTTGAAGCCTGTCATGTAGGAGTAAAGGACATGGTCATATGGTTGTGAGGTAAATAAGTGCCATAAATTAGCTGAAGCAGCAGCAGGGTACACTAGTTTGTTATGAATCCCATCAGACTGTGGCTGGAGTATTATCAGCTTGTGAACAACTTGGGTTTGGTATATTTGTATAGACCAAAATAGATGGGGTATATTTGCGTGACCCTGCAAATACTTCTGTGACTGCAACATAGACACACTCAGTAAGTACCAACAAATGCCTTCAGCATCCTGTTTCCAGCTTGCTGCAGCAGCAGAGCTCACAGGTAGGCAATGGCATTCTCTTTAGGGTAAAAAATTGATTCAGCAGTGAGAAAGGGGAAAAAAAAAGCAAACCAGATAGTTCTACTCAAATCAAGATACTCTACATCTACAGGCATGCGGAGACTAAATGGTGTCCTAGGTCAGAGGAGTACACACACATTTCCATTAAGCTCAGCAGGAAGATATGTTTACATTCTGATTTACACACACATATTAAATAACTAAGGTGTGGGTTGTTTTTTTTTTTTTAAAGTAATGCTTTCCCATTAAGATCACTGAAATACGGATTTTCCCAACTACTCTACAATCCAAGCATCAGCCCTGCAGAGACCAAGGGCAGCCTCAGGTCAGACTGGATGAGGTGCCTTCCAACCTCAGCAGTTCTGTGAGTCTCTGATAATTAAATAATATTTATTTCTTGCAAAAAAAAGGTTGACTACCACAAATTCTAAGCGTAAAATAACAGTGAGGGAATCAGATTAAAATGATTCTGTTGAGTTAAAGTGGGCAGTAACACATGTATTGCAATCCAATTAGCAAAGAAGCTTTTCCACATGTTGTTAAAGTGCCTTTTGCACTGAACTACCTTCACCTGACCTGACAAGCCGCGAATTATCTGTTGTAGCTGGGCTCTCTTGCAGATTAATTAAAAGAAAACAGCAGAAGAAAGAAATGGAACTGTACAAAACCTGCATAATTTTCCCATTAATATGAACCTAGCATGTTAATACAAACCAAGCAGCTTGCAAAAATCCTCCAGTAACAGGAAAGTGATGAGTAATTCAAAGTAGTGAAAGATAACAAAAACAATCAGAAATCAGCCCCTTAAAAAAATCATGAGACTTGTTAAAAATATAATACAGATTCTCCATTTCTTTTATGAGTTCTAGGGGTTTGTTGTTTCGATTTTTTTTTTTTTCCAGCTTCTTCTCACTACAGTTACCGTTGTCATTACAGAAAGCAGCAGAAGACACTGTTGAGGGTGTACACAAATCCCCAGCAATTATTCTGTGAACAAAAGCAACAACATGCTGCACTGTGTGCTGCAGGGCAGGCCATTTAATCAAAATAGCCTTTAGGAAAAAAAGATCCGTAATAATCTTCTGAGGGTCGCTCAAGGTTTCCTGTAAGAAACACAAGACTATTTGTTAATCTAAGGGCCACTTGGAGTCAGCTCAGGAAGACCAAGAGGGTGACTGGTAGATCTTGGAAGGACTGATCAGCTGGCTCGTGTGGTCGAGGTCAGCACGACAGCAGCATGGTGATGTTGCCCTTCTTGTTATTCAGCACTGGGCAACCTTTATGTGAGTGCCCCTCAGACATGCTCCCTAGATTGGCTTATGAGGAATCAATGGTGCTGCAGCCTGAAAAAGTCTGCCACCATCTTCAGATGTCATGTTGTTACATGAATATGGAGAGGACAGCTTGAGCCTAAAACATCTCCAGTGCACAACACCCTAGTGCTGCCAAGCAGCCAGCACTAAAATAAAGATGTGATGTTTTCAGCTAAACTGGATCCTCCTATAGCTGGACCCCTTAGCTGCACTGTACATTCTCCTTATCATGACTGACTTCCTGAAGACCAGTATGTAGATTCAAGAGGCACTGTCATGATGAAAGGTAACAAGTTGTCACCTGGGAGGTATGCACAAAGCATTTTTGGATGGAAACCACCCTACTTTGCTGACATATTTTCTTTAAAACACTTCTAATCTTGCTTGGGACATACAAGCATGATTAAGAACCATTCTCTGAATTCTGCTGGTTTCTGCACTAAAATTACATTGCTGTTTTTTGATACCTGGCTGGAGTGTGAGTAATTGATGTCATCATCAACTCAAAGCCATAGAGAAAAAGGAATCTGCTCTTTTGCAAAATCCTTCATCTAGGATAAATCATATTGCCCCTATGGTGTAGGTTTTACATAACAAAATGCATATGGACAAAGATAAATCAGCAGCTGGGGTTTCAGCACAGTCCTCTCACAAGGGAAGATCCTTCTATATCTTCTCCATCATCTCCTGACAAACAGACAGGCAGGTTACTGGAAAATTTTGTCTGCAAATTTCTTGATGACTCAGGATGGGTTCCTGGTACCTGCAACACTGCCTAAACCATGCAGGAAAGAACATTCCCCTTGTACTGTGGGGAGCATGTAAGTGTGGCTGATAACATGGCAATACACCTTTTCCACATATGTTTTAGGAAAGACCATTTACTTAACTTCTATTCCATACAGAAGGGTAGAAAAAATAAATGTGTTTGTGTAAGTACAGGTCATTTGACAAGTCATGTTATACCAGGAAAGTCTGAAGAAAGGCAAAAAGAACTACATTGACAGTACACAAAACCTTTCTTTCTGCAATTTGTTCCCTGTTTTATCTCATATTCCGTAAGCATGTATATTTTGATCTTTGTTTTTACTGTACAGAAAGAAAAAAGCAAGGTAAGAAAAAAGCACGAAATAAGTAAAGGGTGTGGTACAAAATGCAAGGATAGATGGGTAGTTACTGGTGGAGGGAAAAAACAAAAATTGTACTGATCTATCAAAAACCAACAAAACCACACATGAGCTAAGAAAAATTAAGAAAACCAAAAAGAAGTCAGTAATTAACAGCAGATTTCCCACTGACCAGTTATGATCTGAGCAATTACAGTAGTAACAACCAACTTAATTTATTCATTTAATACACAGAAATACAGGAAAAATCTTTAGATAAAGGCATTTTTCCAAGTCCCATTTCTGCTGAGAAACAGTAAAACCAGGTAGCCTATTAAGAAGCCTACTCCTGTTCAAATTGCCAATTTAAAGACTTCGGTCCAAGAAAAAAGTCTGAAGAAATGCCTGCCTCTTCCTCCCCACCCCAGCAAGCCCAACAATTCCCCTCCCCATCAGTCTCCAAACCAAACACAAGACTGTAGGAGTCTACCCAGAACAACACATCAGTTGCACTAAAGTCCCAGTGCAGTTTTCATACGGTTCATTGTCTGAGCTAATTTAATTAAAAGAGGGTGCAGATGATTATTATCCTGGCAAAAGGAAACCATATAGACAATACAATGGCAGATTGCCATGATCATTGTATCTTATCTCTTAACCAAACACACAGCTAAAGGAAGAGGATAAAATAAGCCCTCTTTGATAACCATCACAAAAGCTGACATCTTCCAAACACTTCCACAGGATGGTACAAGACTCAGGTGTTGTCCAGCCTGCCAACTTTTGGCAATCAATGAAGTGCTGTGAAAACAACCATGATCAGTGTGAGCAGGAAAGTTTACCATCGTGGTATGCTACAAGAACAACTTAAGTCATCCCACCAGGCACTGAAAGCAGCATTATTTATGGTCCAAATATTGGTCTGAAGCTCAGGTGTTCTGAACTCCACTCCCAACACTACCATACAATTTCCTAGGGAAACATAGTGCTTGACTCCATAAGGCCTAGGTCCTATCAAGTTGATAAGGAATGTATAAATATCCAATCAGAATAAAATGATGTAGTTTTAAGGAATACATTAACTACTCAGGGCTTGAAATTCAGCTGTCTACAGAGCTCCACTCAAACCAGAAGCAGCAAGCCTTCTATGGAAACCTTTCTGAAAACCACTTGGATTAGGAACACTCCTTAAAACATAAAAAGGGACATAAATCAGTGCTGCTGATCTGCACACTCTTATAATTCAAAGCCTAGCAATACTCAACTGAATTTCATTGGCTGAGAATAAATATTTCTGTGAGCAGATATTTCTAAATAAGGGATGCTTTAGGGGTTTTTTTTAATGACTAGAAGATATTTTTGCATGCAATTTCAATTCTGATCTACACATCCCCAACTGAAAGTTTTTCTGTTGGTATTGTGCAAGAATATAAAAAGAAAAGGAATAAACAAACAAGTTCAGTTTCTGCCCAACAGATGGATGTTTTTAATATGAAAGCAAAAACCTAAGAAAAAAAAGGTCAAATGATTTGACCAAGGTCAAAAAAGCAAGTCATTAGGAAAACTAGGAGCGAAGTCAAGCACATGATTTCACCTGTGGATTTGAATCCAACAGCTCACCTGATAGACCTCCTCTTGTCTCTTAGGTATCTATGCATCCAAACACATACTCCAACCTTAAAAATAAAGAAATCTTCCTAAACTGGAATGAAGACATTTTGGTTTAGTGTCTGAAAGATGTTTCAGTGACTAGGAAACTAGCTGTTACAGGCGAGATGAGGCTCAAACCTATATCCTTCTCCAACAGCCTCTGAGACAGCACACAAATGAAGGGAAGTTAGGCAGCCAAACAGATTTCAGTAAGGCAGCCTCTGATCAGTCTGTCTCAGTTACATTTCTGAAACTGAGAAAATAGAATCATAGAATGTATCTAAAGATCATCTAGTTCAACCCCCCTATAATAAGCAGGGACATCTCTAACTAGATCAGGTTGCTCAGAGCCCCATTAAGCCTGACCTTGACTGTCTCCAGGGATGGGGCCTCCACCACCTCTCTGAGAAACCTGTTCCAGTGATCAGCCACCCTCATATTAAAGAACTTTTTCCTCATGTCCAACCTAAATCTACCCTTTTCTAGCTTAAAACCATTACTCCTTGTCCTATCACATCCACTATCCCTAGGCTAGTTTTTACAGGAGGTATGTTGGGCAAGACTGACATGTTTTGGAGGACAACTACTCTAAATGCCGACAGAGATCAAAGTACAACTGCATGACTGCAGACAAATAAGGTAGAAGGAATGCATTTTAAAGCTAAAATAGAAAGACAGTCCTTTCAGATGGGTGTACTCATCCTCTCTGTTCCAGTTTTGAAGAACACAACTGGAAGCAAGACCATAAAGCAACAGGGGTAGCCATCACTCATCTTGACCTCCAGCCATTCCTCCCTTCCTGTTCCAAGTGCTTTCTGCACTAATGCACACACGTACACACACACCCCCTACAGGCAGCTGCTGTAGCTGCTACACCACCATTAAGTGATCACAGGTGATGGGAAAAGAGCCTTCTGCAGATGTGCTCTCTCCTGAGCACACCTTTCATACAACAAGAACTCTGAGAGTATTCCAGCTCAGACACCTCTTCAACATGGAGCCATAAAACCCATCCACACAGCCAAGGACTTGCCCTCAGACAGCAGTAATTAAAATTAATCATTCACAATTATTTTCACGGGCATGTTCAAAAGGAGCCACGGCCAGCTCTCTGAATCCTCAAAGTTGACAGACCTTGAAATAGGCCGTGGTCAGGTACAGCATGTTCCTGGGTTTCAAGCAGTTAAAAACATGCTTTGCATATCGATTCACCGTCCCGCTCGCAGAACCTGCAGCACTGATGGCCAGAGCCTCCTCGGTCCTGCACTCACACACTTGAGCTGGCATTAACTAAGGGGATTGGTAAGGAGAGATTTTTCAGATAAATATTGCTGTATCTATAATTATTGCTGCCCTGCTGAGCTTCAGGGCCACATCAGTGTTAAAACTTCTTATTCTTGAATCTTAGTGTCTTCTGAACTTGAGATTCTTACCGTTTTCCACATATTTGTATTAAGTTTTTAATCACTATCTTCTTCCCTTTCAGCTTCACTGCTCACTGCTTCTGCTATTTTGAAGGTGGTGAAGAGGTTTCTAAGGTACAGAGTAGCCTCAAGGTTATCAGTTTGCAAGCTTCAAGAACTACTGAAGAAATTACATTTACAGAGGTAAAAGAATGAATAAAATTCGATGTAAAGGATTAGGACTGTCACTTCCTGGAATACTATTTACTTATTCAAGCAATTTTTATGGGAATGAACATCTACTATTCGTGATGGCAGCCTTGATCAACTCCATCCCTTTGAAACCCAACATAAAAATGTAAAAGTGCATGTCTTATGTATATAAACCCCAAATTTGCAGGCAGTGTGTTAGACCAAGATTGTAACCATCACAGAGAGAAAGCAATCTCATGCCTAACAGATGACAGATCCTGAGGTATCAACCTGCATATCACTTCTTCCTTCTCATCAGCTAGAATATAGATTTTTACAATACGTACCAGGAAATAAAGTTTTCACTGGATATACCGAAGGAGGAGCAGGGTAATGGGATTGTCTGCCTCCCACCATGTCCATTCTACAGCTGGAGTTCAAAACTGGAACTAAAAAGCAAGAGATGGTGGAAGACCCAACTTCTTATATTAATCAACTCTCAATATGGCTTTAGTCAGAAGGCTTCAAAGGAACAAATATTCTCTCTTTGCTGGAATAGAGAAATGCCTGATAAATATGTTTTCCTTTTTACAGTCTGGGGTGATTTTTCTATACTGTATGCAGGTCTGATGCTGTGCAGAAAACAGGAGGACTGAATGAAGAGGGAACATTTGCAGAGGCAAGGCTTGGAAAATCTCTCTCTTTAGGAAATTGTCAGGAAAAAAAAGAAGGTAAACCATGTAAACTAAACTGCAACAGTCAAGCTCAACAGTCCCCATGGCTGTCAGCAACACTGCACCAAGTCTGAGAATGTCACCCCAGACTTCTTTACATTTTATTCAGGGTACTAACTTGGTTTTTTTCCTTACACTGTGTATTTACACCACACTTCTCGTATTTTTCAACCTAGTTTTTAAACATCAGTTTCCTAATTTGTAACATGTCCTTATTAAGCCAGTTTCTCACTGAAGATGGCAGTAAAGGCATTAGGACCCTAAAATTTACAGCACTCCCCCATCCTCTCCTTTCTGCACCATGAGCTCTGTGCCTGCAGTGAGGCCTCCTGAGACGTAACTTTACACCCAGGATGAGTATTGCCAGTTCCCAAATCAGCTCTCACTTCATCCCCCTCCCTCCGCAGCCATGAGCAGTTGCAGCTCAGAAGAGCAGTGGGGATCGGTGTCTCCTGGCAGGGAGAAGCACCCCAGCTTCCCCGCAGCCATTGGACTACAAAGCCTAATTCTAAATCATTTATGATTTTTGCCCCAGTCCTCAAAGTTTTAAAGTCACCTGTAAGAAGGACCTCAAAGGTGTGAAGCAGAGAAATAATTTAAAAGGGTGGCAGCCCTGTTTTATCATATATTAGGGCCTCTTAACCCTTTGGAAAGTCGCGACTAAATTAATCACAGCTAAAACATTTTACAAGCTTGTACAGATTCAACAGGGACCTTGGCTGAACTCTCGCACACAGGGGAAAAAAAAAAAAGGAAAAAGAGGAAGGGATAAAGAGAGAGGGAACTATTAGAAGAGGTGTGAGGAGCCCCAGAACCACCTGGGGAAAGCAGAAATAGCCACAGCAGGGAGGGGAGCATGAGTCTGCACATGTGATCCTGGGGACGATGCAGCTCCCCAACATTTCCTGGCTGTTCGACAGCCAAATGTCCAGGCATGGACCTGTTCTTCCCCCCAGCTGAGGTGTAGAGCAGCTCTGTCTGAGCAGAGACCAAAGCCCAGTTTCCTCTTCCAACCAGACAATCTTGCTAGTAACGGATTAAAGTGGTTTAAGTAACTATACATTTAGTAAGGTCAGAAGGGCAGGGACACAGCTACATTTTGATTGTTTTGACCTACCTATCACTTTGCATTTTTGCTCCTGTTTTAAATGCACACATAGCAGTTTTTCGCCAGAGTTGACATGGTCTAAGGATACAAGCAAGGCAAAGAGCAGAGGGAGAAGTACCATCCTATTAGTGCATTGACAGAGAAAACAGATGAGCTTTCAGACAGTAAAGTCTGCAGACATGAGATCTTTACAAAGTGGAGACTGTTGCTCTTTAAATACATTAACATAAATACACATGTGTATACACACACATAAAAACCTCCTACCTCGTTTTAAAATCTAAGATTTCTCCAGCTTGCACTGCCAGTAACAAATACACCTCATCTTTTCTTTTGTTGGGGAAAGGAAAAAAACCCTCACAGTTGAGAAAGAGACCACAGAAAGACCCCAGCAGCAGAAGACAGTTATCCTTCACCTACTATGATTACAGATAAGTGCAGTTTCTTATTCTGCCCCTCACTGCCATTCTTTTCATCCACCTTAAAAATTATTTTAGGATTTAAGCAAATAGGGTCATTTGGGGTATTGTATGCTCCTGGCTAAAGATTTCCCTGTCCCTTTTTCCCTGTGGAAAAATTAAAAAAAAATAAAATAAAAAATCAAGCAGCAACAAAGAGAAGCAGGTTTATATTTCTTCAGCAAACCCTTTCTCCCTTTCCTAATGCAAATTCAGAGCAGTTCCTGTAGAGACTGTGAACACCCACACAACTTTCCAGGTGTGTGTGGAGGGGGGAACCAAACACACCAGTATATACGTAACGTTAATTTCTTTACCCTTTCTTTGCTAAGTGATGGGATATAAAATCTGTTGCTGCCTCATGGACAAACACAGAGAGCCTTCAGCATAACAGAGATGTCTTGGGGCACTGAGGGTTTGATGGGTGTCTTATCTTTCCTTGTACACTGAACAGTCTGCATAACCTAATAGCATTAGCTTACTAACAGATATATTAATAGGTGTGGGGGGAGGGAAAGGAAGAGGGGGGGAAAAAAAGCCACTAAAACATATTCCACCTACACATCTCACAGCTAATCATAAACTCAGGTAGAAAGTAAATTGCTTCTTCTGGACCAGGAGAAGGAAGAAAAAAAAAGAAGGGGGGGAAGACTGAGAGAAAGAGGGGGGGAAGCATCTATTTTCATCTTTTTCTGGAAATCATCACATATATAAAAAACCCCTTTATACTAATCGCTGCATTTATCAATCCATGAAAAGGAAAGGGAAGAAAAAAACAACACCTAACTCAAGAACTGCCACAACATCTTACAGTTAGTAATTTCAAGAGTGATAAATATAATGCTGGCCTTAGACAGCTAGAAGGATTAGATTTAGCTGTAAAACAAGAAGTGCAGTTAACAGTTGCTGTCAGGTCTGGTGTTAGGATTAGAAAGCACTGCTAATCGCAAGAAATGTAAAAAGATTAAGAGGTGATGGTTGCTGGTAAGGTTTTTAAGAGCATGTAAGTGCTGCAATTCATTCTGAGATTACAATTCCTCAAGAAAGAAAAAGAGGAAAAAAAGAAAAAAACAAAACAGATAAATCAGCAGCAGCTGGTTTCACTTGTACTGTCCACACAACCCATTCCCAATGCCCAGGAGAGTTTAAAAGAGTAGGAAAGTGCAATGTATGCCATGGCTTATGCTAGGGGGTTCTAGGAGGGTTCAGTGAAAAGCAAGCATGTGTATTCTGGTACCTACAGATTAACTACTGCAATCTAAAACCAATTAGATTAGTGGTTTGGGTTAGGAGATTTTCCTTACCAAAAACCTGCCTGAGCACAGTGAAGTGGCAGGTTTTAAACGCACTGTAACAGAAGTGATGATGGCATCAAGTATCTGCATCCTTTCAGTAGGAAGAATAAGACAACACTTTTATTTCCTGGTTTGTTTCCAGATGATTTAGGTTGACCTATATGATCTATTTATGTTCTTAGTTATCAAGCATAAGTAAAGCTCTCCATATAAAATACTCAATCTGGAGTGTGTAAAAGAATCCTTCCCAGGAAAAAAAAAAAAAAAAAAAAAAACTTCCAAAAAACACAAAACAAAAACTCTATAANAAACCTCAAAACATATACTCTACTAAAAACCAAATTTGAATTTTGGATGGAAAATTTTACTTAAAAGCCATTTTAACAAGTGCAGACCACAGTCTGATCCCCTTGCTTGCTCATGACAGAGCGATCTCCATCAGCAACAACTGCAAAATTCATTGCTGTCACCCCTGGCCACCACCATCCCAAACTGCACAGTCCACAGCACATCATCTCAAGGAGAATACAGACCTCTGCAAAGTCCATTGGTTTCCCCACAGGCCTGATGGACATTCAACAGTTTAGCGGTGAGGCCACCCAAAACTTGCCTCTCTCCCACAGTGTCCAAATTTATTGAATGATTACGAGTAAAACTGAAGTCCCACCATGTGACTCCGTGAGCATTTGCTCTGTTCAGCTGCATTTCTGGGCCTCCAAGGAGCTCAAATGTTGATTCAGACCAGCCTCTTTTCACTCATTAATTTACCTTCTGTAAATCTGGACCTCGCTATTCAAGAGGAGTGGTGTGGTTTAAGACCACTTCATTATTTTCTAGCACGCCTTTCAGTCAAGTGCTCCTGGTGCATCTGTCCTGATTTTCTGACTCTGTAAGACGACTTTTCCCTTCTCTTCCCCCAAAATGAAGATTTTTTTCCAGATGCCTGTAGCAGAAGCAGAAATAACCATCTTCCAAGAGTTATAAAACAGTCGTATTAAATAATAGTGGTGAAAGCACTGTGTATGATTTCTGCAGAAGTCTTTTCAGTAGAACAGATAAATTTATTCACTGCATTATGGAACAGTTTGAGAAAACAAGATCATACAATGTACACTGCCTCTATTTAAATTGTTTCATTTCTATTCATGAGTGCTCTGATTAGATACACTGAAAATATCATCAGTAAGAAATAAATAATTCTGCCAAATTAATAGTTGTTGATTTCTTTTACCTGAAAACCTAAGTAGCATCTCATTCACACTAGCTAAAGCTGCTATAATTTGGATGCATCGATCTTGTTGGTTCAAGTCTACACAGCACACTGAGACAGGTAATCATCTATGCTTTCTTAATATTAAACACCTTCTTTCAAAATGATAAGTTCTTCAGCAAGTTAAGATGGATTAGTATATCCTTTGCTTGCAGAGGTTTAGTAACCAACTAGTTGGTTTTTTCCCCCCCTGTAGTTGTTTCCCCCAAATAGCGGGTTGAGAGAAATAAATTCCTTCAAATGCAGAAAGTGGTTTAGAAATAGTATTTTAGGGAATACAGGTAAATTTTCTGTATTGAACAAAATTTGTCTCAAGCTCAGAGAATGCTCTTTCATTAATAACACCTTTTTACCTCAGAAAAGAAGCAGCCAGAAGAAACCATTGCTACTGTCATTAGATGATCGGACCAACCAACCACCCTCAAACCAAGGGCTCTCCAGTACCTCCCTCTCTGTTAAGTATTTTGCTGGAGAAGTGTGGAAAGGGCTGGATTTGTGCAAATGGAGAAGAAGATATTATTTAGCAGAGAGATAAGACAAATATTTTGATTTAAAAAAAAAAACCACAAAACTAAAACCACAGAGTTAATATATGTTTTAGACATCGCAGAATGATGAATGCAGGACATCTGCTCAGCGTACAAGTATCTGAGAAAAAGCCCTCTACATTTTTGAAAAATTCATCCAGTTTGACTTGACAATGAATTCTTCTTCTAAAAATCAAATATAATTGCTGTAACATTTCGAAAAACCCTAAATGCACAGCTGAGTATCTCAAGAGCATCCTGTTTGCAAAGCAGCCAAGTGATACACCTCGGAGAGCTACCGTTAGCTACTGCAGGCAAGATAAATCAAGAAAATGCTGAGTTGAGGTGCAATTTGACAGTTATTAGCAGAACAGGAGTAATTTGATGAAGAAAAAAAATCTGACAAAATCTCTGTTCACAGCAACAGATTTTAGAAGCCTATTTGCACATAAATTGGAAAAAACAATTCTTGCATTAGAAACTGATGAAGATGAAACAATATACCCTAAATCCTAACATATTTGAAATAATTTTCTTTGATTCAAAGCTGATAATCCTGTAACAGGCAGTAACTAAACAGGGACTTATCAGACTTGCTCTGCATGTTGAAGAGACTGCACAGTCAGATCCTGATCGAGGGCCATTCAACTATCAGAATAACTGGATTTACTGCTATGCACCTTTGTTTTTGCCATTTGAAAGCATCTACAGTGCAGAGAACATTCGGCTGTGCTTTAAGCATTAATGGCATAAATATCCCCTCGTGTATCGTATACTTCACCACTTCTGAGTTCCCATAAATCAAGCATATAACCAATCATCTTTTTTATGTTGGACATTAATGGCAACTCTATTATTCAAATCCAGGCTGTGCAGAGTCGCCTTTCACAGGGATGTAAAGCAGCTCATGAGCAGGCTTACGACTAAGGGAAGATTCAAATCTGGCTGTTCCCACTACAACCCACTGCCATCAGATATGTGATATTCTGCATCTTTCAATTTATCTCATCTGTGCAAAAGGCTTTTTAAAAAACGTCCTGTAAGCAGGAAAACAAAAATTAGAAAGCTTTTTGCGCTCTTCAAGAACTGCCTCTTTGTGTCCCCATAAACATTCAGCGTAAATGTTTTTGCTCACATATTTGATGCTGTCTTTACTGCATTACAATTAGATGCATAGATTAAGAGATATCTTTTGTGTCACTATATCAAGCTCTTTTACAAACATACAAAGGGATTTTATAGATTGTCGTCTTTTGTGCTTACCAGTGAATTTTCACGCTCAGCATGAAACGCAGTAAAAGTGAAAGATACCTTCTCTATGTTTACAGTGCCCACCAAGAACCATTTCAAAACCAAATACATCTCAGCTATGATTTAAGCAACACAAACTGTTCTCCCATGGGATTTCTTTTTTTCTCTCCCCTAACCCTCATCTTTCAGTTCATGAGGACAGGGAACATGAAAACTAAATGGATTTATGTTTAAATATTCATTTTTTCAGGCACATCAAATCAAGTACTAAAGTTCATCCACATGGCTGGCCAGACTCAGCTGATTCCAGAGGTATTTTAAACAGCATTCTGGAGAGCTGGTCACAAAAGGCTGCAAAGAAATGCTCAACAGTTGTGTTGATAGGGTTGTTTTGAAACAACATGTGTTGAAACTCTACCTATTCTTACCAGAGTTGATGGGGAGACATCACCAGCCGTGCCGAACTGCTGATGCATTTTGGAGACTCATGCCCACACAAGAGATGCTCTGTGAGCAGGGCGAGCTCTGGCACATCTTAGGAAGACAAAGAATTACAAAGGCTGAGCATCATTTTCCTACCAACATAAAGCGTGTTTAGGAGCACAAGTCCCACAGGGTAGACATCTGCACCTAGCTGAGTTGATCCTACAAGCCAAGTTGCCTTAAACTGAGGTCCCATGGGGACTAAGAAGTGAAGTGATGGTAGTAACTCTCCTCTTTAAGCAATGGAGGGAAATAGAGAGGGGGGTTTTTGTATATTTTCAAACATCCTGAGTACAAACAATGGATTTACTCTTGCAGGAAGTCCAATAATATTCCTCTGTAACTTTTACTACACTTGCATTTCAAGTCATGTTTATTGTGCTAATTAAACCATACCAAATTCTTGCAGCTAAAGAGGCTGAGAAGGGGGAGGGAATCTAGGGACTTGGGTTTTGTTTCTTACTCCCTTAGAACCCAGAATCTAAACCTTTCAATTCTTACTATTAACTTAACTTTAACAACAGAAGTGGTCTCTCTCCTGAATGTGGCTATCAACATGTTAGAAGAAGAGTCTGGAAAAAAGGGGACCAGGGAAATAGGTCTTTTGCACAGCCAAGATCTGTTTATCTGATATACACCAACAACTTCTTGTTGTCCAAACTGAATTAGAAAAAGCAGCAAAGAAGTGTAATTACATTTCAGGATATAACAACAATTGTAGCAACACTGCTTTGCCTGTGTAGGAGATGGTTGGCTGAAGTGAAGAAATCATTTTGCCACGTGGAAACTTTTAGCAGGTTAGTTACTCACTTCCATATCAGAGATGAATTTTTGCAGTCAAGTTTATATCTTCAGATTCACTGAAGTGGAGATTTATTGAAAAAAAACACAAAACAACCAAGAACAACAGAAAAACAGGAGAAAACCACTGGAGGGATGTGTTGGAAATGAAGCAGGACAAAAGGAAAACAAATACAGAAAATACAGTATTTTTGGATTTACAGTGCAATCCTCACCAATCTATTCCAAATGAGTTTGTTTCCAGTCTAAATTGACATGACTTAAAATACTATAACCTAAATCACATAGAGATAAGATTTAGTAAAGAGTTAAATTTTGCAGAATGTGTTTTGGATAAATTGCATTAGAAATAGCTTGAAATACCTTTAAAAAAGTATCACCTTAATGACATGCTTACTCTTGAAAGGAAGTTTTGAGCCCTTCAGCAGAAAGCAATCTTACTGCAAGCAGGACCTTAATGGCTTTGAGCTACTGTTTATGCAGTGGGAGCCCTCTTTAAATCACACATGTTTAAAAGTGTCCCTGTTCTAAGTTGTCTGTACTGGGTAACCTATCAGAAATTTATATCCTTGTGCTTGGTAGAGCAATGATGTCCGTGTACCCTGCTATAAGCTGTCTGTGAGCAACAAGGATCCTTCTA
>VYZX01026658.1:0-14670 GCA_013401335.1 Brachypteracias leptosomus
TGATCCTGTGATTCTGTGAAGAGACCATCAAAGGGATGGGTCTTATTGAAAATTGTGAGGATAACTTGAATAGGATTTGAAAAGGGAGATAAGGTATTAAAACATGGAAAGATCATTAAAAATTCTCAAGAACAACTAAAAGAGTAAGATAGAAAAGTAGAGGCATTAGAGAAGTTTTAACTACAAGAGGAAGCAGCTAGAGATGGTATGGACACTAGGATGACTTCAGTCATTTGGGATGGAGAACATCAACAGTATTTCTCGTAATCTTCGTTACAGTTCAATTTTCCATTTATGACTTGTTTCTCGGAAGTTTATGAATAAAGTCTTAAACCTGTGATGCACTGCAAAATCAGAACTCTGTTTAAACAGGGAGAATAATAGAATTTAACTCAAGGATGAATACATTTTTTTTGGATACATGAATCAGGTAGATTCAAAAAGTACATTGTTCAGCTTCAGACTTGAAGCCTGATGTGTTACAAGTTTTTCACTAGATGGAGCAGGAGTATCCCTCTTAAAACCCTAGCCCTTCACTGAACTGCTGTGCCAGGAACTTTAAACATCCAAGGATATTCTGAACTAAATCAGTATATGTTGTAAATGGAGTATTTAAGCTTGAGAATATATTTTTACTCAATTTAAATAGAATTATAGAATGGTTTAGGTTGGAAGGGACCTTTCAAGATTATCCAGTTCCAACCCCCCAGCCACAGCAGGGACACCTCCCACTAGACCAGGCCGCCCAAGACCTCATCCAACCTGGTCTTGAACACCTCCAGGGATGGAGCATCCACAACTTCCCTGGGCAGCCTGTTCCAGTGTCTCACCACCCTCTGAGTAAAGAATTTCCTTCCAGTTTCCAATCTAAATCTACCCTCTTCCAGTTTGAACCTATTACCCCTCGTCCTATCACTACAGGCCTTTGTGAAAAGTCCCTCTCCAGCCTCTTGAAGGCCCCTTCAGATACTGGTAGGCCTCAATAAGGTCTCCCCAGAGCCTTCTCTTCTGCAGGCTGAATATTTGTTTTCAAGTTGTTTTCAATTTCTGATAAACATTTTGTTAGCTCTTAAGAATTATTAAAAAGTGGAATTATTAATTTTAGTTCTTTTTTTATCCTCATCTTCATGACTTATATAAGTGATGAATAAAATAACAGAAAGCAGTTAATGTAACAATTTAGTACTTATACTTTTCTTGTTTGTTCAATGCATTAATAAGAAAGCAAAACAGATTCTAGCTCATTTGATACATAAATACTTTTCTAGTTACAATTCTCCAATATATTATTTCACATAAATGCAAATTTTTGCAATAATTTCTTTATATTTTGTGTTAAAATCCCTTTTCAAGGTAGATTACTTTAAAAGAGAGTGATACTAAATTAAGAAACCTTTCAAGCACAGTCTATCTTCTCAAGATTTTTAATTCAAGAAATATTGATGATAAGGTTTAGAATTTTTCAAGATATGACATTTATGTCAAAGAGATCCTTCTCTTGACACCTGCATGAATAATGATTCTTTATCAAAAAATTATTTTATCTTTTCTACAGGACGGTTCTCTGAAGAAAGATGACAATATTATATTACAAGAAAATGTCAAGGTGCTCGATTTTTAATTTTTGTTCAGTGCTCAATGGTATTTATTTTACATTTTAATCCATACGCTACAGTTCATATCTTGATTTGGTCCTATTATATTGTCCCAGTTCTTTGGATTCAGACCTAGAAAGTAATACCTGAACGTGTGCTATTCTGATGCTTTATGAAATGACCATTATTTTTCAATCTTGCATTTGTTTGGTGTCTGATTTTTTTGAAAGAGCAATTAGTTACAGTAATGGCCAGAATTAATTTATAAAATTAAATCAATATATCAGATATTGATTCACCCCAAGGAATGAATTTAGTCTGGTAACAAATTTGTTGGCTTAATTTCCTCCACATGTAACAGAATTAAAATGGTGTTTTTAAATTTTATAAAAAGATTAGAAAGTAAATAACCATCAGATACAATAAAAACAGCTTAGTACTGCTGATGGAAAGGCTGATAAAATAAATCCTAAATTTAGAATGAAAGCACATAGAAATTATATTCTGTTACATTTTAATAAATGCCTTACTAGTTGTGTAATCTCTTCTGTTGATAGATTTGTCTCTCTCAGACATACTGGAATCTCATTCATAAATTAATCTCAGTCTTCAGTAAAATGGCAGAGTTGGTTTTAAACAATTAGTGTGTATTTTTGGATGTAGAGTTCTTTGAGCCCCTGGTTAAACAAAACCATATGTCAGCACTCTGCAGCACCACGGGTGACTGAGCTGCCAGAGTACACCGTTGTAAGGACTTAAACACTAGAAGAAATGCAAGCACTATTCAGCATAAAAGTTCTTCATATCACATTTTCCTACAAATCTAAATGAGGACATGAATCATGGGAGAGGTTGTATCAGGACAGTGACTTCATTTTTGTATTTTCCAGTAAAGACTCATATACTTTGGTCAAAAAATGCAAAAAATATTTAATAGCAATGGTAATACAAGTGCAGTAAAATATTCTGGTGGTGCTTCCTTTACTGAAAAATAGATACTAAACCTTTAATGCCAGGACCTGATTATGCATATGGGACATGTGGGAGAGAGTACAAAAAGTTTTTACCCCATTAGTTGGGCGGTTAGGATCTGATTTAGTATTAAAAAGTCTAAACTTGGATTTCTGTGGCTTCAGGAATATTGAATCAAACATCCAGAAGTTTTGCATCTTTGACCCTCTTAATCCCTGAGCCAGTGCATCAGAAAATAAGGTATAATGAGTTATCAAACTTTTCACAGCCTTATAGACAGGATGAATGTCAGCAAACAGATCAGAGTTTTATCTGACTTCAAGGCTAAGTCTCTTTCTAAATTATCATCATTTTCTTAAATAAGTAAAGCAGCTGATGTTGTCACAACAGTAATTTGTAATAAATATATATTAAGATCTTAAAATGCTTTTGAGAGTAAAGGAGCTGGTCCACAATATGAATAACCAGCATGTTCCTGTCTGCATATATAAAAGCAGATTCCCCAGACTCAGACCTTATGACAAAACATGGTGATTTTATGCAAACGGTCATAGAAGACAGAGAAAGAACTTGTTTAAAAGTAATACTGTGAAATGGCTGGTTAAGTCTCTAATCTCCATGTGCTCTTTATATTATCTTGAGTAAATTACATTTATAGTACCTTGCCTTTGATATTATGAACAATAGCAAAATACAGCTAAGGTTTAAGCTGGTACTGTACATACAGTCTTTTCACTCTAACTAGTACTTATGCGAACAAATAATTAGATATGGAAAGAACTCAAATTATAGAGAAGATAATTTACTGCAAAAAAAAGTTAAGTTGTCCTGCTCACAGTAAAAAGTGCTTTAACTTATACTTCTCTACATCTTCTGCTACTACAATTACAGATAAATCTACCTATTCCCAAGGAGTCACATAGAATGCATAAATATGAAAAAAGGGTAACTAAAAGTTGCTGCTGAACAGCAACTGGTTATTGTCTTGAATTTAAAATTAAATTCATAGGAAATATGAAATCTTTCAGCATAGTTTTCTAAGTGACATACTAGTTAGGTACATTAATTCTGCTACTATATTTTGTATTTAAGGAGTTTAATTTGACTATGACCCAGAGAATTTCCAAGTGATATTCACAAGATGATACTTCTCAATTACTTTAAAATATTCTTGACTATAAAACAAGACACCATGCCAGAAATTGCCATGATTATTTCTCAAATTATTGCAATTTTTGCTTAAAAAAAGAATTATGTTTTCCTTCCCTTCTCCTGTGAAGCAAATAAATCTTAAGCACATGTTACTTCAGTGCATTTCTGCTCAGTTGAAATTCTCTGGCAAGCTTCTGTTCACTGATTTTCTCCTAATTAATGATGCTATGCATTAATCCCCGCAAGAATTCTGCAGAGCTGTCTCTCCATGCCTTCAATGGTTAAATCACATCTGAGTAAGTTTATAATTGTTTTAGTTTTTAAAGTTTCTTAAATAGAAGAGGATTTGTCCCACTTTGTCTGATGTGTGTAGTGCCCGATTGAAGCTGCCAAAGACTTTAGTTCTGTACATTTTAAGTGAGTCTCCATGGACATAACTATGCAGATTGGCCCCCCTGCCAGTTAAATGACTTCTTAACTCAGATTTAATTTGTAATTCCTAACATTAGCTCAGAGAGCAAGTTGACAGAATATCCTTAACTGTAAAAATATTTCTTTGTGCTTGGACTAAAATTCCAGGTAGATTGTGCTTCAGGGCTGAGATTTTAGATTAGATTCACCTGCTGTGAGACTCTTTAAAAGATAAGTTTTTCTCTTACAAGTTGTCATGAATCACAACTGTCATGGAATGCACGATTAAAATTGTGTAGGCAAGCACAATATTAACTAGAATAAAGCCAGATTTTTCATAAAGAGAGTTTTACTTTAACTATATATTTTAAATGAATTACTTCATCATTTCACGATTTTGCTTTGCAATTAAAACAAAGAACTTATTTACATTAAAGATACAAATAAACATTTTACGTAGTCCCTCTAAAGTCAGTGAGTCTGTTCACTGTATATTAGCAGCCAATTATTTGAACCTGATTAGTTACACCTGAAAAGAATGAATTTAGGCTTTATGAATTGAGTATCTTTTTTATTAAACAATTAAAAATTGAGCTATTGAATGTAAAGGTGAGGATTTAAAATTGCAAATTGAAAGGGGCTTCTAGGAATTTGAGGGGGAGAAACATTCCTTCCTAACTTGTTTTTTAGAAGAACAAACCATAGGCTATACAACTATTTCAGAATGATTTCAGGTGCCCTAAGAAAGGGCAGAGAATCAAAACTTTGCAATGATGAACTGAATAATTCTTTAAATGCTTTGCAACTCTAATATATCTATAACCCAAATTTTCCAAAGTGGTTGCTCATTTTTACACTTCACAAACCTACTTTATCTGTAGGTATTGAGAGCTATAAATGCTGAATGTCTTTGAAAACCTGATCTGTGGAGAATGGTTCCTAGACTAAAGGAGGCTGTAATGCAACTGACTCCCAAATGACATTGTGAGACTGACGTCCTAATTTCCACTTGCCTCTGGAAAATGTGCCTCAGGGTGTCTGGGATGGAGTGGCTTTTTCTGGAAATTTTTTGGTATGATTTTATGGCTACATCTGCCTCACCAATCAAATCAAAATACAAACTACTGAGTAACACATAGAAAGAGTATATTCAAATGACAACATTTCATATCACTTAAGCTACTACTAGTAGTATTGCCAGAAACAGCACTAGGGAGAAACATAAAAAAAGTTAGATGAGAAGAAATTTTAGTTCTCATATGAATAGTGTGTGTTTGAGAATTAGATGAATTATCTTCTGAAAACAGAATTCCTGTTTAATAGCAACACTGCCAGTGTACAGAGGTCAAACATGCCTTCCATACAAATGTATACACACACAAATACATACATAAAATATTTCTGTAGAAGGAATCCATACTAACTCAGAGGAAAGAATGATTAATTTCTACAGTGCTCATTCTGTTCTTATTATTCTAGCTCTGGAAATGTCACATTCTTCCCCTTTCTGTTAAGAGGTAGAAAAAGTGTTGCCTTCTGTTAGCAAAAATACCAGCAAGTTTTTTATATAAAATTTTAATTATTGTTTACAATTATCTGATTTTGCTAAGATTTTATCTTTTTACAGCATAATTAACTCTCCAAAGGGGATAAGCACAGCTTAATTATGTAGTACTGTGTAGAATAAAAAGGCCTCTAGGATCAGGTATACCTAACCTTGACTGTCATCTGCAAATCAGCATATCTACCTGTCTGCTTTTTAGTATCCTGATTATCAAGTCATCATCTATGATCAGATCTTAGCTAGCCTGGCTTTGTGCTGTTCTCTACTACAAGAATATCTGAACAATGGAGGGTTTTCTTTTAAGCCATTTGGGTACTTAGGAGTTTGTCTAATTAATGCTGGTTTTCCACAGATCATTTATTTTTTAAGTAACACAAAATAAGGCACTTGTATCTTTTATAATTACAGCTTTTAAAGAACAGCCTAAATATTTAAGTATCTAGACAGGGAAAAAGAACAAGTCTAGTTGTTGTCTGACCTCTAAGATTTAAACTAATAGCTTCAGTGGATGCAACTGAAATTCTGGCTCTGCAATTCCTTTCCTTGTCTATTCTCCCTTTGTCTATCTTTCTATGTGTTTGACTTTTGTGTTGATCAGTCTCACAATAATCAAAATTATGTTTAGTTACGAGGGCAGAGACCTGAGACTTTAATCCTGTTGTGTATACTTCATGCAGTTGCACCCCATGTAAAACACACTGAATTGCAGAAAACATTCCAAAATGCTGTAGCTTGATTAGTGTCAGAAAAATAGCTGAAACAAACACATGGTATCAAATGGACTAACCTATATTTTACATTTTCATCACATCTATAGGATGTTTACAAGGTGCTCAAAAATTGTAAGAGATTATCAGATAAATCTACTCCATCATGATATCCTTTGCACACTCCATTCCTTCTTCTGAAAATGCAAAGAATCACCTTTATTTGAAATGTTAGAGATTATAAAAAAACACTTGAAACTGAATGTCCATTTTCGGTTTAGTCAAGCCCTGGTTGGTAAAATACTTCCATTTCACTCCAGAAAAAAACCGCATATACCTGCATCCTCACAAAATTCACTTCTGACTCTGCAAAATTTTTATGTGACTTGGAGATCATGGATTTTTTTTTCATATATTCAATTGTAATCAGAGGTGAGAAGCATGTAGAAATCTGTGCAAGCATTTTTGTCATCCTGCATGTGTAGTATGATTTTTTTTCTGCAAACAATGATTACTTCACCATATACCCTAAATTATGTTTATTTAAAGTGAATTTCATTGAGAATCTCAAATGTTTTTTCTACCTTCTAAATGTGGATTGCTCTTTGAGATATCTATTCTCTATCATTTAGACAAGCAGCACACAAACTGAAGCTTTGGTTTGCTATATGAGTGAAATGAATACCATTTTAGGCTACTTGCAGCTTGAAATAAAAGAAGGAAATAACTTATCAGAATTGATAATTATATAATCTATAAAATCTATATTAAATAAAAATCTATATGCCTTGCCTCAGATTACAAGTTACAGACAAACAGTCTGATATTATCCTCTGTGTACAGGGAGCATTGCAAATGTTTTGCATATTCAGATTCTGGCACTGCTAGAGGACTAGGTAGGCCATAGATCTCATTCAGTTGCCATGTTCCTAGAGGGAAAAAAATAATTCTCTGAAATGTCATCTTTCTATTTCCAAAAAATTAATAGATGGTATTTCAGATTAGTTTGCTTCCTTAACTATCTCCAGATATTTATGGTCTCAATCATTGTCTGTACACTCCATCATATATTACAGCATAAGTTCATTAAAAATAGATAATTTTATTGCTTTAATCTATTTTAGCTATAAGACATGTTGATTCAAGATATAGCTGCTTAGGCAGAACACTTTTGATCCAATTTAAAACTTCTCTAGCGAAGCATCTTTTTCCATTATCATCTCATGGAAATCCTGTGGCTTGTTGCCTTCAGAACTGTCTTTTCATGTTAACTTGGCACATAAACTTGGCTTCATTAACGCAAGCAGAAGAAAATTGTGTTACTTCTTGCTGTCAACCTGATGGTTTAATGACAGAGATGGGGGAATATTAGGGTATTTCACCTATGAATTTATGCAGAGATGAACTTTATTTCAGTGCTAAGGGCCTGAAAATGATGACAATATTCTCAGCACTTAAATCACAACTTGTGTTTTCAAAACTAGTAAACTTTAATTATTTGTTTCCCACAGTGCCACAGTAAAGTAAGCAACTATTAGCAACATTTTTTTATGAGAGAAAATGTTTTGTAGAGAGCTAAAGAGCTTTATAAACTCACATAGGAACTATTATCATATTTGGCATATAAATGTGTCTGTTTTACCACCATCATTAAAGATACTCATTAGCAACCTAAGTAAGTTCCATTAAACAGTAAACTTTGACAACAACTGAAAAACATGAGGGCTGTGGTATTGTATGTTTCTGGCTCTAACTGGCTGTGTCTGGATTAATAATGCCTCCATTGAAATTTCACCTCTCTGCACTACAGCAGCTGCTAAAATGAAATTACCTTTTACTCAATCTTTATGTTTTTATAAAGGCAGTATATGTCCTTTTCTCATGTCTGTTTTTTAGATGGATTCAAATTCAATGGGATTCATATGTTTGAGAATATCTATACTCTTTCTTATTCTCGAAAGTTTTCTTAAAATCTTCCCATAGAGAATTTGACATTTTCATGAATGTACAAAAAAATACATATAAGAAGAACAAAGAAGTCAAAAGAAACCAAAACACTAAGTTAAAGTTTCCTTTTTCATATTTTTCTAAGATGAAATTTTATCTCTATAGAATGCAGAATGCTTTTTCACAGCATCTGATATTATTTTCTTTTACTTTCTTTTCAAGAAAACTGAACATGAGTCAGCGGAGAAGGCCAGCATGGTAAGGGGAATCTATTTGCTGTCCTCAATTGTGTAACAGGAATTTATACAGAAAACAAAACCAGACTTGCCTCAGAGGTGCCCAGTAAAAGACAAGAGATAACGCTGCAAATTTTAGCAAGAGAAATTCTGACTGGATATAAAGGAGAAAAAACCCAAAACACAACAACAACAGAAAACACACAACAATTTACAAGTATAACCAAAAGCACTATAAATGAGACTTCAACTGCATCTATCTGCCCAGCTCAGAATAGTTTAATCCATTATGAGCTGGAAAACAAAGATGTACAGATGAACCTTGTTATGCAACTGTTGCTAGCTTCACATTTTTGGTAACATTTTGAGGGCAGACTACCAGAGGGTAACAAAATCCCTGGGGGCATTCAGTGATTGGTCTTGATAAGGAGAAAGTCAAAGAAATTGGCCTGGGGCTGTGCGATTAGCAAGGCCGTTAACAGCTTATGTTTGCAATCTAATTTAGAAAGCAATAAATAATTAATATAATAGTCCCTAGTGGCTGGGAAGAGAGGGAAACACCACGAAAGAATGTCCAGCTGTATAAAAGGCAGAGCCTTAAGTGGAATAGTTATATGTTAGGACCAAACTGCCAGCCAGGACCCTGTGCATTGAGTGGTCAGAGTGCCTGTCCCCCCTGGTTTGTGGTGCAGGTCTATGCTGACTGGCCCAGAGGAGCTGGAATTTGAGTGTGTGTTATGAGTACATGTGGCAGAATAGAAATCTTGGAACAGAAATCATTGCTCAGCTGCTGTATCCATCTTGTTATAAGAAAGTTAATAACTTTCCGATTATATGAGATATATGGCTGTTTTTGTGGTTGCCCCACCCAACTCCCCTGTAACATCATCCTTTGAAATTTTAAAAACTCAGCTGGAGCAGCTTGATCTAGTGTCAAGATTGGTTCTGCTTTATGTAGGGTTTCAGAATATACAATTACCCAGAAGTCTATTCCAACCTAAAGGATTCTGTGTTGTCATGACTACAACTTATAGGTAAAACTTCAAGAAGCTAGTGTTTCATGATTTCTTAAAATTGATCCAAGCACTACCATATGATTTGTTCCAGACCTTCCAGTAGTTCATTAATTTTGCTGAATTTTAACTTGGAGCTTGGACAAAGGACTGTGCACCCCTAATACAGTATTTGACATTCTTTATTGATCAATACTTCTGATTGTTTTTTAGACAAATTTTGACTTGGTTGGTGTATCATCTAGAGTAACTTCTCCAGTAGAAGGAGCTCTAAAGCAATGATGAAATGCAACAGTCATGCAATTATTTTTTGTGGTTTGTTTGTATTTCACCTAAACTTGCTACCATGCTCCACATTTTGCTTCAGAACATAACAATTAAAAATCTCACGATGTGAGATCAGGATTTAAGTCAACAATGTCCCTGTGTTCTTTTAGTATCATAGTTTCCTTGGTCTCAAGAGGCTACAAGTGACCCAGGGCATTTTTTTAGTAACTATTTGCCACATTGCCACCTCCTGCAGTAACATTGCAACAAAAAAGTCATATACTGGTGTCTGATGTAAGAATATTTCTAAAAAGTCTATGAACCGCTTACCAGATAATCATGAGGAACACAATGCAATACTTTTCATGGAACTGTAATGAGGGAAGGGATTTAAAGGAAATGTCAATGTGATTTATACTTAATGAGTCTTGATGAGAATTAAGTTTTTATGAAAGGAAGTAAAAGATTTGTGGAATGGTAACCCATCATGATTGGTAACAGGAATTTAAAAATTTCATATCAAACACAGTTTTATGGTAGATTATGTATATATTGTTTCCTTCGTCTTTAAAAGAAGGATGATAGCAGACATGCATTTTAGAGGGAAATGCTGACTTAGCATTCAAATGCTTTGAAGTTTCTTTCAAATGTTGATCTTAACTTTGGCCTTCCTATCACTTAATATATTTTGCTCATTATGTTTCATTCACATTCCTATTGGCTTTTGATGGTATTTAGTTGTTTTATTAAAAATGCTAACTTCACATACTATGATCCCCTATGATTTAGATTAAGATAGGGTTGTGCTTTGCATTAAAGATTCCATTAGGTAATTACATTTTCCAAAATCCCGGAATACAAATTTGGTTCCACCACCAGTCAGCTAAGGGGATATGAATAACTATGGATCCAAAATCCAAAGGGGGAGGTGACTGATTAGAAAACAAGATTTACCTTAGACCTGTGCATGTTAATATTTAGCAAAGCAAAATGTCACATAGCTGTGTGGAAGCTTTCAAATAAACAACTTGAGTCAATATTAAAGATTTTAACTGAAGTCTATCTTAAATAGTCTATTGTTCAGTCAGCTGCTTTACAGCAAAATTACCAATTTCTAGTCTTAATTATGCCCAAGTACTGACAACACTGCTGCCTGTGAGATAAAAGTGTCTTGTTATTAGAAGATCTATCCACTGTGAATGATTTAATTTTCTGCTCCTGAAATCATCTTAAATTAAGTTTTTCATAAGAAAATGACTACAGACAGAGGGTTATTATTTGGACAAGTCTCTATGAATGAAAATTCAATGGCCAGACTCTCATTTGTCTGCCTAAAGATGCTGTTATATTTTAGGTTCACTTCATTTTGAAAAGTTTGATGGTAACAAAAGAAGACAGTCTTTGCTTGAGCTTGTCTGTTGTAGGGAGGTCCAACTTCCATCTCCCTGATCTAATGTAACAGAGAAAAATGTTAAATCCTGCTGAACAACGGCAATATGGGGCTCCTTGCAGAGAAACTTTAAATAGGGTCTCCACAAAGTTTTAATGGAAGTGCCTTATGCCTGACCGGTGTTCAACTGTTTTTCAAGCTGCTGACATGCCCTTCACTAACATATATCTGATTTTGGTTCCTACATGTTCCTTCCCTGTTGTGGCAAAGAAACCTTTAGAAAAGGCTTAGCCTGTGGTTGATTCTGTAGTGGCAAGTGCAGAACTCAGCTTTGCAGAAAAAGACATCCCTGGAAGCAGAGGAAGTGCTTTCAAAAAGAGTTCACTGGATTGTGTGCGGAGAAGCAGTAGTGAATGTTCCTCCACTAGTGTAAAAGGTAGCCCTGCAAAGGGATGATATTGGGAAAATATAGTTGAGACTAGAGCTGTGCAGGCACCGGTTCTGCAAGCCACACAGGGGCTTATTAGAAAACATGACTTTTATACATTTGGTTATATAAAACAACTATGCAATGTTTTGAGCTACTGTTGCAGCTAGAAATCAATAGCTGGAGACTATTTATTCCTAGATCCACTGTGTGTGCTTGGTCTATGTGTGATGGGATTTTTCTGCTAAAAGAGAAGAAGAAAAGATACCAAAAGATACCAAATGCTCCTCAAATACTTCTCACAGAATGCTTTCAAATGTGATTTATTAGAGAGTGTTAAGAAATGAGGAAATTATAATCTACTTTTCATATCTTATACAGAAAAGATAATTTGAAAAGCTTGGATGAAATTAATACTTATACATTACGTGGCATTATATATTTAGGCAGAAGTAATGCATGTAGAATAGCAGTAGCCTTTGGCTATCTTAACACACTTAACTGATTAAACATACCAAGACAGTTAAACATATTAGAAAACATTATAGCTAACAATCCAATTTCTGTGCATCTTCAAACAGCAAACTTCTTTTTCTGGTCTTCTAGATTGCTGCAAAAGGACAAATTGCTGTCTGAACCAGAACAGTAGGAAGTTAGTGCCAGCAGTGTATAGGTTGCTGCTGAAAACCGAGGAAGTGGTTGATACCATTGACAATTTGCCATCAGTTTGACTTTGTATTCAAGGTTACAGGTGGCACTAAAGTATTTTCTGACAAACAGTAATTCAGAATATTCTGCCCAAGAAACAATGCTCTTCCTGCATAATGCTGTTAGCAGATTTATATTGCCTGGCATCAGGATGTGGCTGTTCCTTTTGTGTGTTAAGGAGTGCATTGTTATGTTTTTTCAATATTTGAGATGGTCAATGTTTCACTTAATGGCAACATTATATTTCCCATGTCTTCTTTTAAGAGACATTTTGAATCTTTAAGGCTTTTGTATTTATTAATTTATTTATATTAAACACTACTGAGACATCATCGAGTTTTTATCAAACAGAAGCTCACAAACCAATCATATATAGTTTCAAACAGCAAACAAGATCATTCATTCTTGGTGTGGCATCAGTTTAAGAAGTTTTATCAAATTTCCTTCATTCATCTATACTGGCACTCCAAAGCAGATCCTAAGTGAGAATGTACGTGCCGCTCATCACACAGTGGTGCAGATGCAGTATCTAGGTCTCTGAAACACATGACTCCAGTGAACACTGTACGGGTCACTTGTCATTTAATTTCTGTTCCACTAATAATCATAAAGAATGCCGTAAGGGCTTTTAACAGGCAGTAACAAAACAGTGGCTTCTGAAATACCACTCTCAAATCTGAATGAAAATGTCTGATAATTGAATTTAGCTATCTCAAATCTTGGCTTGGGTTTCCTGTGTTTTCCTAGTGACATTCCTCCATGCTTCCAATAACATGGCAATTTCTATAGAGTGTGTTTGTGTGTGCAGGCAGGCAGCTCCCTGATGACACATTTCTTTTGTCCTTGCAATACAAAGAGGCATATATTACTCTACTGAATACAAAGGACTAATTCTACTAAAGTAATTTGTGGGCTCGTTAGTGGACATAGTTTGCAAAATTTAACTCACAAAGACTCACAATGACCTTTGATAAATATTATTAAATATTAGTTTTCTTTATTATAAGCCATTTCACATAATCAATCTATCTGCTACAGATGCATAGATTTATACAATGTATGGTTTTCATTGTGATTATTTTAATATGAAGGACACAATGATGGTAGATCTTTTGAGTAACTTTTCAGAATAATTTACTTGCATGTGAATTCAAAAGGTTTGTTCTCACAATTCAGTGAGATTCTTTTTATGAGCACAATACATGGTTTTAGGGACATGAATAAATAAACATTTTTAGCATATTCTCATTTAAGAATATTAATAGCTAATATGAATAACTCATTACAAACAAGTGAAAAGAAAGCAGACATGATAATTAATTACCGTATCTCTTCTCCAACTAGTGAATTGCTAAACTATTTAGAATTTGTGTTATGCTGATTCTATTTAAGTCTGGTACTTCAAAATACAGATGTACGAACTAAATTACATAGAAGTGTTACTTGCTTTTCTATCAAAAGTAAGATAAAAGGTACTAAACATAGAATCATAGAATTGTAGAAATACCAGGTTGGAAGGCGCCTCAAGGATCATCTGGTCCAACCTTTCTTGGCAAAAGCATGGTCTAGACAAGATGGCCCAGAACCCTCTCCAGCTGAATCTTAAAATTGTCTGATGTTGGGGAATCCACTAATTCCCTGGGGAGATTATTCCTACAGCTTATTGTTCTCATTAAGAAAAATTTTCTTCTTGTATGCAATTGGAATCTCCCCAGGAGTAACTTGTACCCATTACCCCTTGTCTTTTCCCTGTTACTCCCTGTGAAACAGAAGCCTCCATCTTCTCNTTACCACCATGCCCTGGGTGTGGCCTGTCAGCCAGTTCTGCATCCCCACACAGACCACTTGTCTAGACAACAACCCACCAGTTTCTCTAGGAGGAGGCTGTGGGAAACCATATTGAAAGTCTTGGAGAAATGTCCACTGCTCACCCCACATCAACCAACAAGTTAAACATCATTGGTCCCTGGTGAATTTGTGCTGACTTTTACCACTCATGCTTCATTGGTGTTGTGATAGCCCCGAGGGAGGATTTGTTCCATAACTTCCCTAGGGATTGAANAGTAAGATAATAACTTTATCTATGCTGGTGATGCCCATGTTGATGCAACCCATTGTCCTGTTGGCTTTGCTATTGCAGCATATTATTCACTCATATTGAGCTTCTGATCCGCCAGGATCCCCAGGGCCCTTTCCACAGAGCTGCTCTCCAGATGAGTAGATCCCAGTCTGTGCTGCACTCCCAGATATGTTTTCCCAGGTACAAGACCTTACACTTGTC
>VYZX01026658.1:15332-27473 GCA_013401335.1 Brachypteracias leptosomus
CATGACTTTTCAAAGGTTATGGAGAGCAGCCTCATAATGGTGTCAGCCAGCTCTCTTAACACCCTCAGGCGGATAATGTCTGGACCCATCAATTTGTAGGGGTCAAGATCCTGTAATAGTTCACACACCAATTCCTCCTTCAATCAGTCTGTGTTTGCAACATACCAGTCATCCTAGCTCTGTAAAAAACCCGAAGTGCTTCAGATATCATGAATATTTGAAAAAATCCTATTTGCAAGTGTTTAAAAACTGCACCTGAGACAAGAGTGTGATAGGCAAGGGAAAGTATCACTTTGAGATGGAGAAGAGTTCAAAAGGTAAATGTATTAGCAGTGCATATTAAAAAGGTTTTTACGGTTGTGAATTAAAAAGTCCTCAGAGGGAGTTCTCACACTCCATATATATCCCATTTGAAAACAGCCTGATTACTTGAATCAGAACTGGAGCTTCTAAATAATTTTTAAAATGGAAACTCAGATTCATTGCAGAATACAAGCTTGCCACCAAGATATTTTCAGGATTTTCGTGTCTGTAGGATGATGTTGTAGCTCATGCTCTCCAGTGAGTGTCTGGCTTTGCAAAGTGATGCCTATACATAGGCAGAGTATATATTTAATATTTGTTGGTTTTCACTATTAATGTACTATAGAGTAAATACCTTTGAAGCTCTAATGACCAATGATAAAATTCTTGACTGAATTTTGAATATATGGATTCTTTTGAATATATTCTATGATCTGTCAGTCTTTTCTATTTATCATTTAATCCTCCATGTTACTTCTTATCTCCTAAAATGGTATTCCATTAAGACAGCTGTATGTCATTGCTTGCCTGATCATGCAGTTCAAAGTATAAACAGATGACTTGCATTAAAGTAAGGCCCTCAATGTAGGCAGTGAGCTTAGTAATTGTACCTGAAGGCTAAATGTTAAAATTTATGGTTCAAAGCAGTGGGCACAGATATGCAGAATCACTGAGGTCTGCACCTGGACATTGTCAGTTCCCAAATGTACATGAAAATAAAGATCCATGTCCAAATTGTTTTAATAAAATGATTTTAGCAAAATTCTTTTACCTCCTACAACATATTTACTTAAGTGTGATAAATGTCCTCCATTCACAGAGTAGGCTTCAGGGCATACTCATGTTACTGCAAACAAATAATTTGGCATAATCCCAGCTCCAGTTCCTTGCTGCTGGTATTTCCCATACTGCTCTGAATATAGTAGACTGTATTTTTTCATCATGGAAACATTGCTGCAGCTTTCAGATTTTCCTCAGAAAACACTTTTTGTTTAACTAAGTTTGTATAAAAGTATAAGGTTGTCCTCATGGCCTTTTGTTGATATAAAATGTTATTTTACTGTAGCAAGAAAAATAGGTTTTTACCGCAAGGGTTATTCCACATGTTCATAATATTTTTATTTAAACTTGTTTTCAATTCTATTATTAATATATGAAAATTGTGTCTCCTATTAAAATATTGTATGTTCATACATGTTCAACATTTAATTTAGTGTCCTTTTCACAGTGAAATAAGTCAATTAAACATAAATCCAAGGTGAAATAAAATAAGGCCACTGCTGAAAATATTTTTAAACCTCAGCTATAATATCTGAACACTTTCATCTTTCAGATTTGAGTAACTGGGTTATCTGACAGAACGTGAGCAAGTGGTCAAAGAGTATTTTTTAAGCCTAAATTCATTTACATCTTCTTCTGTTGAGAACCAAACTGACTAAGGATTTCCAAAGTACCAGTGGAATTTGGATCTGTAGTTTTATTTTATATTAGTAGATTTGCTGCTGTGGGAAGGGCAGCAAGATGATCCTGAGGAGTACATTCAAACCAAATTCATTTGGTGTATCTAAAACTGAAAATACATGGGAAGGGAAGAAAAAGACTGAGAATTTGTCTGAATCTCTCCTCCTACAGAAGTCCAGACAGGTGCTTGTGGTTAATGTGAAATCACAGTGTGCAGTGCCACATCTTTTTTTTTGCTATTGGTAGTATGCATTTAAAATGCAATGCATTCCAAGACTTGCTAACACATCTGCTGCAAACAAATTTTGTCCTATAAAAAAAATGTCTTCCTGTTCTGACTTCACACTCTTAGGCAAAGAAGCACATTGAAGGGTTCTAATAAAATGGGAAGAGATGGGAATGTAAGTTTATGCTGTGATTTTATGTTTCACTGCATTAAAAAAGAAAAGATGTTTTATAAACAAGTCATTGAAATTTCAACATATTGCACTGAAGTTTTAATGTGTAATTTCCATTAATTGCAATGTTCTTAGTAAGTTAGCAAATTAAACATGTAGTCCTGCAAAAGATATTTTATATACATAATATGAAGTCCTGACCATGCAAGTAAGAACATGGAGTCTGTGTCCTCATTTTTTCGACAGCAGCACCTTCTTTAACAATCACAGTAAGTAATATTAAATTATTAAAATTTCACAATAACATAAATTTACACAATTTTCTCATTCATAGGTACTAATACAGTCACTCGTTAGAATAAATTAAAGTTTTAAAAAAGCTAAAATTGTTGCAATAGTGTTTCAAAATATACACTTGTTGAGACCAGGACTCACTCCAAAATATATATATCTTTTTTGATAGATGTGAAATTCCTGACTGAGATTCATTGTACCTAAAATATAAATTGTTCCTGGTTTGGAGGACCTGACTATGAAAGAGCCCTGCTCATTTGTGTTGGGGTAAATTTAAGACTTTACCTCCCTAGCCCTGCACTCTGCTGTGCAGGACACACTTCTAGCAGAGTGGAGATCCTTGGAATCTCCCTTTTCGGGTAACTGGCCTTGTCAGCATTTGTCAGTTGACAGTTTTGTTCCTCAGGATCTGAGGAACTGGTGACAAAAGCTGACTATATAGACCGACAGATAGAGCAGTTACTTGGTTGAGAAGAAACCAACATTTGGGTTTGTTATTTAATAATTACTTTTACCTTTCTCACTTCATTTAACAAGACTTGAACATGTATTGCTGAAGTGACCTCTGTATACATGGTTCGGTTCAGAATTGATCTCCAAGTAGGAAATCACAAAATTAATTTTGGAAGAATGTGCACACATTTGAAAGGGTTCATATCAGTTTTTAAACTTCTTTTGGAGAAAAGAACTTGGGGAATGAAATGTGAGGAAGAGTATACATTTTTTAAAATTCTACTGTGACTGCGTTGATATGCTATATGAGTGATTATCCTCTCATCTACATAATTTATTGAAAAATTGTACCCAAACCATGAGTGGTAATAAAATGAACAGAAAATTAATGAGAATTCAATTCCCTGCAGTACCAAGTCTCATTGGTCCAAGAAGAGTAGCAAGAACATTGCTTAAGGAGGAAGATCCCGCGTAGAGATACGTATGCACAAATCTTCCTGGATGCTGCTCCCACTTCTACTGGCATTGCTGCTACCACAGGTGGCTGACTGGAAAGGCAGCCAGCCTGCCTCTGTGATGGTAAGAAGCCAGACAGACAGAACTGTGAGGAGCACAGAGAGGAAAGCTGCTCATGCCTGGAAGGGATTTCAGGCAAGGGGAGACACAGGCTCCCATGGGGGTAACTCATTGCTGCTCTGTGTCTTTGTTCATTATTCAAACATAGATAGAATGCTTTTGCTTTGAATACAATTTTGCATCCTCCCTCCTCTCCACTGAAGTACAAATGACTATATAATATCAGCAGTATAAAAGGTTATTTCTACATGCAGCTTGCAATGAATAGACTATTACACAAAAGTGAAACAGGGTAGAAACATAATTAAATAGCAATAATTAATAATATTTCTAAAATCATAGCCAAACTGCAGAACAGCTTTGTGTCCAGGCAATTTTTTATTCAAAAGAAATAATTCGTCAGAGCCAAATTTTTAATTTAGAGCTCTGTCTTTAGTCAGCAACACATAGTTTCTCTAGCAGTGAGAGCTGTTATTATGATGAAGTAATGAAATCTTGGAGAAAAATACTTGAGCATCAGTCATGATGGTAGCAGGTGGGATGAACTAAGCTACAGAACATGGATGGTGCTAAGACATTCTGTACAAGTTGAGTAACAGCTGCAGTGGTGACATTGGTGACAATTTTTGTTTTTGTTGTTGATCATGTAATTTTTATACTATTCTTTTTTCCTTGGCACTGAAAAAATACATCATTCTAATGGTTCAGTTTTGTAGTACTATGTTTGTGCCACGTTAATAGAGTTGTAAGTTGCATGTACATTCTCTTTTTTATATTGTAGTTGTAAATTCATGGACAAATACAAGAAGAGATTAGACAGCCCTATGAAACATCTAACAAAGTGATTAGATACTTGGGTTCTGCATTTGCTGCTGAAACAGGGGCTGTTCAGATACAGGCAGTCACAACAACCCTGTTGTGCAGTGAAATTCTCTCACGCTGTATCTGTATTACGAATCAATAGCTGCCCTGTAGCCAAGGTTACTATGACGCATCACCAAAGCTAGGAGAGAAGCAGAATCTCAGAGCTGAAGTTGGCTAGAAACTGGATGGTTTTGTGGTACATCGACTACCATCAGATATAACCAACAACATAATGTGTGTGTCTATAAAAGAAAATAGGGATGAAAACGTGAAGTGTTAGATTCAGACATGGATAAGAAAAGGAAGGGTTAGTCACATTACTAGTTTTTGGTTTTTTCTTCCAGAAATTTTTTTTTTTTTTTCTACTCATATTTGTTCCCTGACATTTTCTTCATCTTCTGTTCTTGGTGCCTTCTTACTTGTAGACTCACAAAGCTACCCGAGGCTTTGCTATTTCAGTGTGCCACTGCTGAACCTCTCAGGACATTACATTTCTGATGCCTTTTTTGGCAACAGAAACAGAAGTCAGTGTTCAGATTAACATCTACTTCTTGATATCACCAAGTCGTTGCACAACTCTTTTGATTGCGAGAGTTCCAGAGTGAACCCCTAAGCAGTCCTATTGCTCTTCCAGTCTTGAGACCATGACATCCAGTGGTAGCATTCTGAAAAAATTTACCTGCCATATATGCTTGAAAGCTTTCCACTTGTGTTTCTGCCTTCTCAGGAGGAAGTGCTGGAGCTTTTTGTGTGACCACTGAAATATACTTTCAACAGATTGCATTTTATATTGAACATGGACTCAGTAAATGCTACACTTCTTTTCAGGCTGGGATGTTTAAAATAGTTCCTAGTAACTTTTCAATGAGACATTCAGTACTTATATTTTTTGGAAAGCAGAGGCAGCTTTCTCTTGGGGTAGGGTGTTATGTGTTAAAAGAGTTTAGAAGACAGCTTTTGTTCTACTAAAGAGGAACATGTGGTACAAAACTATTCAGAAGCTTTTTAGAAATATGATTAAGATAGTTTTTCTCTTTTTTTATCTGATTTGGAAGAACATCTCACTTTCTGTGAGACCACTTCTACAGTAATTTCATACTAATTTTTCCCAGTTATTTATATTCTCTTTCACTTATTATGTTTCTTACCTGATTCTTTGTGAATACAGATGGATGATGCAAAAATATCAACATAGCTGTGTACCCCAATAGTGTATGAGACAGAAAGCAGGAATATATAAAATGTCTGTGTCTTTGAGGGTGACTGAATGGAGACTGTCACCCAAACTATTCTAAAGAATGTCAGTTGTAGGCAGTAGGCAGTAAAAATAGCCAGTCTTTGATCAGACAAGTTTCTGACTCTGAGATCTAGATTTCAGATATAGCAATTTCTTCTTGGCTTTTAACAGATGCCAAGGAATGATAGGGACTTTCATCTGGTTTTTATTTCTTTTGTTTTGTTAGCTGGTAAAAAGCAGTGAGATCCTGTATCCTGGATGTGGAGAACACAGAAGTTTTTTTGGGGTGTTTCCTTTTTCGGTTCAAGTTTTTAATTTTACTGAAGAAGTTAGACACATACATGAGAAGCATGTATCTATATCTGAAAACAAATTAACATGAAACTTCTAATTACCTCCGTAATCCTTCTGAAGGGCTGTAGGATTAAAGCACCCTGAAAAAGGCTTTGAGATACCAGGAGAAAAGACCCAACAAAGGGTGGTATTCTTTTGACCATGACAGTGGCATGACAGTGGCCCTAGTTGTTTCAGTTCATCCACAAGGGACATTTTTTTCAGAAAAGTTTATTTATAATTGTCCCAAGTTTTCAAAACTATCACTGTCATGGGCTATGTTATGCAGATCTCTGTTAGTAGGCAACATCTGAAGGTGCATGCTGAGAAGCAGACTAGATATTTTGTAAGTGAATTTTTCTCTTATTTTCCTCTTTGAATAAAGGGAATATGCAGCCTTTCATAGGTTAATTTTGATCTTATACAAGCTAGACCTGGAAATCAGCAAAAAGACAGTCATTAAGTATACTGCTCTCCAAGATATAATAATGCATTTATTCTTTTTGTCTGCTGTGACACAGTTGTTCCCAGACCTGGAGCTGTGGACTTCAGAACAACCCATTATGACATTATGGAAAGCACACTGAATATTCATTCCCTCTCTGGTGAGAAACAGCATTTATAACAAAAAAGATAAAAGGATTTTTTTTAATTTTTTTTTTTTTGAAGTGTCCTCCTTCTTTATCTTTCAAGGGACTTCCTTGCAAATCTCCCCCAGTCAGCATCTTCAGTGAGCTCATGCACAAATCCAAACCATGGAATATTGGAGTATATTTCTCAATATCTTTTTTTTTTTCCTATGAGGAGTATACCAATGTAACCGCCTTTGACTTGTAGTTTTATATGCAATTCGTTTAGTAATTTTGACAAAACAATCACTTTTTGTATCCTATAGAGTGATGAATCATTTCCTATACCCATCAACATTGTAGGAACTTTTATTACAAGAATTGTAGAGATAAGTAGTTTCGCTTATTAGGTAAGATGGGCAAGTTCTTCATGTGTCAAGAACTGCAAAGTGTTTTGTGGCTGTAACAAGCATCCTGCAGATAAGAGAAAGAAATGGCTTTACTCCTCATTGATGTTTGTAGTTTGTTTTGTGACTTCAGTGACTTCTAAATTTTTTATCAATTAAAAAAGATTTTTCTTTTGCCACAAAGCAAACCAAAATCATCTGTCAGTTGAGCTCATTAAGGATTTAGTTCCTTGAGCAAATAAAAAACCATCTCCAACTATTTAGATGAAACTATATGTAGAAATGTTAATGGTAATTTTCATAGAATGGTTTGAGTTGAAAGAGACCTTAAAGATTATCTATTTCCAACTCCCCTGCCATGGACAGGGACACCTCCCACTAGACCAGGTTTCTCAAAGCCCCATCCAACCTGACCTTGAAAACTTCCAGGGAGGGTGCATCCACAACTACTTCCATGGGCATCCCGTTCCAGTGTCACCACCCTCACAATAAAGAACTTCCTGATTTCTAATCTAAATCTGCCGTCTTCCAGTTTGAACGCATTACCCCTTCATTTTATCACTACAAGCCCTTGTAAAAAGGCCTTCCCCAGCCTTCTTGTAGGCTCCCTTCAGATACTGCAATAAGGCCTCCCAGGAGCCTTCTCTTCTCCAGACTGAACAAACCCAATTCTCTCAGCCCAATTCTCTCCTTCATAGGAGAGGTATTCCAGCTCTCTAATCATCTTTGTAGCCCTCCTCTGGACCATCTCTAACAGGTTCATGTCCTTCTTGTGCTGGGGGCTCCAGAGCTGGATGCAGTACTCCAGGTGGGGTCTCATGAGAGAGGAGTAGAGGAGCAGAATCATCTCCCTCAACCTACTGGCTACATTTATTTTAATGCAGCCCANTTGTCTTTCTGGGCTGCACTTACACATTGCTGGCTCATGTTGTGCATTTCGTCAACCAGCACACCCAAGTCATTCTCCACAGGGCTGCTCTCAATCCACTCATTGCCCAGCCTGTATCTGTGCTTGGGATTGCCCTGATTCAGGTGCAGGACCTTGCACCTGGCCTTGTTGAATTTCATGGAACCACCTCTCAAGCCTGTCAAGATCCCTCTTGACAGCCTCCCTTCTAAATGTTTTCTCCTTTTCTCTTGTGCTACAAGCATTAAATATACTTTTCAGGCTAGGCTGATGAGAGAAATTATGAATACATAAAAACATATATGAAAACAGAGTGATGGAATAAAAAAACACAGTTCAGTCTCTAAAGAGGTCTGTCTATGTTTAACCCACATCTGGGACTAAACTACAGCAGTTGCTCTATCATCTGATGACCTCTCCCCAGCCAAGAAGGGGGATCAACTCACAGAATGAAAGGAAAACATATTTAATGAAACAGCCAAACTAATGCCAATGCTGGTATAAAGCAAACAAAGTTATACTCAGCCCAGAAAATGTACAGTGGCCACAATAAAGAGGAAGGTGGTTCTCAGGAGCAGGAAGAGGATCAGGAGACCTTTTTGTACTCAGCAAACTTCTGCCTTTATACTAAGTGTGACATTTATGGTATGGTACACACCTGTAGCCAACTTAGGTCAACTGCCCTGGCTGACTCCAAACTGTTCATGATCTGCAGACCATGACAGGCCTATGATTCTGTCCCAGCAAAACAGGGACAAGGTCACAGACTGTATTTTATTCTTTTATATACCATAAGATCTCATTCAGAAATGGATATCAGACAGATAATGCTATAATTCCGTAATTTGAATGTAAACACTACCTAAATGTCAAACCTTTTCTCTCAGAGAGCTTATCTATCTTTTGTATGTGCTGTTCCATTTAGTTGAAAGTGTGATTATAAGTTAAACTAGACAAATTGACCTAAAGTATTATAGTATCCTCAGATGGAAGTTACTGCACCTTCAGTGAGGGAATACTGAAACTCGCATACAAGGCAGTAAATGACTGAGCACACTCTTCCAAAGTGAGGTACATCAGGATCACTTTAACCACCGTGGGAAATATAAGCTGAACAGTCTGACAGTGATGTCTCACAGAATCACAGAATGTNTCCCAAGTCCCTCTACCATGACAAGAAATATTTCTCACATTATAAGCAGAATAAGTAGCTTTATCTTTTACAGGATGTGAACTCTTGATCGAATTCAGCTGGGATACACAAATACAACAGACAATTTGGAGAACATTGTTATTTTAGTTTCTGCATTTGACACATTTTCAAAAAAGTATGCAGTGTGTGAAATATATAAAATAGCATATGGTGAGGTAAAGTGAAAAAATGTATTTTTTTGGTACCGCTTGCCCAACATAATCTAGACTTAAAAGTTTTATTATGTGGGCCACTCATGCTCCTTGCAGCTCAATATACATATGCTCCTGTAAGAAAAGTAATCCATTACTTCTGAATGTCACAAAACCTTGGAGCAAGATCTAAGCAGTAGTTGGTTATTCTTTGCATAGAAGAGCCAACATTGCTTGTGAAGTTGTTCTATATGTTCAGTCCTCTTCAGGCTATTTATGTCCCATGACAAATATGTTCCTGTTAGGAGGTAATGGTCATCCATACCTGTTTGAGGCTTAATATATGTTTAAAGTGGCTAAATGCAAACCATTGGCAGAACACAAGTAAACAAATATGGTGGATTTAGGTCTTTTTTGACACTGTTATAACTAATTGGAGACTTAAGGTTCCTTTGTTGGGTCCTGCAGTGATGCTGCACCCAGCAACCTTTCCTCTGTTTCTGCTTATGCTTTCCCTTTTCCCATTACCATTGGAATTGGAAAGTCCTCCAGCTTTCAGGGAGCTGGGAAAGACCATTATGACTGCAGTGGTTTAGTGTGCTGCTACCCAGCCTTCACACAATCTGCATGCAATACATCATCTGTTTTAGGAGATACCAGTTCTTCCTGCAATAAGAAGGAAAAGTAGGGGTTTTTTTCAGATTTAGGATATCGGTACACTAGCAGGAACAGAGCAACAAAAGCAACCACAAGCACAGCTACTCTCTGAATGAACGGGGACAGACATATCAGGATAACTCCTCTGAAGTTCAAGGTTTTTTGTCTGCTGTGTAGAAATGGGGTCTGAAAATCATTAGAGGTAAGGAGTTTTAGAGCAAAAAGAATAAAGGAACGGATCTAGAAACCAGCTTTATATCCATAATTTTAATTCTGACTTGAATTCAACTGTGCTGCTAAGGAAGTGCATATGAAATTATTTCCAGTATGCCAGGGCTGAAAAAGCAATATAGTGGGTGATCTGTGTATATATAACACTACATGGGTATGTATGTACATACAAAATAGAGTTAACAATATACACTAGTGTTTTTTAAAGCCATAGTCATGATGTACTAGGTGATGAGCTCTATGAAAATGGTCAGTGCTGCTAACATGCATTTTTCCATGTGGAAAACATAATATTGCATATTATCACAAAGCAAAACCTGTGAGGCTGATATAGCATGAAAATTAAGGGAGAAAGTGCTATTCTCTCCTTCTTTCCTGTAGTGGCCTGAGAAGGACCATACCAGAAGTTCTTTTGGTCTTCCAGACATGCTCAGCTTCAGTTATTTCTCCCAGAGGCAGTAGATGGCACTTTTCAGCCACTATACTTGGCTACTTCTCAGTGCAGAAACTGGTGTAAGAAAAAAACCTGTGTTGCTTATAAAAAACAAGTGATAATATATCTGCTAAAATACTTGACAAACAGGGGTTTTAGAAGAATATTCTTCTGTACTTTACTCTCAAATTGACACCTGAGGTCTGGAGGGAAGACAAAAGCTTGATTTCAGGATTTTTCTTTCCTCTCAAGAAAAATTTCTACACAAATGAAAGCTGAAAAAAGTCCTCCAAAATACAAGTAAAATATCCAATTTATCTGTTTTCAATAAACAAGTTGTATCATTATTTAAACCTCAACAGTTTTATTCTGTTTTGTGTATGACAGTGATTGCATACAGGAAACCTGCTGACGTTTGTTTGCTACCAATGCTCTCCCATGGAAAATCATTCAAAATATGGGATAGAATCATAGAATCATAGAATGATCTGGGTTGGAAGGGACCTTAAAGATCACTTAGTTCCAACCCCTCTGCCTGGATAGCAGAAAAAATATTTATGCATGTAAAGAATAATAGTGACATATTATTACCTATTTTAAAAGAATTTAGTGTGATGTAGTTTCTTAGAAAAAAAGGAAAAGAACAATACATTTTGTTCCTGATTCTAATTATCAGTGTGGAGGTGATAAGTCTATAATAACCTCCTGGGAAAAAAATTACAAGATGAATGGAAAGTTAAATGTCAGGTTTTATTTTTACAAAGTCAGGAATACCATGTTTTCAGACTAATTCATTTGTTGAAGGTAACTATCTTGGACCTAAATATGTTCTATTTCATATGTGTGTGCAGGTTTAAATGCTTGTTAAAAATGTACTTCTTGTGAAAGTGATTGTAAATAGTGTTGGTTTTTAAATCCTTACTGTTATATTGGAAGAAATATTTTTTATTACATGCAAGTTCATTAGATTATTCCCTAGATATTATGCTGTTGAGTACTGATTGTGCCCATGTAGCCCATTAGAAATATTCTCTGAGTGCAATATTTGGTAAAGGGTGAGTCCAAGGTGAAGTCAAACAGTTCACTCTGTTTTTCTTCCAGGCTCATCCTGCTTCCACAGGATATCTTCATACAGGACATCCGGCACTATATTGAAAAACTGACTTTGTAGTTCAGTGAGTGGTGATGTTTGATCTCAGAAAGTAGGGATTTCCTGAATGGAATTTGTAAAACTATTGAGAGAGGTACCACTCCATCTTCCCCTGCACAGATAAGTTGTTATCGCTGTAACACTTCTGTAATGCTGACTTCCCTATGCCTCAAGAACCAGAAGCTAAATATGTCTCCTATCCTTTTGTCTTAGTGTCACCTAGGACTGTCTCTCACAAGCTACTTTTGGAAATCATGTTCTGTATCAACATTGTTTCAGGAGACAAAAAACCCCTCTGCCCAAGTGTGCTCTCGGATAGGCAATGCTTCACAAATTTTACTGGAATGTGGGTAGGATAACTGTGGTGACTTCAGCCTGGCACTGCCTTGCCTAGGCTAGGTTTTAACCGGCCTAGGTTTTAACCGGCCGTGTTGGGTATCATTATGAATTCTGTACCAGTATTTACCTGATAGTGAGTATCATGTAAACTGAAATATCTTATCATTGAGATATTACAAAATAAC
>VYZX01026658.1:31747-49527 GCA_013401335.1 Brachypteracias leptosomus
ATAGGACATAAAGCTAGCAAAGTCAAGCTCCTTTAAAGATCACAGTTCACTGAGCAACTTAAAAGCTTCAGTAAAACAAAGCACATGCAGCCCTCTATTCTGATGTTCTGCACAAGATAAACTTCATATAGTCTATGCAAAATTAATGGCTTATTATAACAACTATTCAAATCTAGTCACTGGACAATACTGTAGCTAAGGTAAAATGCAGAATGTTTTATTTCTGGAGACGAAACTTTACAATTAGCTTTGTCAATTCAGCTGGTTCAGAGCCTCATTAAAGGAAAATGTGTGTCCAACAAAGGGTTTGACTTCCACACATAGATATTGAGGATGTGTATGCCTGTCCTGACAGAAAGCTGAGTGCTCAAGTGTGGGAAGCGTGTGAGTCCTGGCATGGCATTACTTTTGCTTAGGTGGGTGAAAACGCAAACTGAAAATACATGATTTCCAGAAGATCTACAACAGAGAGCAGATGTTTGAATTCAGAGCACAATATGGTATATGCAGATTGCAATTAATTGGAAAATACTTAAAGGCCCAAACACCTCCTAGAAATGTGTGTTTTGTTGATTCATAATTGAACTGTTGGATAAATGCAATGTAGGTTGATATACGTGATAAACAATGTTGTCTGTTTATGACATGTGAGAAGTCACCTGAGCAACTGGAAGGTATTGATCTCTATTTGCTGCTGTGGCTCACAGCTGCATGGATTTTATTAAGGTCAGACTGAGATAATCAATACTCAACCTGGATTTTAAAAGTGCAGGTAGATGAAAGGATGTGTTTGGTGCTTTGTAACTTTCAAGTCTGTTGAAGGTTCCAAACTACAGAACTTGGTGAAGAGTTAGATGAGAATGGTAGAAAAGAAGTGGGTGCAAAGGTGAACTGCATGTGCAGGTATCAGGCTAGGACAGAACTGCATAATATGCTGTCAGGTTTAGCAGGAGGATACATCAGTTTGAGGTTCTCTGGAAGAGATAAATAAACATTGTATTACAGGTGAGCCTGGGAGCTCACTGTTGTGTTTTCACTGTTTGGGGAATTACACATAAATGAAATCATGATTCAAATGGGATTGTTAATTAGCACAATGTACAGGGGTTAGATCTTGTAGGCATTGTGTTGGACTCTGCTGTTGATTTCTTGTATGACAATATAACCTAATGGCACCTGTGTTCCTCTTGAGGAATAAAACCTACTTTCTGCATTCTTGTAAGCCTAGCAGCAAACAAATGAAAGGGGTAACCTTGAAAAATTCAAATCTGATGTTCCAGGGAAGTGAGAAAACTACACATACTTTTGCTTATGCTCCATCAGTCATGCTCCATCATTATTTCTCTTTAAATCAGGGAAGTATATCCGCACTTATGTAAGTGCATATAGATAGGATACACCATGTTTAAGTCATTCAGAACTGCAAAATCTAATTTATCTTGCTTATATACAATTGGAATCCGAAGAGTTTCAGATCCTGTTGTTCTATAATTAATTTACTTTTGTGCTATTCTGTTATTTTGTGCAGTTTGGGTGAAAAACATTACACTGAAGTATTTGCCACTACTGTGCTAGCTATGATCCTTTCACTCACTACATGCAAATATCAAAGTGTGTGCCATTGTAGCCAGAAGGGAATAATTGGTATCTGAATGGATGGCAATACTAAATACAAGGCAGAGAGAGAAAAGGTCTTTTATTGATCTGCACAACTATTTTCAAGCAGTTTTGTTGCACTATTACTTGATTTTACATTCAATTTAAAGCCCACAGTCATGCTGATGTCTTTTAACTATGTGTGTTCTAATGTACACTAATGTCCTTGTAGTTTTGCCATCAGATTAACGAATGTTTTAACTTCAACAACAGCTATCGTCTACTACCATATAATCAGTTGCAATCTGACAATACTGTTTCACATTCCAGAAGGTATCATTTAAATACTCTTTTGTTGGAGGAAAGAACAAGTATAAAGTACAGAAAAATCACTGAAGTACTAACAGACTCCGCATTTTCTGTTAATCCTCCTGAAAGTCTGAGAAGAAAAGATTAGATCAAAAGGGCTGGGAGACCCAACTACCCTTTACTCCTTTCTCTAGGGTGAACTAATCTCTACAGGTCAAGGTTCAGCACAGTGGTGCAGGAAGGAGTTGATGCTAGACTGATAAGGCAGGCAATCAAATTGTGAGGTTTGAATGTGTTAAGAAATGTGTGATCAGTAAATGCAAGCATCTAGCAGAAAAAAAAGAGAATTATATTCTTCAACATAAACAACAAAAAACTGTATTAAAAGAGCCTTTCCTGTACTTATCCCTCAGCCAGGTTTGCTTCTACTAAGAATAACTAGCCATTTGTAATTAATTTTCTACCTAACAAAAATCTCAGATTCTCTTGGAATCACTGAACAAATTACATTTTGCAGCAAAGGGAAAAGCATACTAATAATAGAGAAAAACATTTTAATGTCAATTTATATTAGTATTAAAACATATTATTAATTTAATATTACTAGAAACAAGAATAATAGAAAAACTTAAATGTAGCATTTTAAATACAGGCCACCAAGCCAGAGAAAGTCTGTAACTTGCATTTGTCTCAAAGAAGAATGCTAGTGCCTGTAATTTTGGGCATCATCACTTAAGATAATTTTCTAGTCTGTTATGTTTTATAGTTTAAGAATGTATTTTATTATTTAAACTTAAATATATACTCAACTATTTTATTCTCCAGTAAAATGAAAGGATAGTTTATCTCTCATATCAGTCTGTCCAGGTTGAACATGAGATTTCATTTAGAAAGGAATGGCTACTGTATTGTGTGAAATGTTTATATTTACATGAAGTTCAGGTATGCACTGATTTTATCTAACCAACGCCCTTGACTGCTGCCTGCTTGCCCTCTTCAGTTTCTTCAAGCTCTTAAAGGTACCTGAGCAATTCTGGAATTGTGCCAAAGCTGAAGTTGAGAACGCCCTGGGATAACATAATAGATGAAATGCACAATCCCTGGTCACACAAGGAGAAGACCCAGTGACTTTTAGAAACAGGAACTAAATGCAATGAAACTGCGCCTTTTCTTGCTGACTCCTGAATTACTTTCAAAAGCACAAGATGTCAGAAAAATAATATGGATTATTTACTTGCATATGAGGAGACAAATCCAGAGTAAAGAAGTCAATCTCAATGTAAGAAGCAAGAGATAATGCTTGAACTATTTTTTTTGAACAAGATGAACCAAAATAAAATGGAGACAAAAAGGGGATTAAGATTGGAGCCCCTTCAAAGAGGGGCAGAAGCAGGGGAAGCTTTTGGGGAGTGAAAGAAAGAAATGTGTCATGGAGGGTGAGGGAAAACTTGATGCCATAAAACATGTTTGTCCCTCTAGCTATCATACTGCTATGGATGGAATTGAGTTCTGACCTTGTTGCAAAAGTATCTTTAGAGGTTTTGGTCAGAGTAGTTTCAGTGGGCTATAAAAGTCAGCTTTCTGCTTTTGCAAAGAAGCTCTGGAACACCTCAAAACACAGTGGTGAGAGAAGTACTCACCAATCACACCCAACTACTTTAGTATGTTCTAAATATAAAATATATTTATGCTTTCATTTCACATGTGTCTAAAGAGCCACTCCTAGCCATGTCTTCTTGTAGCGTTCTACTGGAGCAGAATGAACTAATTCAGCCCCCTAGGGCATTTGTGCATGTGTGAAACTCTGTATCAAAATTGCTTGTATATGAACAATTGGGAAAAATCTAATATTCAGAAGAAAATCAGATTATAATATTTTAAAAACATAAAAAGCTTTGAACTCTGAAATTCTAAGCTTTCAAATTTATTGAAACACATTTTTGACCAGAGAGCAATAGTTTTGTCTATGCAGTTGCACATGCCATGCAATCTTTATCAGATTCGAGTATTTTTAATTTTAATTTATCTTTTATGTTTTGATCTTAAAAAAGTTGTAACAATAAATAACTAAAAAATAAATAAAACAGCAGATCTGGTTACCATGCATGCAAATTCAAAGCAAATTGCTTGTGTAGTAAATGAGTGTTTTAAAGATATTTAAAAGAAATGAAAAACTTTTATTTACACATAAGTTCTGTAGCTTAACTTTCTGCAAGACCACAATTCTTTAATGGCTGAAGCATGATGTTATTGAAAGTATGCATGTTAAGCAGAAAAATTTGTCTAGTGAAAATGTCGGTCTGAGGCATTCAGGGATTTTTGTTTGGTTTTGTTTTGCTCTTGGGAAAGGTCTAATCCTGTCAAATATATATAACAGAAGTCTGATGGTCTGTTGAATTTAGTACTTGAAAACTGTCTTTCAACCCAAAGGGCTGCAGTACATATAAATGTCGGAATTTCTCTCAATATAAGTGAAAGAAAGACTCTAAATTGTTTGATACACTGAATATAGTACTGCCATTGATTCTGACTTCTCAAATTGTGGAGTTGGACTTATTTGAGAAGAGATTTATGCCTAATGTATTCTGAAGTAATAAACTGATATTTCCTATCTAAGATCATCATTTCATGTCACCTAGGCAACTAGTTAGAGAAGGGTAAAGTTTGTAAACTAGATGATCAGCAGAAATACTAGCAAGCCCTTTTGTAGCTCTCAAGATCTTCCATTTCTTATTTCCCATGGTCAAAGAAACCCATATAAGATGTTTTCTCTGAAGATGTGAGACTTATACTGCCAGAGGTTTTATCTATCTCTCTATCTATTTATTTGTTTTTAGACAATTCCATACATTTTCATAGCTCTTTGGAAAAATGAACACAAAACCAAACACAAAATCTGCTCTTCAATGAACAAAATTAATAAATATCTATATGCAAACACAAAATCTGCTCTTCAATGCACAAAATAACTATATGCATACGAGATGCTAAGGATGAGACTTCACTCAGACTATATGTGCACTTTCAGATCAGGACTGGGACCCTAAAAACCTAAACAAAGCAAATATATGTGAAAATGAGAATGTGAAGCAGAGGAAAAGTCTCTAAACAGACTGGTACAGACTCGTACTCTTATAGACATTTTAACATTTATTCGTTATTGAATGGCTTGTCTGTTTTATGTAGTCTAACTTCACTGGAAGATTATTATGTGATTAAAAAAAAAACCCAAAAAACAGTGAAAAGATTATAAACTGTGGTGATAGAAGGGATTTTGAATGAGGGAAATTAGAAAGGATATTGGAGTAACAGGAAAAGTGAATTACTTATTTTGCTTGTGATCTAGTGGGAAATACTTGATGGAAGCATCATGGATGAGCAGAAACCGATAATAAAGGTTTGAACATGAAAATATAATGTCATAATATGTTCAGGAAGCAAGACAGCTCCTACACATTTGGAGCAGTATTAATTATGCCAGCCAAAGCAGAACAATCGCTTATGGGCTGCCAGATTTAACAAGTCATTGTCAAAGTCAGCTGCACAACTGTCTACCAAATTTTACTGAAGTTCTACAAAATAGGACACCAGTTTGGTAACAGAGAACTGCAGTGCCAAGACTAGGAAGGGCAACTGTAAATGGAGATAAAACAAAGAAGCCCAACTGTGGCTCCCAGAATGAAAACAGTGGAAGAAGAGTCTCACATTCCCAAGCAAGAACATCTTACAGAGTAGTTACAAAAGTACTTTATTTCCCCAGCTCTTTGCCCTATGTTTTTCTTGCATTTTTTTTTACCCTTTCTACCTCGATAGCTCAGCTGCCCCTGCAAAATAAATTAGCCAGCAAAATTTGCGGTTTTGCTTCCTTAGGTAACCTGAAATTTGTGCCAGTGTACCGCTATGAGGCCATCTACAAATGGCAGTAATACAAGAGCAGAACATTACCTGACCTAAGGAAAGGAGGGAGTCAGGGCTAAAGAAGCTCAAACACTCCAATGCAAGCCAGTCTCTCTAGTGTGAGTTTTCAAGATGTGTTGAGCAGGTAAATGTCAAGGGGAACAGTGACATGGTGAAAAAGCTTTACACAAAAAGACATTTGCTTCGTGAAGAATTGAAAGATGCAAACCTAAAGCCAGGGAAAGAACAAAGGTCAACTCCTATTAAAAATCTGTGACTGATTAAAGCACAAATTAAATTCTAGATAGTGTAAATATTTATTTCTACCATCTTAGGAATGGTCCTATGTTGTGGTTTAAGGTTGGGGGAAGGGGAGAGACAGGTGGAGCGGCTATTCCACTCCCCTTCCTGCCACACTCTATATAAAGGACACAGGAAGTTCTGCTCGCCCCTTCCTCGCTGGAATTGCTGCTGGCTCCGCATGTCTCTGTGGCTGCTACAACTCCACGTGGCTCGGGAGAAATCCAGTGGCATCCGAGGATCGGGGTTGTATATATTTGTATATATACCTTCCCTTGTTACCTCTGTATATTTCGCTTCCTCTAATATCCTTTCTGTTACTCCCTGTTAAAAGTTGTGATCTTAATTTTCCAGCTTTGTGTGAGGCCTTTCTTCCTCCCCTGGGAGAGAAGAGGGGAGGGGGAAGAGGGGTGAAACTAATTATGCTCTGTGGGGATTGCCCTGAGCCCTAAATGGAGACATCCTAGGAAATGACTCATTTCTGCTTTTAATTTTTCAGTGTCTGAACTGTCCATAATGCTCCATGAGTGCCTGAACTACACAGCCAATTTCCAGTTGTTAACTGTTCTTTGCCAGATTAAAAATGAAACAACAAAACAAAACATAACTCCCGCCATTCAGTGCAATGCCCAAAGACTTGTTTATCTGTCATTTGCAGAACAGGCCCTGAGCCAACTCTTGTCCTCACTACCTTGTTCTGTGAGTGCTCCCATGGGGAGGGCATGGCTGCCAGTGGATATCCTCCAGAGTTGTGTGTTATTTCCAAGCAGAGAACAGGCAAACTCCTGCCAGTGCTGCTGATAGATGCATTGGCTGGAGGCGAACAATAGCAGGAGGCTGAGCAGTTCTCCCAGACTCAGTAGAGACTGAGTGCCATGTTGTGCCTCAGTCTCTACTAATCCCTTAGAGCTCTACTCCCAAGAGCCAGTCTTAGAAATATATTTTGGAGGATTGCTGTTGTGGCTTGCATCCTTGTGTCCGTTCACTTATGAGGGATAGATCATGCTTAAACCAAACTTTCAGAGTGCCATGACAGAGACATCTCCTAATGGTGATCTGCTATGAAGGAAACACCTATGCAAGTAACATATTTCTTATTTGAAATCTAACTTACTTGGATACTACCTCGAGAAAATTTTCCCTAAGATGTGTGGTGTCTGAAAGCACAGGTGCCATGTGAATGGTAAAACAGTTGTGCTTTCTGAAGGCAGCATTTGTACTTTCTGGTGGCTCAGACAGTTATTGCACATCTTGTTCCTGTGCTTCCTTGTTAGAAAAGACTAAAACACTCCAAATGCTTTCTTTTGCAGAAAAATCCATTGTACAAATGTAGTAACAAAGTAGTGATATTCTATGTAAGCAGTTAATAGGACTGGGAATCACAAGACACAGTGAAAGATGGCAGTTGAATAAAAAAGTGAGAAAAGAATGAAATTATAAAATTAGCAGTTTTGCTTAGTGAGTAGCTGTCTTGGCTTTCTATCAAAGCTGTTATTTCTGTGTCTCTGCAGACTTAGGTGACATACATCGTGGATCTTGTATGTCATTCTGACTAGACTTTGGAGGAGGCCCTGCACTAACTCATGCCTAGGAAGTTTTACAAAAGACTAGATCTACTTTTACTTCCTTTAGATAAAATGTAGAGAAACTAATGTGCTTGTGAGAACTGTAAAGGCCATGCAGCAAGTATGAAACATGACACAGTTGGTAGTTTGGATGTTTTTTGTCAAAATGTACATCTTGACAGAGTGTGCATACCTGACACAAATTTCAGTTCCTGGAATCTCAAACGTAGAAATCAATGGAAACTCCAAAGAAAATGCTCCCACTAAAAACTTATTTTGTCAATGAATTGTGCAATTTTAAAATTCAAGTTGAAGCTGAATCCTTCCTAAGGGTGAAACAGCATGAATAGAATAGTGTGGTGGGTTTACCTTGGCTGGGTGCCCGGTGCCCACCCCTAGTCCCTCTATCACTCCCCCCCCGCCCCCCACCAAAACCTCTGTCAGCAAGGCAAGCGGGGAGAGAGTAAGATGGAAAAGGAAAACCCGTGGGTTATGATAAGAAGCAGTTTTAATAAACAGCAGAGAAAGCAAGGCCGCGTGCGCGCGAAGCAAAAGCAACAAAGCCGTTACTCTCTACTTCCCATCCGCAGGCGGTGTCGGGCCTGTCCTGGGAAGCAGGGCTCCAGAACGCGTACCGGTTGCTCGGAGGACAAATGTCTTCCCAGAATCCCCCTGTCCTCCTCCCTTTATAGTTGAGCTGACGTCATATGGTATGGAATATCCTATTGGTCAGCTCGGGTCGGCTGTCTGGGTTGTATCCCTTCCCAAATCTTGTCCCCCCACACACACACCGTACCTTTGGTGCTGTGTGGGAGTCATAACAAGGGTGTGTGTTATCAACACCTTCTGGCTTCCAGGCTGTATGGGGACTGACCCACTACAAATAGCTGGAAGCTACCTTGAGAGAGTGCATTAGCTATTCTGAAAGAAAAATAAAGTGTTCTTTCTTCAGCAGCACCAACCTTCATTTGTCCCATGTTTTGCAGAGTGCAGTGCTGTGGAAGTCTGTATCTCAAGTTGTGGTGCACCTACCAAAATGGAATGTGTGAAGCCAAAATCAATGAAATACATTGAAGGGGGGTGAGTTGTTGACCAAGCTGTACTTCAGAGAAACATGGAGGTAAAGCGTACACTCGGTATTGGAATTAAGTGTGAACACCTGATAACTGCTTCACGCTCTGAAACAAATGGTGACTCTGTCATCACTTCTACTGCTAGAGGAATCAAGGCTCTTGGTAGTCAATGAAGAGCAGAGAGTATGTTATGGCCTTGTGAACGATGGTCTCCTCACACTGATCAGTTTTATTAGTGGACAAGTGGCTAAGAACAGGATGTCCTCTCTGTCTTATTCAACTATACCCTGACTATTAGTTATACTGAGATTCTTGCCACCTTTTGTTAGGAAATAGAATAATTTATGAAATTATGATGCAGCCCAAGAAGAGTTTTGACAAGACTTTCTGTGCAAAAGAGTTTTAATTGCATGTAGTAGACTGCAAGCCACTGATTTTCTAGATTTCCAAGGACAGAAAACCTCAGACTATAGTCATGCCTTTCTTACGTGTAGGAAACTTTTCTCTGTGAGTTGAATTGTACCTCTTCCAGATCTTACACTCAGATAGTGTGGGCAGTGTGGAAATTCTGTGCCTGGAAGAAAAGGTTGAGTTTTTTTCTTAGCTTAATCTGAAGTTTTTGAAACTTGGAACAAGAGTGGGTGAAATTAACCAGAGGACAAGTTCAGGCAACAATATTAACAGTCTTAACAACGCTAGGTTGATAGAGCTGGGTAGCTCGTGATATACCTACGTATCTAGTTCTCTTTAGGCAGTTACAAGAGACATTTATGACATGATGGTTCATACTCTTCTGGAAACACATACAGATGACAATTTACAGAAGTTAGCAGTAGAACAGAAAAATAATTTGACAGATTAAAAGGTATCATATAACATAAATATTCTTTTTTAAAAGAATAAACAATGTCATCAGATGGAAAGAGAATTATCTGGTATTTGAGTTTGTGATGAAGAACAGAAAGATGTTATTGGCACTTTGATGCAAAATTATCAAGGAGAGAGATGGAAATAAAGAATGAAAGATTTGAGTTACATGTCGTGTTTATACTAAAATCCTTCACAGTTTTTCCATAAACAAATACTGTAAAGGTGGCAGATTTATAAAGCAAACATAAAAGAAAATTAATTTTAATAGAGAAAGTATGTTAATTGGTTTGTTTGAAAAGCCTTGAATAGCTCATTTAGTAATATAAAAATATGAGTAAATCATGTGACTTTATTTGCCTAGGTGAGGAGTAAATTTCATTGCCTATGAAGAAAATAATAATGCTGTGGGTAAAAAAAAAATATGAAATATAGAATGAAGCCAAAGCTGATAAAGAATTTAGTGGAAATTATTTTTCTGTATCCTTTATTCAAACTCGTATCTTTTTTTCAATGGTAGAATGAGCTCTAGTTTGTAACATGTCACATTAAAACATTAAAATGATGGACTGTATGGTATTTATTTTAAAACTGTTATTTAGCATTTGTTTGTCCCTCAGCAAACTGTGGGCTGATCCTTTTATCCTCTAAATTCGTTACAAAGGCTGGAGTAGTGTCCTATTCCACATGCTTTTCTTCTGCCTTTCACTCTATTACATAGTCTAACAACAAAGCTTTTTTTTTTTTTTTTAAAAAAAAGCTTTTCTTTGATAGTTCTTATCTGGGGATAAGTATGAGGAAACAGATGTCTGTTCCACTTCTGTGAGATGGAAGTAAAGGTGACTATGTAACCCCCTTTTAGTTTGTTTCTTTGTGTTAAAAGCTAGTGGTGGACAGCCATCTTTCCCTTTGGTCCCTGCTACAGGAGGATAGAAGACATTGCAAGTCAAAAATTGCCAAGCCTGTGGTGCTGTAATGGAATATAACACATACTGCATGGCATGCTCAAACAATGGTTGTGCACGCTACTTCGATGAGAGGGTGAAGTCCAGGACTCTATTGTTCAAAAGCTAAAGGTCTTTTTTTCCTCAACAACATAGTGTATTGAAAAACCTTCAAGCCTTTCCCACAAGGAGTGGTAACAGCGTGGAAGCACCATGCTAGAGGATGTTGTTGGTCTGTGTCTTCTCTGTCAGCCAGTGCCAGAAACTTTGGAAGAAATTCTTCAGGGAAACTCTGAGGAGGAATAAACACTTCTGTCTGCCTTTAAGCAACATGTCTTGGTTTTATAATTGATTAATGAATAAGTTTTAAATTTTTTTTTTAAATAAAGCAACTGTGTTTGTCTTTTCTAATTTAATAGATTACATTTTCTAATTTAATAGTGTTCTCATTAGCTATAAAAATGTCTAATGCTCTAGAATTTGTTGGCTTTCATGTCTTTTTCCGTTTGTTTTAATCTAGTTATTATAGCCAGACATGAAATGTAACACCCCCTCATTAAAATAAATGTAATGTTGTGACATAAACTGACAGAAGAAAGTAAGTCCCAAGATAGTGTTCTTCTCAGCCTCCTCTCTTTCATATTCCAAGATATGATATAAAATAAGATTCCTTACTCAATTCATTCCTGTGTTTAGAAGCAGCAGGGTTAGCACAAAGAGAATCCAGAAAAGTTTAGATATTTTTATTCCTATTTTTCACTGTAGAACTCCATGAATAATCCTAGCATATTGTTTGAGAGTACCTACAGGGATAGAAATTACTGTGATTAGAGTGATAGAATGTGTTCTTTTATGTTACCTGGAGAAAGGTCTCTGACAGAGGTGGCATTTTTAAAATGGCAAAATATTTGCTCATTTGCCTTTTTAATCTCTTCAATTACATTTTGTGTTGCTAATATCACTCTACATGCTGCTTTGTTATACTTAAACCTACCTTTTTAATAGTCATGATAAACTCTGAAGTTTTTCTTTCTAATGGTACCACGGAGAAGACCATCCTATTTTGCCTCTCATTGTAAGAAAGAGAAATGCGTGACTGAGTAGAAGAAATAAATTATTACTATTTGACAAGACGTATCTTTTCTAGATACCAAGTGTATCCAGAAATACTATTTTGAAAAAGAATGCTCAATCTCAAACATGGCACTGAAGGAAAATAGTACATTTGTGTAAAGGTTGTGCTGAGATATTTACCTGGTAAATTGAGTTGGAATATATTTTCCAAAGTAAGGTAGCATTTCACTTTTGTTTGATATGTAAACATATTGACATAAAACACATCCACTTCAGTTTTAAGCAAGTTTACATCATAGAGCCTGACTGAGATTGCAGGAAATGAGTTGTACAGAAATTCACAGCTTCAAAATACAGTGTATGTGTGGAGTTTGGGGGGCATGTTACAAATACTGATTATTAGGAAAGGAGATGAAGGACAGTTTTTAACATCCTGGGATCTAAAATCAAGCTGTGTCTGCACTGGATGCTAGAAAGACTTTGTTAAGTAGCAAGTGGAAAAGGAAAACCAAGGTGTTTTAGTGACTCATTGGTGCTAGGCCTTTGTAATTTATTTTTATCGCAGGGCAAGTCACTGTATGGGCAACATCCCTGGGAGGATTTGGGATGGGATACTCAGCATAACTGTGGTCCCAGCTACAAACAATTTGCTTGCCTCAGCTTTACAGATCTTCATCACAACTTTAAAGCTAATTATAACCTTGAGAAAATACAAGAAATTAAATCAAGACTTTGGATTGGTTGCCAGAACAGGCAACTGAATTCCTAAAAGTGCTTGTGCCAGCACTTTTCTCAAACTCATATTCCAAGCAGACATTTGCCAAAGCATGATGTTTTAACATGTCCATTTACAAAATGCAAGTTATAATACACATAATGACACGACAGATGCAAAGAGTTTAAAAATTAGGAAGTTTACTTCCAGGGATGGGGCACCTCTCTGGTTCATCTTTAGCAAGTTCCCCTTAGTCTAAATAATACTATATCTGACCTTTTGTCCTTTTTTTCTGAAATGTTCAATATTTCCTGGAGTTGTACTGGGAGTCTGAGTAGTTTGAGTTGCCATGCCCGGTACCTGGAGCTCAATACAGAAGTAGAAGCCAAGTAGGGCAAATACTCGCACAGTTTGAAATGCTCAGTATTCTTCATTTAGTTCCAGTTTAGGAAAGGAAAGTTTTAGAGAACTGAAGCACATCTTTGACCTGAGTTCAACATGCTGCTCCTCAAAGGTTAAAACTTAGTGGTATGTCCCTCTCCCTCCCCATTCCCAGCAGAGTGTACCAAGGTGGAGCTATTCTACCCTAGGCTACCCAAGCTAGCAGGATCTATGTCTGTGCTTCTGCAGTTTCAGCTAAATCTGTTCTTAGCAGAAGGATTAGTCCTGAGTGAATGGAGGTGTCTGCTGGCAGCCTTGAAGGTGCTGTAGCTGGAGACAAGAAGGGAAGGCTGAGGATCACACTTACCCTACTGACTATCTCAAAGTGGGTCTCTGTGGGGCAGCTGCCTAACCCCATCCTGGGGCACAAGGTGCACTGCAGTGAGCTGTGGCATTGACAGTGCCATAGCTGTTCATCAGATCTAGGTCTAATCACAAACTAATTTCCAGAGCTCTGTGTTTATAATATCAACAGAATAGAACAGTTGTTCAATACCATAGAGCCAACACAAGGTAGCAGCGGCACCATATCTTGCTGGGATGACCCCTCTCTGTGGAGGCCAAAGCCACGAGTTGGCACTGAAGCATCACTTTCCCAGGGGAGAGCAGAGAAGGTGCAAACAAATGATACCAAACCCCTTCAATCTCTTTCCCACAGTGTTATGGGCAAGTTCTGCTACTGAGCTGGAAACAATACGCTCTGATATTATTATGGTTCCTCACTAGAAATACAAATGAGCCAAACCTCAAAACACTGAGCATTTGAAGTGGCTTGGCTTTTAGTGTTGGGGTTTTTTTGAATGCTTGCAAAACTGCATACTTGTTTCTGCCTGATGGAACCCTAGGCAGACGCAAGGAATGTTGCTTTATGATCCTCCCAACTAGATTGCAGCCAGAAACTCCAGGATATACTTTGAGTGTGCTTGTGCCTATGCATCCCCAACCCAATCCCACATCAGATGTGTTCAGATAAGTTTGGAAAAGCTTTGCAGTGAGTCATCAACTGTTTTTTTGCTTAGCAGGATAGAAATTTAGAGCGTTCAGAGGTTTTTTACTTTACAAAATTTATGTAAAGCTTTACCTCAGGGATTAAATTATTTAGGAAAAAAGCAGAGAACAGCAAACCCCTCTGTACTGCATGTGTTAATGGAACATTGACCTCCTCCTACTGACTGGAGCTTGAATGAAACCTGATTATTGAATTAAATATACATTTTGTGCTTGTCAAACAGCTTCTGATAATGGATGCATTCATGTTAAATTTCCTAATCTTAAACAAATCAGGACAAAATCTCTGTGGTGAAAATTCAAGACTTTACTTGGAAACAACAGAGATCAAACACTCCAAACAGAGAACTCCGAATTAGAAAACAACTAAGATATACTTGGTAAGAAGTAGATAGAATAATAGTCCTTCTAGATTAGACTGACCACAAGCTTTTTAAATGATGGAAAGCAACTTAAATTAATTCCTTGAATTGTTTAGCACATTGTATAAAATAATCATCAAATAAATGATTTCCAGAAGCTTGCTTTCTTGCTTGCTTTCTCACTTTCTTTCTTTCTTTCTGGCAGGTCTGTATGTGGTGTTGAGCAGCTCTCACTACTGTGAGGGTGGAGAGAATGACAGGCAGAGCAACACTGCCTTTATGTAAAGTTGCCTTTCATCCCAGCTGAGTTTTAGCTTGCAAAGCTGTATTTTTGAAAGGAAAAGTTGTCTGCCAGCTTACCATGATACTTTTATATATAATGATTACTAGAAAATTGGTCTTTCTACATGTTCCCTCCATTTTAATAAATGGCTATTAAATCTGTCAATCTTGGAATAAGGGATTAAAGAGAAATTGTGTGGGCATATAGGATTTATGAAATGTGCTGATTGATCAACAGTTCTGGTGAGTTCTCTCCATGTAGCAGGAACAACAGCATGGTCTAACTTTGACACAGTAGGATAACTTACAGAGAGTTCAGTCATCAAACATTTCAGCCTTAAGTATAACTGCTGAGACTTCAATCACTGTTTCTAATAATGACTTTGCAATATGGTTATCAGTCCGTGATATGTGGAATAAATGGCCACATTCTCTCAATAAAAGGCCACATTCCCTTCTGTGAGTCACTGCAGAGCCATTAGAAGTGAGCAACTTTCTATTGCCAATGATCTGATAAAGATTGAAGCCAGGTCCTAGAAGCAAAGGAAAATAAGTCTTGTATTCCATTCTCAAACTCAGGACCTTTGTATGGGTTTGAGATTCCTACAGTTTACTTTCTCATTAGGTCCACTAGGTCATTCTCCCCAGAACAAAGACTGGCCTCCAAATCTAACACCCAGGTGCTGTGCTTGAAAGGACTGATTTAGGTCACTTGAGAAAAATGTCTTTTACCTATATACCTCTTTTTAAGTCCGACTATGATCTTCAAACAGTTGTGAAAGGCAGAGAAAGAAGTGCAGCGATCATAAAAAAGAACATTATAAGTCTTCAGTTCTTTGGAATTGCATCTGACTTGCTCTGAGGGAAGCAGAGATGTGCTGGCTATAGATAGATTTGTTTTCTTTGGAGCAGAGGTTTTCAGCCTCTTTTGTACCTGGAGACCCTTCTCCTGCCTAGCAAGGTCATATAACAACATGAGCAGGAAGGTGTAATTACTACCAGTCTCCTTGTAATCTGGAGAGAAGTGATTTTCCCTTTGAATCTATTTTCCTTATTATTTAAAATACTTTGTATGCTGAATGATTCATGCAATGTTGTGGGGGTGAATAACTCCTTACAAGATCATATAGGAAATCATTCTTTGTCACAAATAATCTGCCTTGCAAAGAGCCAAGTTACGGAGAAAATACATACGTAAGAGTTGTCAGTTTGTTGCTCATAGGGTTGCTGTGGATTCTTTTCTGAAATCTTTCCTTATTTTCCCATGTTTGTAAGATCAGACTCTGAACAAGAAAAAAGTAAACTGCAGATAAGGAAGTAGTCATGTTTAGCTGGAAGGTTCTTTGTGGTTCCCATCAGGAACTATTCTGTGCTGCAGTTACTGCAGCACTGGCAACAGCAAATAATATCAATTTTAGTTTATTGGAATGGGATTATTGTCCTAATTCATGCAAGAACAGGTTTTTAGAAGAATAGAGCTGGCAGATGCCAAGGAGTACTCTCTCATAAAAAGTATTTGAAAATCCAGAAGAAAGGGCTGAGGTCCACAGAAAGCCAAGGGTAGACAGTGAGGACAAAATTGTCTCATGAGAGCTCAGAGGCTGGATTAGAAATGTGCTGAGGAGCTGAAATCCCTGTGAGCAGAAAAGCTGGGTGAGAGTGTTGCGGTTGGAGCAGCTCTTGGGGAGGGACTGAGCAGGAGAGAATGCACTGAGTGTGATAGGAAAACACAGGAAGAAATTCAGTGCTGGCTTGAACTGTAAATGGCACACATGGATTAACAGAGTGCTGAGTTTTCCACAGCTCCTGGACTGTTCATTCAGGGTGGATGATAAGGAGGTTGCCTGCACTCTGCCAAGACACTAAGGAGTCCATGGAGCTCAATGAGAGAGCAAGCTACTGCAGTGGTAGTTACCAGTGCAGGAGTGGATTGTAGGACAGTACATATTTTCATTACAAAGGTACTACTCTAGGTGTTGATGTTCTCTTTTTCTTCGATATTCCTGTCATCCCAACAAATCACACGTTGTAGGCATTCTTAGTTGAGGACTGGCTTTTTTTCTGTAGTCATTTTGAAATGAAAATGTTAAGCATTACGAACTAATGTAAGTTATAACAAAGCTTAGATTCCAACATTCACGTTACTTCCTGCCTTAGGCAGTCAAATATTTAAGATTTTATTTAACTACCAAAAATTGCTTTCAAAACAAGAATATGGGGGCTTAGTAGTAAGGTAGGTATCTATATTAGAAATATGTCAATTCAACGTGATTATGAAAATAGGACATAATTAGAATCTACTCAATGCTTTGTGTGTTTTTGTTTTGGAGAATGGATTTCTTTCTCACGTTGCATCTCTCTGCACTTCTACTGCAGTACTTAAGTGCTTTATCTCTGTTATTTCTGGAAAGTTTCAGTCAATGACATGGAAATGACAGATTACTAGCTGCCTTTAAAAGTTATTTTCCCCTCAAAAAGGGAAAAAAAATATCTACAGGCAATTATTCCAGTTCTGTCATGTGAAATCACAATTTCTAGATCATGGTGTAAGACATATGTCATTTCTTTTGGAGTGAAATGCAGCTATGCAGAACCTTTGCACTGAGTTAACTGTCTTTAGCAGTAAGTAGTAGACGACAAGTTTTCTTTTAGATGAATGCAGAAAAATGAATGAGAAGCCTCACAAGTTTAAGACTGCAAAGGAAGACTTAACATAATCCTCACAGGAGGACCAGCTATTCATAAAATCCTTTACCCTTAGATGACTTATGAAAGGATGTTTACCTACAGATTGATCGGTGATGTTTCACATTTTGACAGATTATCAATAATGGATTTTGTAGCAATAACTGAAGACAGATTATTCCTGAGTCAGCTGAGATGCCTTAGGGTATTTGAGACATCAACAGCAGTAGTTGTATCATACAAGGTCTTCAAAAGACATGTGCCCTTCTGGAACAACAGCAGAAGACCAGTGAGAAACCCTAGGAATAATGTTAAAGGACAATCTTTAGGCAACTAAATTGTGCCCAGTGATATCTCTATTTACAGTATCGTGTATTTTTACTGCAGGAAGGTGATACATATACAAAGATATTTCTGTGAATGTGAAGAAGATGGTGCAACTCTAATTGTAAAGTCTCATCTGTTGGTAATTCTATATGGAGGTAGAAATCTGAAGAGAATTACTCCAAAATCTATGTTACAAGTAGAGAACTACACACTATTTGGCTTAAGGAGAGGAAAAAAATCCCAGATTTACAATGCAGCACATACTGTTGTCTCTGTGCCTCAGTTTTTCTCTTTGGACACAGTAAATCCCAATGTCCCTGTGGTGGGTTTACCCT
>VYZX01026662.1:0-34210 GCA_013401335.1 Brachypteracias leptosomus
CAAGCTACCACACTCACGTCACTAGCTGGCTGTTCCTCCCTGCTTTATAAATACTTATCAGTGTGTAAATGAGCACGTGTACTGCCATTTAATATTTTGAGTACATTACTGTTTAGAGAACTTCTGGGAAAAGAGGTAAGAATAAATAATCCATCCTTCACCCTCAACAGCTTGTTGATTTTTAACAAGCAAACAGTAAATAGTGCTCACTCCACAGAGTCTCAGTATTTACTTCATGTATATCAACACCTCCTGTCCCCTCCTGTATCAGCTTGATCTAGCTGTTCTTGACTTGATGTTCTGCCCACGTTCTTTTATTCTTCATCTGTCTCCCATCACCTGAATGCAAATGTCAATTTTAAATCTAAGGAGGGCTGTGCTCTGCTTTTGAATAAGAGCAGTTTATGACAACCAGTAGTAAAGTGCGATGCAGGTAAAACAGTCGCTCTCTTCATGATTTATTTTTACTTAATTCCTTGGTCTAAGGGGCTCAGGAAGGAAAATAGAAGGATTTTTAGTTCACTACAAAGTATTGTTCAGCTAGGAGAGAGGCCCCGTGAGTAAACCTGTCCCTTTATTTGTTCAGCTTAAGACCATCAAAGTTAAAATAGTAAACAACCAGCCTGGCTGCATGGGACAGTGTTGTGTATTACTTTTGAGCCAAAAGTTCATGAGACAGGCCCATGGCCCAAACTGACATGAAACAATATCATTTCTAATGCATTTAACACTTCAAGCTGCTTGAGTGGGCATAACTTTTTAGCACCTATTTTTAAATGAGACATATGCTCAAAACATCTGCTTTTTTCATAGGTTTTATATTTGCTATGTTGAAATCTCATATTTAGCATCTTGAATGGTAAGATTAGAATTAGAGAAGCGAAGTTTGTGATTTCAAGTACTTGAGGCTTTCAAGTATTTCTTATTTTTTTAATCTTATGACTTCCAGTGTACAAGCAGTGCGTTTTTTCCTGTAAGGGGCTGCGAACTTTTTATCTTTTTCCATTCATGGTAGTATCCTTCCATTTGCTTCCCATATTACCTGACTTGTGCATAGATAGGGGACCAGAATGAAAAAGGCTGCCAAAGACAATGACAATATACATTTAACATGGCTTTAAATTTTATCAAGAAGTACTTAAACATACCTAGGTGAATCTCTAAGGTAAAACATCATATTACACTACAAGCATTACAAAATACATTTGCTGCTCATAATCTGTTGTGAGGTGTTATGGGGTACATAAAATCCTTTGAAGCAGTAAGTGAAGCTGATGAAAATGGATTTTAGCTTAATGTGTGCTGCATTGCTGCTTGGAAGCGTACAGCACGGAAAAGAGGATGTCCAGACATAACAGGTCTGATGTGTTGCAGGAGGAGTGAAGCAAGGGTAATTTTATTCAACTTACTGGAACTAAGTAGAAGTGAAGTTTGAAAGATTTCTTTCATATGAAAGACTGCAGATTATTTTCGATATACAATTTTAAGTAACTTCCAATGCTGAAGAAATTTGAACAAAAATCATTTGGTTTTCCAGGGGAAAATGCACTTATATTAGGAATGTGTTCGTTTCAGTGATGTTTCTTTAGGAAAAAGCTGAAGAAATTAACTTATACTTGCAATAATGTCAATAATTTGAGTAGGTAAAAGAAAAATTGATTTCAGCTTTGTAATTTTACTGACTTTAATTCTAGCAATTTGATCTTAACTTTAAAGTATTTAAGATAATGTTAACTTTTGGAAAAGTATATCAGCATGATAAAATTATTAAATTTGTAGGATGAGAATTTTTTCAGAATATGCAAAAAATGTTGAGATTTGACTGTACTCTGGAAGTAAAATGCATTTCAACATGCTGGAATTTCCTTCCAGGAAAAAAAAAAGTTTACCTTTTGTCTCTGCTGCCTCATATTGTTTTAGTATAATATTGATTTTTTTCTTTTTTCCTTTAAAGAGAGCTGTATGTGAAGATCATTGTGACAATTTTGATCCTATGCACAACCTTCTCAAAATAATTTTTAATATTATAAGGAAATGTTACACAAGGACTTTTCTCAGTCAAGATTCAAGGACTGACTGAGGCTGCTGTTTGGCATTTGATGGTGTGAGCTTTGCTTTACAACCAGGGGCCAACCAAGACTTGACCCCCATTTGTTGTGCATTTGAGATGATAACCCCACATGCTCCCTGTCTGATTTAAACAGCAAATATGAGTTTCTCCTGCCCTCGTACCAGGAGCAGTAGTTGCTGATGTAAAAACAGCCCTCTGATCCTTGGACTTCAGAGATCAGGTAAAAAGAGACCCTGAGGGTTTGGCCCACAGCATTTACTCCTCCTTTTACCTATAGCCATCCTGCCAGAAATGAGGGAACTGGTCCAGTATCCCTCTCTGGTACTTTTGCTGCTGTAAGAGGAGCCACCATGTGTCCTGTTTCTTCCGCCTCTCCTGGGGAAGGGAGCACCACGGGATTGCTATGAGCTCTGCCTAGGGGACTTGATTTTTCCTGTGCTCAGACAATAAGTGCAGCAGGTCTTATTTCTCCAAGATTTTGGTACCTTTTTTGCTGAGGTGGAAATGTCTTTTTCCCTTAGGATAAGCCTCATAATTGAATTCATAATTGAACTCGGTATTAAGGCTCAGATCAGTAGCCAAAATCATATGAAATATATAGTGTATGCCTTTAGGACAGCCTGAACTTTGTTCAGTGGAGTGGTCAGTAAATATTGATTCCAATTTGGTAGTGGGAATGAGCAAAGCACTATTTCAACCTTACCTTGGGCTTTTGTAAACAGAGACAGCAGCTTCAGCCAGAATTCAGCTACTAATTTATCATGCTTCCATCTGCACAGGAGCATCAATCATGTGAAAAGCTGTTTGCTTTCAGTGATGCTATCTATGCATTTTTATAAATATCCTTCAAAAATGACTTTTAAGGTAACCATCTGGAAGAGGTCCTATGTACGAAGATTGCAAGACTTTGTATGGACACATTAGGCTATTTTTCCTCTGAATTAAATGGAGTTAAGGTAGATACATTCAGATGTAGTATAAACTCTGACTTTGGCTTGCAAAATTAAATTCCAATTACACTGAAGGAAACTAAAGTTATGCCACTGGTCATAATGGCCATAATTAATGGAGTCTTTTAGAAGATTTCCAGAGGACTAAAGACCTACTAAAATATTACTAATTCACAGATTATACATTAACTCAGTAGAAACCATGACATTTTTCAATGTATTCCTTAAAATAATTTTAGTATCTTTTTCCTTAAAACAGTATAATTCTACATGGATCACATTTGTTTTTGCATATTGATTGCACCAAACATTGTTCAGTACTTGTATGCTGCTAGACTGAAGTATCTGAATTAGATTCTGATAGATTGCCCCTTTTTTCAGATGATGTCACAAACTCTGTAATATTAGAAAACAGACACTTGGATAGAGTAGGATAGAAACTTAATTTTCTAAAAACTGGGAGACTTTTTTTTCCCCTTTAAACACAGCATAAAGCTTGGAAAGTTTTCAGGAAAATATTTTCCTTGAATTATCACTTTTCCTCACCATCAGAATACTTTCTGACTACAAATGAAGTGTTAGTAAGGTTTCATTCAGGGTTGAAGAATTTTTGAGTGAATCACTTTAACTCAAACACCACCATCTGTGGTGGTGCTGAAGGCTGGGTTTGCTGGGCCTGCTCTCCCTGAGCTTTACCAGCAACTGTGTCTGGGAATAGGAGGCTGTGGGTTCATTTAGGTGGCTGTCTGCCTGTCCAACAGCAGAAATTGTACGCTTTTGGTTTCCAAGCCCTCATTACTACATCGTAGAATGTTTTAGGCTGGAAGGGACCTCTAGAGGTCATCTGATCCAATCTCTCTACACAAGTAGGGACATCTCTACCTAGCACAGGTTGCCCAGAGCCCCATCAAGCCCGACCTTGAATGACTCCAGGGATGGGGCTTCCACCACCTTTCTGAGCAGCTCATTCCAGTGATCTATCACCCTTATGTTAAAGAACTTTTTTTCTAATATCCAGCCTAAATCTATCCTTTCCTAGCTTAAAACCATTACTCCTTGTCCTATCATTACAAACCCTTTTGAATAGACATTCCCCTGCCTTCCTGTAGGCCCCCTTCAGATACTGGAAGGTGACTAAATACACGAACCCCTCTCAGGGATTTGAAAACTTTGCTCCCACCAGAATTTTGGAAAATCTGTGCTGCACAGTAGGATGTACTTGGTAAACTGTTTGCAACAGGCTTTGTAACAACTTCTCTTTTCAACTTATATCAATGTATGGGGTAAAATTTGACAAGCCCCATTTCTTAAATATATGCTTTTTTTTTCCAATGGTAAACTTTGACTGTAAAGTAGCCATTCTTTTTAAAAAATTAATGTTTTTCATAGGGGATATCTGAAAAGATGACTCTTAGGATGAACAGTCAGTGAAAGCTTAAGGGACTATAATTACTCTACATTTAAGATGTAACTTATTTTGCAGTTTGTGAGCTGAAATCACCTTCAATGAGTGACTTTCTGTGGGGCCTAGAAAATTCTGGCTGGCTGAAGCATATCAAAGCCATTATGGATGCTGGCATTTTTATTGCAAAGGTAAAGTGCATAAAATGAGAACAAAACTTGGACTAACCAGATACAGAAAGTGAGGGCCAAATTCTCTGCTTGTGGGTAATGTCTGTTATCTTCAGTGATGTTTTATGTGGAAAAAAAAGCCATCTTGCAGTGATTCTTATAAGAGGAGAGATGATTTTTAGATGCTGTTGTGTGGATGTTTCGCTATTATGGTAAAAAAAGTTTGTGGTCTTTTCATCAAAGAATTCAAAGGTACTAAAGCCTCTACTATCCTGTATCTTGTTATGCCAGGTATTTGATTACCCCTACTTTACTCCCCAGAAGTGACTGTCTCTGTTTCTTTCCCTGTTTCTCCTGTGTCCTCCACTGGTTTCTCACGATTTCCTTTGTTGAAGGTTTCTATTTGAGGACTGCTTCTTCTCATGGTAGTTGTAATACAGGAATATTGAGTTACTTAGTGACCAACTAAATTCACCTCCTAAACAAACTCCTGTGTATTACCATGACCAAACTCTCTAGCAGCTTATACACGTGCATATTTGAGAACTATTTCAGAAAACAGTTGTTGGCTTTGATAAGAAATTATTTCTCCAAATCCCACCCAAAGTAATGCAGATATTTGTCATCTACCAGTAGTAGTTTTAATTTGCTTACTGCCTTCCTTGTGCTCTTTTACTGTTTCAATTGTTATTTTTGAGATTATTACAATTTCTTATAGGCCATTTTATTCACATGACCTGCTACATACAACAATATGGGTAAAATTTCATTTATTTCCCTCCTCAGTAACTGCTTGTTTCTCTTGCTTTGCTTCTTCCTGCTCAACAGGCAACTGTAGTTTCTTACCTGAACAGCAGCTTCAGGATAAATGCACATTATTATTTCTCCCAGCCCTACGAGCTTTTAGTAGCTTATAGAAATGAGGTCATTTCCATTAGCTCCTGTCAACTTCTCCCTTGTGGCTTGTCTTAAAATACTGTCCAAAAACATTTATCCTTTGTCCGTATGCTTGCTAGCCTCATGCCTCCTGAGACATGCATTTTGACCTGTTCTTAGTTGTACGGTTTCCAGTTCTTAGCTGTCGGTCTCCTGCCCACAGGGGTTCTATTTTGGTAGAATTTACTTGTCTCTTGAGATAAACATACATAATTTATTAATATTGCTTGTTCCCTATTAAGCCCAAGTTTAACTTAAATGTTTGTTTTTCTAAATAGTATCTTTCCTAACCTATTTTACTTCTCTACTTTCTGAATTTAGTTCTTTTTAGAAATGACAAAGGCAAAAACTCTTAGAATTTAAAAAAACCCCTCAAGTTCCAAAAATAATGCAACATCAGACTTTGGAGAACTTAATGATCTTTATTTATAAAATGGGATCCTCTCTGCCTAGTTATTTACATTTAAGATACTGATACAGTCTTGCTTATTAGATATTGAAGTTTATCACTACCATGGACTTCCCCACAAATGTTTAGAAGTGTGTCAACAGCGTGCAATGCAGTGTGCTGTAATAATAACCACGCTAGTGCCGGCATCGGAAGCAGACGTTGCTGTTATTGACGTTACCATCAAGATGACAAATGAAGAGCCGTATTGCAAGTATGGCTGTTCTGTTGCTGATATGTGAGTTAGAGCATTAACAGCATCTGAATCTGCTCTACGTAGTTGTCTGCTCTGACAGATTGATGTATTTTAATTGAAATGGATCCCACATCCTCCTGCAGTGGAGTATAAACAGCTGATGCTGCAGCCACCATATTGGGTGGGATGGGATGAGATGAAGATTTCTCAAATGAGGGGAATAACACTCAACATAATTCAAGAACTCTGTGGCAGAATAAAAAATGAAGGTTTCCCAGTTCCCAAATTAATACTCTTTATATTGCGCTGTCTCAGTGTACTTCTCTTACCATTGCCTTTCTCCCTGCTTATGAAATTTCTGACTTTTCCTGTATCCTTAGGCTGTGGCTGAGGAAGGTGTGAGTGTGCTTGTTCACTGCTCTGATGGCTGGGATAGGACAGCCCAGGTTTGCTCTGTAGCAAGCCTTCTATTGGATCCGTATTACAGAACTATGAAGGGATTCATGGTAAGCAGGTACTCTTTCACAGAGTAAATAAAGTATCTTGGCATAATTTAAGATTAATATCTTTGGTTTTAATGGAAAATAAACTTTCCTGAAATATACCTTTTTTTTTTTTTTTTTAAAGTAGGAAGGAAGCTTTTATCTATCCAAGTTACAGTCTCCCAGTTTCTGTAATGAAATGTTATCAAAAGTGGGGATCAGTTGGGCACCCATTTATTTTTTTTTCCTAACCTTGACCAAGAAACTTTCTTGCAGGCCAAGAATCTTCCGTGCAAGCAAGGATTTGTATTCATTTTCAGGGATCAGTGAAGTTTTGAGTGTCAGAAGTGTGTGCTCCTTAGACATTAGATTGCAATGAGCAGCTATGTTGGAAACTCTGTTCCTTTCCCAAGCAAATCAGCACTGGTAAAGCATCTAGGAATGCTTCTCATGTTACTTGTCACATGTTAAAAAGATAAACATTTGGGACATTTTTAGGCTCTATTTTAGAAAATGATTAATCAAGCTAATTGAAGTTATGGTGAAATACCAGCATCCTATCTGCATACATGAAGAGTGTTAGTTTCTCTTAATCTGGCAGCAGTACTTATCACTTATTTTTTGCTTATTCTAAAAATAACCTGGGATTCTAATACTGCTTGCTTACATCATTCTTGCTTGTCACTTTTCTGCTTATTCTAAGAATTAACTGGGATTCCAAACCTGCTTGTTTACACCACTCTTTTGCCTGCTTCAACATGTGTCAGCTGTGCTCCACAACACTGAAAGCAATATTCTCATTTTAGGTGTTAATTGAAAAAGACTGGGTTTCCTTTGGTCACAAATTTAACCACAGGTAAGGCAGCGCTAAGGTTTTTTCTCTATATATTTTTATGTAGTCAGTATTCACTGCCATTCCCATTTTATTTCCTTGTTGCCTTACAAAGCATATCAACACAATGCCCTCAGGAAACCACTATACCCTTTTCTCCTACTACATAATTTAGCTGCCTGGAAAAATCAAAGTGGAATATTTTCATATCGGTCTTTTCTTGTATATGCACTCCAAGACTGCTACTGGGAGTACTGAGTGCTGGTCTTGCAGTTTCTACAAGCATTGAGAGAGCCATGTGAGAAAAAAGTAGTACGTATGTGGCTTGCAAAATCCCTTTGCACTCCAGATCTTTCAGTAGCACCAAGAATCCCGATGTAAGTCTCTATTCAACAAAGTCCGCATCTTCTAGGACAGGATTTAATCTTAGGTATGTCTGTGAGTTATCTCTTAAGTAAAATATACTCTATTACACTCTTGTTCTAATGAAAGTAGTAGGATTTGTTCAGAAACGTCATGTAAAGCAAAGTGGAAAGTCACCTACTTGTACATCCATTGTGTAAGTGTTATAATATAATGAAAATATTTGAAGACTTTATATATTTGAACATGTATAAATATCCACATTTTCTTTCTTTCTTGTATTTCTTTTCAGTTTCTGTTAAAATATTTTTTTAAAAATGTAATTTCTATATTGGAGTTTAATTGCATTATATTGTTTGATTTGAATATAAATTTGTTCTAGTTTCAAAAACCAAAAAAACCTTTCAGGAAATCTGTGCAGCTCCACACCACCTGTGAAATTCCAGCAGGAATTACTACATTTAATATGATACTATCAGATGTCTATTATTATCAGTGGTAAAAGATATTATGAAACGTAATCAGCACTAATAGCTTTGGTTTGCAGTACAATATTGCTATATTTATTTTGATGCATAATCATAGTAGAAGTTTCAATTTAAGGCGTTTATGGAATTCCACTCTGTTGGCATATATATATACACACACACACACAAACCGAACAAGCAGAAACTGAGATTGACAATTCTTCCTGACCTAAAAAATACTTTTTTACTTTTATGTAGTTTGTATTTTCCAGCTCCTTTTCTTCATTACATGTGGTTCTAAGGGGTATTTATACAGACAGAAAGTTTGATATTCACTTCCTAGTTACAGTAGCATGTAAACATCTCCCACTTTCTAAAAATTTCATCAAGAGAGGACAGCTTTAAACTGTTTTCTACCAAGGTTATTCTATTCCTCTTCTGCTGTGTTCTGGTTTGGACAACGATCTGTCATTAAGTGACTGTCTAGGGTACGTTTTTGTTAAGTCATTGCAGTCATTCTTATGATGACTTACATTACTGTGGTATAACTTTATATTAATAGCATTAAAGCATGTCTCTGCAGCAGCCAGCTGTTAGTAGCTGTAAGGCAACAAGACACCTGTCAAAGTTCTTTTTTGCTTTTGTTTGTATTTTTTTTTTAATTTGATAAATTCTGCTTTCATTCTACTCCATGAATCTTGCATCATTTTGTAAGTTAAAAAAAATACTAGTAGCTGAGATTTTATAAATTAATGCCTACAATGTAGCTTACACACTGAGTGCTTTGTTTTCATTATGTGAATTCATTTTTTCTAGAGGATTTCAGGTTATAATGGATGTATTTTGTCTCATTTCAGGTATGGCAATTTAGATGGAGATCCAAAGGAGATATCCCCTGTTATTGACCAGTTCATCGAGTGTGTTTGGCAATTAATGGAACAGTTTCCTTGTGCCTTTGAATTCAATGAGAGATTCCTCATCCACATACAGCATCATATCTATTCTTGCCAGTTTGGGAATTTCCTGTGTAACAGCCAGAAGGAGAGACGAGAACTGAAGTATGAAAGTCTTTTCGTTAGTAGCATATTTACATGTGGGGTCTGTGGGTGTTGGTGTCCTGAGGAGACAGACATCTGCTAGTCCACACGTATGTACTTTCCTAAGGTGCAGGGAGCAGTGTAGATTTCCTAGCTGTCATCTTCTGGCAACACAGATTAATACTGAGAAAAGTTGATCCTCTGCAATGTGGCTGTGCTGGAAGTGTAATCCATGGTGTGCGTGACAGGGATTAGGGAGAAGTGACAAGAGCATTAGCCCTTCAGCCACGTGGCCCTACCTCTATTGCAGCATTAACAACATACAAGGCAAGCTGTCGCTGTAGCTCTAACACAAGATGATAATAACTCTAGTTAAGTTCTCAGTTTAAGAGTCACTAGTCTCCTGTGTTTTAACTTGTCTTTGGATCTCATGTCAGGACACTTTAGTCCTGATCTCTTGGATACTTTCTTATGAACAGCCTTTTTGTCTGGTAGCCCTCCCCAGGACTGAATCAGCAAATCATCCCTCTGCTGTCTGGCCACAAAGCAATTACGAATTAATCTACCTGTCCTCAGGCCCAGAGACAATAAAACCATTCCTGGCAGTGCTGATGTTTGTATCTGCTCCCTGGGGCCCTGGATCCTCAGGTACATCATGATACCCACCACTTCTCTCATGTATCTTAATCCTGTCAGTGGTAGTAATGAGAGGAAGGTGGGAGCTGCTGTTTGCTGATGCCATTTGGTCCCTTTCACTGCTCAAATGCAGAGAAGTTTCAGTCCATCTAAAATCAAAACCTCCACAGCTCATCGTATCCCAAGACCTAACTGCAGGAGAAATTGCAGCTCAGTAGTGTCAGAATGCTTTTACATGGGGATCCCTTTGGTGTAGAGATCAATCTGAAAGCTAATTTTATGGAAGTGATCCTCTCCATCTCACAAAGGAACCCATCTCTCCTCCTTCTCGCTCTGTCTGTATGATAAATAGATTGGGGTTTACATTTGGTGGCCAACAAAGGAATATGCTCTCTGTTTTTCTGTATTTATAACTTAAGCCTAATTCTGCTAAGGAAATACGAAGCTGACGGCAAACGAGCAGTACAGAGCACTAGAATGTTGCATCTAAGCTTTAGCTATACCTGAATTATAGTAGAGACTCATTTCTTTTTATATTTTTTTTTCAGAATCCAAGAACGAACATATTCATTGTGGGCTCACTTGTGGAAAAATCGTGCTGATTACCTGAATCCTGTGTACAGATCAGACCACAGTCAAACCCAAGGGACCTTGTACCCACAGATGGCTCCATGCAACTTCTTGTACAAGTAAGTAGTACCACTTGTTACTGCGAATTGTAGGATGTGTTAGTACAGAACAGAGTGTCTTCGCATTTTAGTATTTCTTGTTCCATAAGGTAGCTTATAGAGAGTAAATTCAGTATCGGATGCAATGTGTTTGTTCCTTGTGTGTTCACAGTCAGCCAACACCTCTGCACCATTCCACAACGGAATATTAGTCTGAAAGAGGCTTAAGATTAAAGCTATATTGATAGTTGTGTGTCCTAATTTCATGATTACTCACTTCTTCCACTGAGGAATGTCTCTTTCAGTTCTGTTCTCATCTGTTGTTTCTAAATTCAGCTTCTCCAAGATTTTATGATGTTTATTTAGATCAATTGGTGTCAAAAATAAAAAGGGACATTTCAAGATATCCTGTGGTTTCAGTGAAGAACAAGTGTTTAGTAAAACAAAAAGCAGACTTTCCCTATGTTGCTGTTATACCTCCAAGTAGACACAGTAAATTTTACTTGATACATAATTTTTTTTCAAAATGCAACAAAATATCATAAATTTTAGAAATGTTACTATTGACATTCTGACTTGAGTAATTAATTGTGCCATTAATCTTAACAATGTTATGGAGAACTTGAATAGAAATTCTAGAAAACTGTGATTTAAGTAAAACTGATCAGTTTGTTTTCCAGTTGCAAGTAAAAGCACCTGTTAAAAAGTCAATAAATATCCTAAATGACAGAAATTTAATTCTTTCACATCTACTATTCCCAGTCACAAAAACAATTTAAAAATAGTCATTAATTGTATGCTTTAAGATAGTGGGATCTGTCAAAGAAGTACTGATACTGCAGATCCTCCATCAGATGAGTAATCCTGTTGATTTTAATGGAATTACTTGGGCGCATCAAGATTTCCAAACATGAGCTGTCAGATGATAAAGTTAAGGGGGCATGTGACTTAAATAGCCTATTACTGGGGTAGGAATAATAAACAAGTAAGGAGCACGCATACACTCCCAAAATATCTGTCAGCTACATGGCTGGACAGCTGCAGCTGAGGGCAGGTCTCTCAGTTACTTAACTTGTCTGGTGAACTAGTTACATACTTAAGAGTCTGGCTGTGGTCATGTATTGCAGGAAGGCAGAAGACAGGAGGAATCCTAGAGTAAGCTATGGACTTACTCTTCAAGTCTTTTCTACCTGAAAATGAAAAATTAACTCAGCTGTTTAACTAGAAGTTTGTTAAATAATTCCATAGAACAGGAAGAGAACTTGCCAACATATATGCTTCATGCAATTTCCATAGGCCAGTTTAAATTTTAATAGAACAGGACACCATACTGCTTCTCACTACTGATTTTTAACTCTTCTTTACAGGGGAAAGAAACCTGTTAACTAGCTTTACCTCAACTGCCTTCTGTCCCAGTCCCAGCCAAAAACAAGCATACAGAATTTCGAAGTTGACTTCATGGGAAGTTAAATAACAGTTGGGAACTAGGATTATGAAAAACTGTTGTTAACCTTGGCTGTCTTATAGATACCACTGCTCTAAAGCCCATAGTGTAGAACAAGAAAATACTACAGCAAAAGTTTGTGTTCAGTGAACCCCCTCAGTCATGTCATCTAAGGCAAAGGTACATTCACCTTTCTGTTGCGTATCAGAAATGGTTCAAGCTGTGCATGTCCACAGAGTTGCATCTTCAGGACAGAGCCAGTGCAAATGAACTATAAATCTTACCAAATATTCAGTGAACTTATGTGTATTCACTCTAATGATGAATAATCCATGGATGGATCATTTAGGACAACATGTGTCTGAAAAAAACCAAACAAGCGTGTATCGAAGTTTTCTGTGGCCACCTCACCAAATGAGAAAATTGCTGAACTTTCCCATCAATTCCAGGTTCTGGAGCGGTATGTACAACCGCTTTGAAAAGGGGCTGCATCCTCGACAGTCAGTCACCGATTATCTAATGGCAGTGAAGGAAGAAACTCAGCAGCTGGAAGAAGAGCTGGAGGTCTTAGCAGAGGTAATAAAACACTTCATCTCAATGCTCCAGACTCAACTGATGGTAAGCGGAACCCAACTCCATGTGCTGCAGAGTCTCCTACATGCTATGGCCTTTGCTGGCATGAAGATGTTCAGCCATCATCTTTCTTCTCACATAAATTACTATGAATGTTTTGCATTTAAGACACAACAGTGAAGTTTTCTTCTTTAGAGATAAAATTTCACCTGTGTCGGTGCACATGTACTACTCCTGAAATTCTGTATCCTTCTGTAACTCAGAAGGATACTGTAGCTCAGCACTGGTTTGTGAAGAATTTTGCAATTCTCATACTCCATAAATGCAAACAGGCAGTTTTAAAGGGTGCCAATTGGCTTGGGCTCTGATCTTAGTTTCTTTATTTTTTTTTTCAAAAAAGACAAAGATACACAAGAGGATTACTGGGCCCTAAATGTGTCCACATAATATATATGGGTTTTTTATTTCAGAGATTGGCAAATCTTCAGAAATCTCAATTAGATGACAATAAAGTCAAGACTAAGCAACAAGACCGAAGCAAACAGTTAGGGCTTTCTACTTCCAACAACAGCTTAGCTAACACTCCCCAGGAATACAGCAGTGATCTGAAATCATTCCCATCCCGGAGCCCTTCACAAGGGGATGAAGAAGACTCAGCCCTGATTTTGACACAGGACAACCTAAAAAGCTCTGATCCTGATCTCTCAGCTAACAGTGATCAGGAGTCTGGTGTGGAGGACTTAAGCTGTAGGTCCCCAAGTGGGGGTGGCTGCTTGCCTAGTGAAGACAGTGGCAAGGATTCAGATGAAGCTGTATTTCTGGCAGTCTGAAATACCTTTGCAACAGCAAGGATCTAGGTGAAGTCAAGGTTTTCACAGTCTGGAATGGCATCTTTTCATCAGATGAAGAATGAGGGTGGTCTGTGGCCTAAGGAAATAATCCAAAGAAAGGGAACTAACTCTGCAATTGTATAAAGATCTAAGCAGAACAAGCCATTAAGACATTATGCTAAAGAAAGGTAGTATCTGCTGTTATATTTAGTTAAGCCAATGTGGTACTTAACTTTATTATGCTGTATATATTTCTTCCTTACTTTATACATTCCCATAATTATTTATTGTACCAAATAATAGTTCTTCTCCAAAGCTGTGAAATTCCAAAATATTCGCTTACACATAGGAACAAGGATGAAGATTCACTGGCGTTAGCCTAACTGGTGAATCAGTCAAAACTTATTTTTGTAGAACATGTTGCCTTCGCACATGTTGTGTATATTCTTCACTTTTTTGTTCATGGGAGATGTTAAATTTTGCATTCCAACAATTATTTTGCATATTCTCCTACTAGACTCCTTTATGGCAAAGTAAAACTAACAAATGGATATGCTTGCTTAGTGGAAAAATGATTCACCACAATTGTTTCATCTTGTTTAAGAATTTTCATAGTTTTTAAAACTATGTTAAAACTAAAAGGTAGAATAATAGCTTTATTAATCATAGACACAGAAGTAAATCACTGAAAAAGGTTTAAGATTAGGGATGTTTTGAAACTCACTAAAAAGGCTTCTATATCAGGATGCAATTCTTCCAAGTTTCTTTTTTTTTAATTTATTTTTCACTTTTAATTAAAACAAGCAGTTAAAAATATAACTCATATGGCTGCTCTTATCTGCTTGGAGACAATGTGTGTGGTATTGAGCTCTAGTACAGCAAAGTGGTAGTAATCTACTTTTACTTTGAGGGCATTTCATACTACAAATACAGAATTACAGGCAGAATTAAATTATATAAATATACCTCAATTTAGAAGCTTTAGATTTTATATTTCAGTCTGCTTTTGTGGAATGGCTTTTTATTCTATTCTATGAACTTACGTTATTAAAAACGAGTACATAAACTTCAGTGTTATTAATATCCTCTTAAGGGAGCTGCTGTCTTTGAATAAATCAATTCCCAACAGCAAGATTTATCTTAATGTTATACTGGAAAGGCCAGATCCTCAATTTGAGAAATGACCGTAGCTCAAGTGAAATAAACACAGCTATAATTTATACTCTGTTGAGAATCTAGCCTTCTGTTTTTTAATCTTTATGGATTTTTAATAAATGAGAGCCCTGATTTTAATTGCACTTTAAAAAATGTTTCATATTTTGAACATAGCTTGTAAAATTTACGGTATTAAAGGAGATTTTGATCAGCAATGAAAACAAAACACACACTATTCTGCCTAAAAATACGTTTGAAAATGGGCATTATTGTACATCCTTAAAATGTAAACTTGTGTACGATGGTATTGTGTCCCATTAGACATGTCTAGAAATAAATGCAGAAGAGCAGCATACGCAAATTCAAAGCACTGTCTTCATGTCGCTTATGCTACTCTTTGTAACTAGCTTTACAATTAAAATATTAACATAACATTTTAAATTAGGCTTTTACTTAGCAGCCCTCTGTGATGTGTCTTTCAGTCTCTGGAATTTTGCATTAGCTACTACTGTTTTCATTGTAATGTATGTATTTCTGGCAGTATTAGCCTGCTGAGAAACACTCAAATAAATACTTTAAGTCATGTAGTGTTATGTTATTTCACACTCATGAATGAAACAGGTTTGCTTTTCCATTTTTTTTAATATAGTTCTTCATTTATTCAAGAGTTCCTCTGTCACTGAGATCAAGGGAGTTTTGTGTCTTCCCTATTTTGATACTTGCATCCAATAGTAAGTTGTATAGGAATCTACAAATGATAACTAAGAAAACTGAGACTCCTGTCAATTGAGTTAATTATATGGGAGGGTGTTACACCCCTGTATTACTTCTTTTTTCAGGGAATGCAAAACAAAAAGAATGAGAAAAACCACACTGAACTATATTGATGTCTTGTAGCCTTGTGAGGCTCTCCCCTCTGCTGCAAAGCCTTGCAAATTTAGCATAAGCCCACTTTAAATGGAAATAGGACACTCAGGAACATAACTAAACTGCTGGAAAGAAAGGATTAGAAGAGTATTATCAATTTCTGTGGTATAATTTTAGCCTCACTAGGTTCAGGCTGCTCTTTATTATGAAAATGCGCATCCAAAGGACATTGAAGACAATGGGATGAAACAGCTGAAGTTTCCCCTACAAAAGATCACCATCTAAGGACCAGAAAGAAACTGTATTCGTTAGCTGCTTTTATTGGTAGCTCTATACAAGACATAGACAAAGGTGGTAAACTAGTAATGGATTCTGAAAAGCTGAGAAATAAAATTAAAATGTTGGAGAGCACAATTTAAACCAAAGATATCATTAAAAGGAGAGGAAAAGAAAAAAAGTAAAAGGAGGGAGGCAGGGAAGGAAAGCTCTGTAGAATAAGCAGTAAGGCAGGGAACCATATTCTTTGAAGACCAGGGCAAGCTAGAGCACCAGTTTACATAGCATGACAAATGTTTGATGATATGAACTAATAACAATTAAAACCTAACATCAACAGGGAGGTAGCCTTTGCAATGAAGGCAAACATTTTGAACAGTGTCCTGCTGTGCAGAGGCCTCAAGCCTGTCACAACCACCAGAGCTGAAGCAATGGGCTGCTTCTGTGCACAGGCTGCAGGCTGAGTGCAGCTTTCGGGCTGGCTGGTCCCCATTACACACCACGGTGACTGAAAAATTCTCCAAGGACAGGTAAGTCACTGACAATTCACTTGGGAAGAGAGGAACATGAGGTGGAGTAAGTCAAAAGCAAGTCAACTTATTGCAGTACTAAGACAAGTAAAAAAATCTGCCCAAGATCTAGGGGTAAGCGTTCAGCAAACCTTGAATTCAGAGGAGACCAAAAATATTGCCAGGGAATGGGGTGGTGAGAAGGAAAGATAAAATAATCATTCACCTTTACTTACATTATTTAAATTGCCAGTAAAGCATTTGAAGCCAGCAAATCAAATCAGGTTAAATCTTAAAATGTGGTAGTATTTTCATTTAGTGGTCATTCTGGAAAGAAGCTAATGAAACTTTATAGGTCCACTAGAATTGTGACTGAATTCAGGCAAGGACTCATTTTGAGGTTTGCTGGTTGTCAGGGTTATTCAATTTATCTGTTTCTGAAGAATGAAGAACACAGTTCTTTGTTTAGGTATTCTCTTATTATTGACATACAAGCTTTTTTGGTGGCTTATTACTACATATAAACTTGATTTTTGCAGGTATCTGACCAAAACAAGACACTTACAAAACCCAGAGCCAGAGATACAATATGGGTTTTCAAAACTCACTTCAGTGAAGGTGGCTCCAAGAATTACTGTTGGTGAAAGGGTTAAACATGAAAAGCTCAAATCACTACACACAAAGATTGTTTGTCCTTGAATAGCTTACTACATCTCTTTCCAACACAATTCTGTATCCACCCTAGAAGTTCTGCAATGTCCACCTCTATCCATAAATCAGACAATTACAAGCTATACTAGAAATCCCAAAGCCTTTGTCAGTTTAACACATTACATTATTTAGTGTTCAGAATAATGCACACACTAAGGCTGTGATAACTGACTTTTGTTGCCAGAGTTTTAAATCAGTTTTACCTAAAGGTCCCTCAAATCTCTCTTTTAGAAATACTTATCCTAGTCTTTGAAGGGAGTAGTAAGAACTTGGGCAGAAACAAGACTAAATTCTAACTTCCACATTTGGTCAAGGTTCAAAGTGGCAAAGCTGCAGGAGTATTTACAGAGCAAACAACAAAACTACGGGAGATCATAAGATACTGCTTATAACTAGCTTTATTTGCGTCTCTTGCTTGTGGTGGCCAGCATAGCCATACATACCTGAACATCCCCAGTTAGCATGTCAAGCATACCGTGAAATCTAGGAAAACTTTCTTCTATAAGCCCCAGCAGAATTAACCATTAGCCCAGTAACACCAGCTGTATACAAGATCACACCAAAAATGATTTCAGATCTATATTTTAAATTTCTCGTCTGCACTATTGCTATCATATATATGCTAGCATCAGTTACAACTGTTATATGAAAATTCACCTCTGGATTTAAGTAGTCACTTGTCTCAGGGAGGAACAAGAGGCCTAAACTCAGCTATAGAAAACATTTAGCAGTAAGATCAGATATAAAAATTAGGCAAAACCCCAGGCTCAATTAGCAGTTGTAATACAGAACATACCCTCACCCCCAGCCCAAACTACTGCAATACCAGAGACAAGCCACCTCCTCACTACTGCTCATGTACTTAACTTTTCCACTTGTCAGAACATCTCAGCATGAATGTGACATAGTGCAAGGCTCTCCAGAAAGAAGTCACTGTACATAGCCTACTATTTCAGACTGCTTAAGAGTTCACTTGACACATTTTAAAAGATTTTAGACTATGCATCTAACAGCAGCTGCCATTCTCTTGCACTTCAAAGGGGATTGTTTAAAGCTGGATTTACACCTACGTGCCACATTTTGGCAAAGTAAGGTAACAAATGAGCTTGTGAACGACCAGCATGCCAGAAGCCAAAAAACTTAAAACTCTGAGTGTTACCAGTGTTCTACAAAGTCTTCTGGTGATAATAGGAAGATTACCTATATGGAAAAATGTTTCCCTTGGCACAACCAGTGTAGGACTAAAAGAAAAGAAAAACAAAACAACACAAAAAAGCCAGCAGCAGGTTAGCTTGTCCTTTAAAGGCCAGAAATGAACTGGCTATTGCTGACTCTAACAGGATACCTCTAGCTAACCCAGTACACCATCGTTGAATACAGAGGCTTCTGTTCAAGGGGATGGGCTTGTGACTGCAGAAGGGGCTAAAATATAGCGGGAAAAAGGGAATAGGAACAACAATATGAGAGAGATAATAGAAAGGGAGAAATGAGAAGACCTTAAACTTTAATATTCCTGAACAAGAAGCACTGTACTAAGAACTTGCATTGAACAGCGACATTTTCTTCTAGACTCTTCTCCGCTACCATCGGAAGGACTCCATGGAGAAGTCCTGAATTTGTAGATTCGCTCACAGAAGTAACATAAAAGGAAAAGCTGAAGTGTTGAGCACTTTTACTAGTTGGGGAAGCACATCCCCTGAAGGTGACCTGGCTAGAGACTTCAGTCACAGCTGAGCACCATAATACACCATATAACATTCAGCAGGAAGAGGCAGATGAGGACAGAAGTGTGTCATTCCATGCCCGAGTCAGGAAGAGCACCAAATATTAGGTCATCTGTTCCTTTCTTTGCTCACAAGGAAGAAAAAACAACAAAACAGCCCCGTAGAGAATTGTGCCTTCAGTTTTTAAGATTGTTAGCTACTCAGGAGAAGACCCAAAACAACTTGTACAATTGGTGTGAAAATATAGAGAATTTGCCAAGAAGGTAACACTGATGAATCAAATCTAACCCTTCTCCGAAGCTGCAGAAATCACACTACTCAGAAACCCAAGTTCAGAACAACTGGAAACCTACACAATCTCATTTTTAATTAGGGCTTAAACAGCATATTAGCAGAAGTGCTATGTCAATATAGAAGCAGTATTATGCAATCAGTAAAAATGTTTTTTGGAAGAAGATATCTTAAACTTATTGCTTAACCATGACACTTAAAACCTGTTTACTTTTTCAGGCACCTAAGTATCATCTTTGATTTGGACCATAGCTCTATATTCTTCGGACATCTAACCTCAGAATTTGAACCAGCTTTACAAAGAAAAATCCCATCAGATACCAGTGAACAGTTTACTCACCCTGAAAGGCAGTAGCTTAAGATAGACAAGTACTGTATATAAGGTATGACAGGGTTGAGACTAAATCTCCATTTGAAGACTCACAAGACTGTGGAACAGATATCTTGCACTTACGTGATTTTCATAACTCCAAATTTACTCAACTTTCTCCAATTCAGAAGAAATACCTTATTGCATCTTGCTAGAAGAACACTGAGTTCAGGACTGATTATTAGTGATACAGAAAAGTACTCATTTGGACTGACACGCTTTAGCTTGAGACTTGACTCTGATATTCTATGACCCTACCTAAGTAACACAAAGGCAGTGTCTTGGTTAAGAGCTTTATCCCCAGACTGCTTCCTTACAAGAAAGAAACAGGATTCCTGATACATTACTTCATCAGTGCTTTATCTCATTTATCTCCCAGAGCTGTACAATTCCTTGTTACTCTGCAACTCAACTGTTTCCATGAAAACCCAACGCACTGACAAGGTTACTTAAAAAAATGTGTCTTTTTGCAAGAGCAAGAGAGAACACACAATGCATGCATTTAGGGTTTGTATTTTTCTCCTATAGAATACTGCACTTGGTTCTATCCATTCTCACCACATATACCCCATCCTAAAAAAAGGACAGCACACCACAGGCAAGATCCAGTGATTAAAGGGCAGAATTAAGTCTCGCTTCCAAATTCTATCACTGGTCTTAACATAACACACTATGCAACCCCAGCCAAATTAGCTTCTTTGTTCCGTAAAATTAGGAAAACATAACTGCTACTCCACAAAGAACTTCAGAACTAATTTTTGTGAAGTGCTTTTAAGTTCTTCACGTGGTGAACATGCTTATATTGCATAAAACAGAAACTGAGAGGTAATCCAATTATTTTTCCTTTAAGTAAAAACAAATATGAAAATGAAATTGTTAGATGAAAGTTGTGTTTAATTACAGTGGTAGGTACCAAGCCACTCCTGAAATCAAGTGCATCAGTGCTACTGAGCAACATACCGAATCTATGCAGAGATCATTTACTCTGTTTTGATTCCAATGTAATTTGCTCCAACACATCCTTTGCTTAATCCAAATCTACTTATCCAAAACACAATACCAGCTAAACTTAGTTTTGTATTATTACTTAAAAGTAAAAAACTTGTTCTTAAAACATTTTGTCTTAAAGAAAAGACAGCTTGTGAATCCACTGACAATCTCAAATGATGAACTTCTTCAGTTTCCAAAGCCCTACCACCACTTATCTCAGATTTCCACAGATCAAGCCAAATCCACATTTAAAGTTCAAAATACAAAAGATACGAATTATGTTTTTATAAAAATGTAAAAAGCTAGTCAAAATTACATGTTTAAATATTTAATCTCTGAAGGATGGAAGATAGCAGCAGGAACTTAAATATAATTAAGAACTATCAACAATAAATACAAGAAATTAGTGCAAAGATTGCGATAGGATTCTTGAGTACAATGAGAATATAAAGAGACATTCTAATTTATACAAAAAACATCCCAACTCTGTATACAATCTCTTCTATAAATACAACCATATAAGATGAAATGCTTATTTGCAAATAATAGCTATTAAAAAGTGTGCTTTATTGGGTTTTTCACTCTTTCTCTTGGCAGGTGTAGATTGCAGGAAGTCTGTAAAGACAAATTTCCATAGTTAGTTATTTTAACTCCTCCAGAAGTTATGTTTTAAATAAAACTAACAACAGATGCACTACATAATTGATTTCCACACAAAACATTGTTAGAACACTAAGCACTGAAACAAATCCATTTGCAGTTAGCATTTCTAGGTGTGTGACAATGAGGTAAACTGTAAAAAAGCAACCACACAAAGAAGTTCCCAACAAATACTAGAGCTGCAGTTTACCTATAGCGGAGCATGAAATTGGCTGTGCATTGCTATTGCCTGTTGAAGTTTTTCCTCTTTGGCTCGTCTACAGTGGCAGAGCTACAAAACAAGACATTGGAAGCGTGAATTCTGAAGGGAAGTTTTGATAATGCATATTAGTTTCTCTTTAATTATTTAGCTACTTTGCAGACTCTTTATTAAAGGAAAGCCCTGTGAACCACCTCCCTTCCAAACTTCAGGCTGAACAATTGTCTATATTGATAACATTATTCCATCTACAAGTGCTTACAAGCGAAAAGAATTGTTTCCTATGTTATGAAAAGCATTTATTAGCTGTCTTTAAAGACAGGTACGCTACCTGGTAAGTTGCTCTTGCCACAGCATGAGCAAGGTTTTTTGAATCTCAGTTACTTATTCAGTGATAGACATCAACAGAATAATTTAGGGGTTTAATAAATTAAACATTAAGGTTGCTTAATATAACATGTCATTCTATGTTGACTTATCAAATTTAAAATTGCCCATGTATCTATCTTCCCTATATCTATCCAGGATATAGAAGAAAGTGGCACAAAACTATCTGCAACAACACACGACCAGGGACTGATGCAGAAAACCTTTACACTCCTGCCTTAAAAATATGTGCCTTCAGAATGCGGATTATATTCTAAATGGACTGAAGTCACACAGGGATTTATTTTTCTTCTTGCTGGAGCTTACTGAAGCACTGTTCTGTATCACAGGACTGCTTAAACTCTTAAGTCTCACATTTATTCACTATGTGTTGTATATCTGTCAGATTAGAAGTATTTGTATATTACATACTGTTCTCTTTTCCATGAAACTACTAAGAAAGTCATCTATTTCTGTTTTGCCTTCCAAGAAGTCTTCTGCAATAGTGTCAGATTCCTCCTCAGCTTCATGAGCAGCTACTTTAAGTTTGGCTTGCAAAGCGCTTGGACTGCAACTCTAAAAAAATAAAAACTCCGTAATATTAAACTGGCCACAAAAACCTAAATTTTCAAGAAGATAAATGACAACATAAGTATGAAATATGTGAATAAAGCATTATTACATAAAAGCCTAAGTGACCAGATGAAGTTTCATCTCCAAACCCAGCAATTTGTTAAACTAGAAAGGACTCAATGGGGGAAAAGTGTTGCTAGTTTAGGTCTTGATTCACAGTCATTCTCAAAAATGTATAGAGCTTTTCAACTTTTACCTTACACTACAGAAAGCATCCAACCTGGAAATCTGACAGGTTCTCAAGTGCATGATTTCTGAGTAGAACTAGCATCCCAAGTGTCCTCAATAAATAGGGTCTACTTTTGAAACTCAGTAGTGAACCTGAGAACTATAAAAAAGTAAAAAAGCACTTACTGTTAACTTTCAAATACCCTTGAAATGACTATGGAGAGGAAGATGGGAAAGGAAAAAGCAACTACTCAAGAAGCAGGTGGGCTGCTATTCTAAACCAGTATATTCATTCTTCTATTCTTATAAACTTCAAACCTTATTTCTGTTTATTGCGTATAGTTTTCCCCTAATATGTTTGGACAGTTAATCAGAATGTGATTCACATCTTCAATATGAGTCTGTGCAGAGCCAGAACTGAAAATTAAGACACTTACAGATTTTAGATGTTTGGATTACCTTTCATCTATCTCATGAAAAATATTTTACTTACATGCTGTATACTGTAATGTAATCAGAGTTTTCCTGTTAATCTTGTGCAAAACCAGGTAAGTTTGCTCTAATAAAAGATGTAAAATTCACCCACAGTACAATTAAAAAGACTTGTCTTGAACTTTGAAGGCAAGATAACAGGAGACACCACATAATGCACAGTGAACATCAATACACGAAGATACATTATATGTTGAAAAACAGCACAAAAATCCATCTTCAACTCCCCAACTCACAGTCTCCTAACTGTCATTAAATTGCAAAATCTAACTCGGAAAAAAGAAAAAGTAATATGACAGTGGGGTATTATGTCCTGTTCTTAAGTGGTTTCTCACAGAAATAGAAAATTCTCAATGCCAACTGCTGCTGTTCACTTTAAAGCCAGCTTACATTACACAGAAGGAGGCATTAGGAGTCAGACTATTCTCATTTTCAAGTGAGGAAACATTTAATTCATTTAGATCACCTATGAAATCATTCAGGTTTTTGTCACATGACTTTTTGCTTGTTATTTCATATTTTGTCACTTTTTTGGCATTTTGAAATTCAGACACCATGCATGCTGTACTGTTGTATTCTCAGGCAACGTGCTTGCAAATAACAAGGATTTCAGTGCAGAAACTGGTTTATGAGAAGTTACATCTTCTAGTGCATATTCTGGTAAACATACTAAGACATTATCCTTCCTCAAACTGCTTTTTGAAATAACTACCTTACCCTATATATGCCAAGTTTGACAGCACACATAACATCTTGCCCAAAGTAAGCATGCTCAGTGAATCACAGAGTTCAAGTTTCTAAAGCAATGTTTTTCATCATTTTCATCTGATACAGTTTTGCAAGCTTATTATGCTGAATGTGTGCCATTAATTAAACAAGCCTTCTTTAAAAATAATTTCTATTCTTAAAAGTGGTTCATCCCAGAATTGTACTTAAGAACAGCTCTAAATGCTCATCACACTCCCTTCTTCCAACTTTGCTTCTATTGTAGCATTGCAAAAAGAAACAACTACTCAAAAAAACCAGTAGTGCAATCATAACACCGTTTGGCTTTCAAACTGTTTGGTACTTCATCCCATTTTATTTCATACCTGATTGTGTATCTATTTCATATAAAATTAGAGTCTAACCAGAACATTCTCTATGGATAAAGATATAAATCAAAACTTCGGTTTTATCAAAGTGCTCTTAAAAGATAATATGATATAGGGATTATACCTCACTAAGTTCATGCTGTCTTTGCATCTTTTTTTCAAAGGCTGCTTTCATCTGTGTGAGTTGCTCATACTGGAAAGAAAGAAACAAACAGGAGTTCTCACCTGGAAAGAAACAGAGTATTACAACTAATATTTCTGAAAAAGGTTTTATTTACTTACTTTATCCAACACCATTTGTCTTTTTGTCTCAAGACTAGGCTCCAGTAACAAGTTTTTTTCTGTAAAATAAAGTCATTATTACTACTTTTTTTTAAAGGATTCGTTTCACACAACACAGCCACAGATGCTAATGTTTTGACATCTTACTTGCCAGCTCTTCAATGCTTTTCACTAACTCATCTCTATCAGTAATGACTTGCTTCAGTTGTGGTAGAGTCACAAACTGTTCCAGTAACACTTCCTCTTGCTCGTTCATATTGGTCAGCTGCGATATACTATATTCAAACAGAAAGAAAGCAGATTTAAAACTAACAGCAAACATTTTACGTACAGTTGCTCATTTCTGCCAAAAGTCGAAAGTTTGAGGCATTTATAACTGGACTATAGATAAATGACACTTGACCACAACTTTTTTTTTTCCCTTTCTGCTGGATAGTGGGCTCTACAATCCGCAGCACCGAGTTTAAAAAGCAGTGTGTTAAGAAGTATCTCATTTCAGGACTCTCCATGGCTGCAGTTTCCTTCAGGGCCTATCTGTCTGCTCCAATGTGGGGTCTTCTATGGACTGCTGTGTAGATATCTGCTCAAGCATAGTCCTCTCCATGGGCTACAGGAAAATACCTGTTCTACTGTGACCTCTTCCAAGACTTCCATGGGCTGCAGATGAGTATCTGCTCTGACACTTGGAACACCTCCTCCCTGTTCTTCTCAAGCCTTGGTGTTTGCAAGACTCTCACACTTTTCCACCCTCTCCTCAATCCTCATTGACTCTGCAGCGTTTGCTCTTTTAAAAATGTGTTTTCATTGAGGCACCACATACTTCACTGATGGACTCAACTGTCCTGCAGCAGGTTTGCTGCCAAGTCGGCTGTTCCTGGCATGGGGGAAGCCCCTGCCCCCATCTCACATAGACCACTCTGCAGCCCCCCAGCTACCAAAACCTTTGCCCCTACACATAACAGAGCTACTCAGAACAGCTGCAATGCCATTTGTGATTTAACTCAACTATCACCAGAAGAATCATGGAATTTGAATCTGGTCTTCTTGGAAAGACCAAACTTGATTAGAATGTTTTGTCTAAACAAATAAATTGCACTTCCTCCCCAAACCCCCAACTTTCTGCTACATAATAAAGATGCTGCTGGAACTTACAGCTGATTTAGCTCAATTGAATAGGCTCTTAGGAAAGTGTCAAGGGAAACAAAAACCCCAAACATCTCAGAACTCCATCCTCCCAAAGGTCTTTTCCTTTTTGAAAGGATAGTTTTCAATCACTAAACTATGACACCACCAACCAATCTCCTAAGATCCTTTCAGAATTAATAGCAAATTTGTAATCTATTCAATCCCAGATAACTGATGTAGGAGGCTGTTTCATTAGGTCTGAGCAAACAGCATGGAACTATAACAAATACAATTTTTAAAAACTGTGACAAGATAGCTTTTAATGAGAATATTTGTGTGATATGTGTATGAAGTATTCAGATGTGGAAGTGCACTGGTACAGCTGTCACATTTATCACCTGGATTTATCTAACCCAACTGCCCTGCACACGCGAGCTGCTCACAAACCAGTCCATTGTTTAACCTGTACTACAGTCCCTTCAAATTTAAGAGAATGTCATTTGCAAACCAGTCTCAAGTGTGTTCCCTGTTCCCTTTCCCCCTTCCAAAAGTTATGCTTATTGTACTAGCAGAAATTAGGTTCCTGGCAAGGCTCCAGAAGACAGCCGAACGCTGATAGTTAGGAGAAGTAAAAATAAACCCCCTTTTTTCTGGTGTTGAATCCTACAGTATTGTTCCTGCTGAGAAAACCCTAAACAAGCAGCATGTTTGAATACAAGGCTGGCTTACTTTCTGACTCTACAATTTTGGTAAGTGGTAGTTCTCCTATTTATAATTGCTACAAAAACCTTTCAGTGATGTGTACAGACTTGTGACAAAAATCAGATAGACACCAGCAGTAACTACCTTCTAATGACTACAGGAAGTTTTGCTGCCTTCTGAAAACTTACCTTAGTTCTGCGAGTTCTGGAAACGTATCAGGAATATCAGGCATCTTGTAAGTAAATCCATTCTGGCCCACCTAAATGAAAATTTAGAAATGCTTAGTAGATTTTTGAAGAGGAATTTCTTGATATTTAGCCTGATTAATCCAAAACCGGAGATGAGTATTTGCAAGCAACAAGAAAAGTAGGAAAGCAGTAAGAAGCAGTAGCACTATTCTCCAAACAGAACACGTTTCAACTCAACCACAGCAAAAAAAATACTTGGGGATGTTTGGGATGGCATGTCATAAAAGATGAATCAATTTTGGAGGAAAATAATTCTGCCTTGCTGCGTCTCAACAGTTGGAAGACTCAAGAAACACAAAGCATGAGTATAACTCAGGAAAGCGAGAAGAGAGAAAAAGACTGACATTTTGATCTCTTTCACATGGTTTTTAAAGCTATAATCGCTCAGGAAAAAAAAGTCTGTCTTTATAGAATGTAGAAATTTTAACTTCTACAAAGCCAGAAAAGTGTCTTTCAAGATTAAGAAAGCTTTTGTTTCTAAAGACAAGATTTGATGAAAGACTAAACATTTTGAGAGAAATTTTTTGGAGGACATTCAATAAAGTCCTTCCACGGTAAAGACTGCATCAGCGAGAGGGAGTTTGTTGTTACACATATACAAGATCCATGAAGAGAAGCTATTTTAAGCATGAAAACGAGAAACAAACACTCTACACATAAAGGCTTGAAACTGCACATCATTCTACCCAACAGGTTCTGGGCAGGAAATCTTGTATAGAGAAAAGGATCTCACTTTCTATGGTCAAAAAAATAGTCACAGCTGCACAACTGGGGAGTGCAGCTCCACAGAAAAGTATATTCAAAGATATTTAGCATAACACCAGCTTCACTAAAACTCAGACAAACTTCTTGCTCTGACTTCAGGTTTGTTTTAAAAAACTTTTCAGCAAAGCCAGAATGACAGTTTTGTCTTCCTAAGACCAGCAAAACAATGAAGTGTAGTCACTCACTTGAGTCCTGTGGCAATGCCCTGTCTGCCCTTGAAGGAAATTGCACCCAATGTGTGACAGCTTAAGCAGCAAAACTCAGCACAAACCTGAAGCACTGTTTCTGCTGTTGGAACAGGTAGTGGCAGATCAGCAATGAAGCCATAAGAGGGAGCAGCAGGCTTGTCTGTAGTGTAGCTTGAAGAAACTGATTCAGCAACGGGCACAGCTGCCATTGTTCTGTTCGTTTCTTGAGGTGGGTATGGAGAAAGAAATGGAAACCCCTGAGGAGCGTAAGGAGCCATTCCAGATGGTTTGTTGAAAAGGCTAAAACCAACCACACACAACCATGAGCAATCAACTGCTTACAGCACATTTTTTATCATCAGAATGATAATTACTAGACCACATACAAGATGTAAGATTGAATTTTTAAATAACCAATTTTGCATTTCTATTCTGTTACTTCCAACATAGTCAGTCTATGTTATGTCTTACACTGCAACATAATATACAACTCCATTAAACTTTGCTCTTGTAGAGCAGCCAAACACACACTTACATTCTTCTCAAAAAGTTAAGAAAGCATAAATTTAAATTGTTTCCATCTAAAAGTCCTGAGAAATGCTTTATGCCATACATCAGTTCTTATTTACAGTATAGCATTTAACAGCTTGGGCAACACAGACTTAATTATTTCTAAATAACATGAATGATTTTTTTACAACTGCAGCTGCATGTAAACCCACTATTACTGTCAGCCACAAAACCACAGATGTGCTGATAAAGCTCCAATGTCTCAGACCACTTTTGGACATCTAAACCAATTATTTAAATCGCACAACTTCTGTTACACGGTTGTGCAACAGAAGCTGCCTCTTAGCCTGGGAGATCATAAGCAGAATATGAAGAAACAGAACTTCTCGGATCATGATCTACAGCAAATTCAAGATTTCATCTGATAGTGTAAGCATTTATTCTTTTTCAAGAAAACAGAACCATATGAAGTTACATCAGCATGTTGATACAGTAACTCCCAACAAAAACAAGTGTTTCTTCCCAAAACAATCATGCCATCAAGCATGCACATTGAATTGTGCAACAGCAGGGAATCTGTCTCTCAATACATACACTACGTTATTCCTGCTCCTGCCCTCCTAATACTTAGCTTCATCTGTTTTTTAAAAACCTAAGTTAATTCACCTACTTCCATTCATCATGTTTATTGATACATACTATGGAAATGATGTTGAGCTAGAAGCCAGAACTGGAGGATTCTTCCAAAACTCATCCAGTAAACTTTGAATAGTTTTTCCAAGATCTGAGTGCATCGTAAACTGGTAAAAACAAACAAACAAAAACAACAAAACCAAATGCAAAAGAAAAATTATGCCTGGAATCCAACAGTTCCAAAATGTGCTGAACTTCACTATTTGTTTTACCACACAGTAGTGTCAGAAGCTATTTTGGAGACATATCAGCTAATGTAAACCCAGCTAAACAGAAATGAAAAGTCTTTTGTATATTCCATTATCAATGGAGAATCAATCAAGTAAAACACTACTAACAACCAGAAAACTACACCTTAGTTACCACATTACACTTCGTAAAACCAAGAAAAGGGGAAACAAATAAACAAAAAACCCACCACGATATGAGACAAAAAGCATTAACTGCGTTGTGGAGAAGTCATAACCTCCAATCAACTCCCACACCAAAAAACTACCATGCTTCTTGGCAAAGAAAAAAAACCACAACAAAACAAAAAATCCCCAGCATATTAAAATCCCGAATATTAGCGCTAAAACCTTAACGTGTTTCTAATAGGATTAGGGTGGAAGGAACTATGTTACAAAACAGTCTTAAAGCAGCCTTCTCCCTTATTTGCAATACACTGTAGAGAAAAAAGACAGTGCTACTGGTACTAACAAGAAGTGTGATAGGAACTTTCTAAGCCATCATAACTTCAAATAATTTTAGATACATGGAATATTCAACTTGGAAACAGCAGCAGTAAAAGAATAAATAGTAGTATACTGAACACTGCTGAAGTTTTGTTTTCGGACCCCTCAAAATACAGTTTGAGAAGGAAAGGATCTGTACTAGTCTTTTTTACCAGAAGTATTATCAATAATCCAGTGTGACATATTAAAATTGCTATCAGCAGTAGACATATCTGAAGCTATAAATTATACATACATTACTTATTAATGGACCGGTCACATATACTCCCTGCTTGTCCACTAAATGATGTCTCACAGGTGGGAAAACACTGATGACTGGTTTTTCCTGAGGAAACTGAGGTGGAAGCAAGCTGCAAATACAAGAATAATCATTACTACAGCTACATCCCAGGATAAAGTTTGCATAAGAAGGCTTCTTATGCAAATAAAAGGTACTACTAACTACATGAACCTACTAAGAAGAGTTACAGAGAAATACAGAGTGAATGAAGCACATGAAAGGATTATTCAGTTACAAAATTAGACAGAATAAAGTCAATATTTCCCAGAGCAAAAGCACCCTCCATGGTATATTCACAGGAAATGTTATAAGAAATCACTTAAATTATGATCCAGAAGCTTCATGGGGGAAAGAGTTACAAGTTACAGCAAATTAGTAAATTACTAAAGTTTATTTTTCAGCTGTAGGGGATTTCAAAGCCAACAGAAACCCTCAAGCATTTTCTCCTATTTACCTTCAACTAAAACCACGCAGGTATCCTAAGGGCTGAGCACAGCAAAGTACAGTTTTGCTTTTCACTGAGCAGCTGCATCTTGTACAGAACTAGTTTCACTCCTATCACTCACTAGAATTACTAATGCAAAACCAGGTTATATGAGATTGGAGCCATTTATGTTCTATTACTGGGTTTTTTTTCCCCCAAAAAGATGTGCATAGAGGTATCTCACTATACTTACATGTTAATATTAATTGTCAAGTTGTTTACAGTGAATGGCAGTCGATATTCCACATCTTTCTGAATTTCTGCAACGCTGTCAAAGAAGAAATTGTTAGCATCCAATTCAAGGTCAATATAACAGCCTAAAGGCTAAAAAGAAGCGTGACCTCAGACCTTTGTATTTTGTTTAGCTTTGAAAAGCCTTGTAAAAGTAAAATTGAGTATGCTGGAATAAGTAAATATGCTTCAGAATGCTATATTGAATATTAAGATGAAAGCCAAAAGTAGCAGATTCAACTTTTAAACCTCATACACTATCACAAGCAACGGAAATACAGTAGGAGAAATTGTGCTACTCACTGATCTGACAACAATCTCTTTTTTTTCTATTTACTGGCTTAATTTAAGACATCACATCAATTATTTCTTTTATAGACTCAATTTTACCTGATAAAACATTTACTTTGCCAAGGCATTACACTTGGTTCACAACTACGTATTGCCCACAACATTGCCTTCAGATCAATATTAAGAACATCTATTAAGGAAGAAGGCCCAATGTATTAGCTTACTATTTAATCATAGTTTTCTCCACATGCACCGAGTTCTATGCACTTGCCCAGATATTCTCAAGAATTTACCTGGAGAAGAGCTACTTGCAAGAATGTAAAGCTCTGTAATCCATTGAAACTCAAGACACAGAGCCCCCTGGAAGCACCAAATGAAGGAACATGTATCTTATGAAATCGTGTAAGACCAAATGCAAATTTACTTCTCCTGGAACAGGTAAGCTACTCAGAAAAATCTTTGAATCAGCTGCATTAATACAAAGTTGATATCAATACTTAAAATGCTCTATAATTTGTATGCACAGCAAGCAAGACTATTTTGAAAGATGGCATCGCAAAAGGAAGAGGAGACTTAGTTCAGAAGCATAATTTCGGACAATATGAACACACCTAAGCTGGGACTGGGAGGAAAAGGGATGGCAGCAAATCAGCTTCATCCTATAATGCCTCAATCAAAACAAACTTAAAAAGCAGACTGATTCCTCTTCCATATATTTTTCCTGCCTGCTCCTTCTCCCTCATTTCTCTAAGGATCCCTTATAAAGGGAGGGAACAAGGCTCCAACTGGGAATAATGACAACTGGATGTTCCTAGAAAGCCTCTTTGCACCCAACTTCAGAAATGCCCCTCCACCCACTGTCACGTAAACTCCATACAATTATTTCCTCAAAAACTCCAGAAGATATTACTTGCAAACGCATGTTAAGTGTTGTGCTAGGAGTGTTCAGCCTCTGGAGCATTATCTGCACACAGAATTTAAAATTCTAGTTTCCAGAGCTTTGAGAATAAATGGAGAAAGATGACACAGACCTAGCTATGCACCTTGCTTTCTACAGCCCAACCTTATTCATCTCACAGACAATTCAATATATGCTCTTTCCCTGTGAAATCACATGCTGTTTGAAGAAACTATCAGGTATCTTCAGCAGAGAATTCAAATCAGCATTTAGGGCTCTACTCTGATACACCACACACCAAAATCACCATCTCCTCATTCTTAACTCAAGAATTCTCCCTGGAATCTCTCACGCGCACACCTGCCCTGCAATCATCTGCCACACATTTTAATAGCCTGCTACAAAACCCTTTTGAGAGAATATATAACTATGCTCCACTCACACTCACAACCTATAGGAACTGGAGAGGAAGAGGAGAACAAGGAGAGATAAATAAGAAATACAGATTCTCATTGAGCTGTTCAAACTGTTGTAACCTCCTTTAAGCGAAACCTTGAACTGATAAACTTAGTTGTCCCTTCCCCATGTAGGAATGTGCATACTGGAACAACGACACAACGACACATTCCTAACTTTGTCTAGAACAACAGCAAGTGTAAGGAAACTGTTTCTTAAACACAAAAACTTAATTTCAAGCTCCTAACCTGTGAGGGATCCTGAAAAGGAAGACTAGCTACTTCAATGAAATTAAGATACAAATACCTGGGCTTTTAGGACCCAAGACAACACAAACCAAACTTACCTAGCTTAGGTAACTACACCATGCCAAGAATTTTATTTTGCTTGTTTCAGTGAGGAGCAGCTGGGATACACATAAGTGAATGACAAAATATACTCATCAGACAAAACAAACACTAGAATGACATTTATTTAATAATTTCTTAGGAAACAATGCTGTTGCAATGATTAATGCGTACTCCTATCCTATAGATCTGCAGTGCTATGGAGTTCATAAGTAAGTACATCAGCCCCGCCCAAAAACACCTTTGCACTTTTGAAAACTTGCACAAATACACACACTTCTTTAAAGCACACAATTTGAGGCACTGTTACTCAGAGTTATTCAGTAATAAGTATCTGTTATGAAAATCATATACTTTGCCAAGATTTATTCCTTTGCTTGCTTAATTTTTGGATTTTTTATTACCTATATCAAGAGAGACCAAGTAGGCTAATTTATGTGACTGTAAAATTACATTTGGGCACCTATCATCTCCCCACCTCTCATCTCCATTCCTGGCTGCAGGGTCCATTCTCTCTTTGCCTATGCTTGAACCAATGCCTGCACAAACAGGTAGGAAACCAGTTCAGCCAGGTCACTTTGACCAAAAATGGTCACCTTTTTTAAGAACTTAACTTGGGGTGAGCTCATCTCCCTGGTAGAGAAAAAAAAGTGGCAGAAATAAAAGTCTAAGTAAGGCCAGTCCAACAAAACCTAGTCAGGTAAGCTGCCGTGTACCCACAAAGACAGCTCCTTAGAAAAAATGAACTGTCTTTCAAAAATATTTGCAAAATTGGCTTGGAATAGATTAAAGTTTAAACAAGCAACAATACTCAGCAACAGGGCCAAGTTATGTTTCCTGTCTGATAATTCAAATTGTTAGGATAGTGAGCAATCTGCAATTATTAAACTTGGAAATACAGTAAGTATCTCTTACACTCCTAGTCTCAGTCTGACATAACAAAAAACATTCTCCTCCTTTTTTCTGGATCATTTAGGAGGTGTGTATCACTCCAACAGACATCCTAGGAAGGACGATGAAGTGTGGACAGCCTTTTAAAAGCTGAACACATTTAAAATACTAAAGTTTAGCCAAAATTGATGAGCATGCTGGCAAGCTGGAGTATCTCAGGATAAAGGAAGGTATTTTACTGTAAGAAAGTGTGACTGCTGAACAGGAAAAAAACACCTGCCTTTGTTGCATCTAAATAAAACAACTTTCTAAGGAAAGTTAGCACTGTACCCCAGAAAAACAGTCTTTAGAGCCAGCAGGGCTGCTATGACACTGCTGACAAGACCATTGTGACGCATAGCTCCTTTGTACCGTGTGTTTTATTCCTAACTTCTAAAGAACTAAGCTCCTACAGCCAGTTTGCAGAAGGAGAGCTTTATTCCAGCACACACAATCTGCACCTCTTTGTGGACTTTAAAACCCGTTAAATAATCGAGCTGGCTTTCTGCTCAAGCGGGCGGTACAACCGGGCACGACGATCCGCGCCCGATCACCCGGCAAACCTCCAGCCGGCAGGGACGGCCCCCCCGCCGCCATCACTAAACCTTTCGTTTACCGAGTGCAGCCTCCGTCCCCACCGTCCCCCCGGTTTCTCCTCGCCGCGGGCCTACTTTCCACTGTCTCCCGGCCACGCACCTGCGACCCTACCCCCCGGGGCCGCGCCGGGACGCCGCAGCACGCTGCCCCCCCGCCCGGCGGGACCCTTCGCCCCCGAAACACCGCGTAGTTTGGCCGTCCTGGGCCACAGCAGCGGCGGCGACGGCTCCGTTTCCTGTTTACCTGCCCGGCCGGCACCGAGCACGGCCCACGGTACCCAGCCGGGCCTCACCGGGAAGGGACGGGGCGAAATCACGGACACGCGGCCCCTCCCGCCGCGCGGCCTCACAGGGGCCCCGAGCGTCGCCGGCCCCGGGGCCGGACGGCACAGGCCGGCCCCCCTCCGCCCCTCGCGCGGCCGCGGCCACTCACGAGGCGT